>NW_019091357.1:2591592-2615426 GCF_001949145.1 Acanthaster planci
AAATCCATTAGGGTGGGTTCTGGTGTCAATGAACCCACTGATCATGATCCAGATCCTTTTTGAACAAGCCTGTGATCTTCCCAAATGTCACACTTCACATGTTTTCTGGATATGCAGAGGTGCGGACACGCTGGTGGGCCAGGCCAAAGAGTGGGAAGCATCCGGAGAGTATAACAGAGCTGTGGACTGCTATCTGAAGGTCACTACCCAACAGACTAATGACGAGAAGGTCCTAGTGGCCTGCTGGACAAAGGTGAGATTGAATGACCAGTCTGCAAGAACATTTGTCGAACGGATACCTAGAAAAACCAAGTGGCCTGCTGTGCAGAAGTCACACTGAGTGACCACTGTCTTGAGATAACTACTTTGATCGAGGCTTGGAGATTGTTAAAAGTCTTGGACAAAGCCAGGAAGGAGTGACCAGTGACCAGATCGTGAATACCAAATGATATTTTTTTTTGGCTCTACAGGCTGCCGAGCTGTCACAGAAGTTCCTGGACACACCCAAAGCCCTCAGCGTGGTGCGCATCGTCGGACCGAGACTGGCAGACGTCCAGAAATATAAGGAGGTAACTTCTGATTTCTTTTTTCCCGTTAGTTTTCACATGGCACCGATAGGCACAAATCCATCTGCAAGCTTGAAAGGTGTCGCTGAAATCTGCCCTGGACAGTAGAGCCAGCCTGCACTTCTTAGGAATGTCTGCATTCGATATTTTCTTCCACATTGTAGAAAAAAAGCATCGTAGCTAGTATTGGCAGAAATGGGTCTTGAACTAAAAGCTTCCTGTCACGGTAGTCATCAGAAGAGTCCACTGCCTTTCTCTTTCATAATTTACACCCACGTTGTCATTTCTGAAATGCCGGAATCATTGCTGTTGAATTGTTTTCCTCCAAATGATCCACTCCCTCGAGTTCCTCCTTTCCACTTCTTTTGAATTACCGCCTGTCTCCATGGGTGTTTGTTTCTAACTGATCCCTGCCGACCTCTTCCACAGGCGGCCGAGATATATCTCAGCGTGGATATGATCAAGGAGGCCATCGACACCCTGATGGAAGGCGGGGAGTGGAACAAAGCCAAGAAGGTGGCCAAGGAGTTGGAGCCTCGCTACGAAAACTACGTGGACACCAAGTACAAGGAGCACCTGAAGAGCGAGGGCCAGGCCGAGTCGGTAAGTCTCGGGGGGAGAATCTTGAAAATGTAAGGTACAGATTTGTTACTCTCTGCTGGTCTAGATCCGCCACTCGGTTGTGCAGCGTCCAGGACAGCTTCTCAAAGGAGCATCTCAGACTGAGAACGTTAAAGAAAGAAACATTCCAGTTAGTTGGAACACTGTTCACTTGGAAGGGATTCGCGAAACTTTCTGACGAAAATTGTCGGTAAAATTTCCAGATTTTCCTGAACATATACTCATAGGATGTTTCTAAGGGTCATTTCACAGCCAGCTAATCCTTATCAGTGTATTAGAAAACTATGAAAATGTTGGCTCATGGTAAATCCAGGGAAGATTAGTGCTTTGAATGATTTATAAGGGATCAAGATCACCATCGTGATATCCCCAGCTACTCGGTAATCATTTTCTTGACATTTTGGACTCGTTTGCCAATTCATGGCCTTTCCACTGTTGTAGTTAATCGGCGTGGATGTCATTGCTGCCCTGGACATGTACGCCGGCCGCGGCGAGTGGGACAAATGCATCGAGACCGCCGAGAAGCAGGGCTTCAAGGTGCTGCACAAGTACGTGGCCCTCTACGCCACCCACCTCATCAAGGAGAACCAGATCCACAAGGCGTTGGACCTGTACGTGCAGCACGGCGCCCCTGCCAACCCACAGGTGAGATTGGCATTTTGGGGGGTATTCACCCGTGGTCAGCAAGGGGGGTGGCACTGTTCATTACTGCCTCTTCTGTTAGCTGTTGCGCCATTTTGCCGATGAAAACACCAGTGGACATATGTGATACAACATATGTGATACGAACTTGTGGATCACAAGTCGACGGAGAAACTTTTAAGTGAAAGCCCTTTAAAAATGGGTCTTAAGGAATTGTCCTTGAAAAATTACATTTTTAAAATTTATTTTCCAGGTTGAACGTGAAAGTTTCTTTTGCCTTTCATGAAGAGTTTGTTTGCTCAAATTCCTTCGGCTGGCTATTTAATGTTGATTGTTTTTTTTCTTTTTACTTTCTGCAGAATTACAACATTTATAAGCGCCTTGTGATGGAGCTGCTTTCCAATCCCCACATGAATCAGGCCGAGGCGTACCGCAACTGGGCTGACCTGAGAGACGTACTTCTCAACCTGGTAAGTCACTGTCCCCTCCTTGGCCAAAAGTTTCAGGTGTGAAACTGCGTGATTTTTGGAATCGATTTGGGGGACCTTAAAATGTTTGAAAAATGCTGGTAGGAGGGATTTAACGGTCTTGGAAAATTTTGGAAAATCCTTGGAAAAATATCCTGAAATGTCATGGAAAAGTATGGAAAATTGGGAAAAATAGGGTGTCCTGGAATCTTGTTTTGAGATGAAAAACAGTCATGAAATGTCATGGAAATCAACATCATGCAAGGGCTATTTTTGCTGGGCAGTTTTGATGAGATAATAGAATGATACATTTATTGGTTCTATTCTTGTCTGTCTGCAGTAGTGGCTATGGCAATCTTCCAGTTCATAATAGAAAGCAATATTTCCAGGCAAAATGGCATTAAATATCATGGAAATTGTCACATTTTAGTCCCAGACAGTCCTGGAAAAGTTGTGGAATTTGGTTTTAAGATTGCTGTGGGAACCCTGCGGTATGACTTGTCCTTATCTCGTTTGCTTGGAAGTGTGACCACGTGGCCAAGTCATCGGATGCCAACACAGCCCAGCACGAGGAGTTTGAAGCCATGTTGACTATCGCCCACTATTATGCCACCCGGAGTGTGTGTATGGGAACCCAGAACCTGGTAAGTCCCATCCAATCCGACTTCTCACCGCTGGCTTTTGAAGCAAAATGCAATGTTCAAAGCATGCCGGTAGAGCATTATGAAGCGCACGTGACTAAGGTAACATCAGAAATGATTGAGTATAGCTTGCAGACATGATGTCGTCTGTGGATGTGGCTTGGGCTAGCTCCATAGATGCGTGCGATGTGGCCAGCCGTAGTGAGCTAAGCCATTTCTATTCGGGCTCATTGGCACCGACTTTGTCCGTTTTGGATGTCAGGCTTTTCTGTCTGCTTGTACGTTTGTAGTCAAGATCATCTCAAGACTAGACGTAAGATTAGCCACAGGGATAGGAATGCATAGACGATTTTGCATTAAGAACGTACTGCGAGTCCGGCATTGTAGTTAAGACCTCTTCAAACATCGCAAGACCACCACAAGACCTCCAGTCCGAATTCAGGTCACAAGCTAATCAAATGAACTGCAACAAAAGCATTCCTTTGTCACTGTTCACCCTGTTTTGTGACTGATCTTGTGACTGATCAGGTGTCTGGTCTTGTGACCAGTCTCATGGTCTCAACTACAACATGGGCATGCATCCTGTCCATCAGCCTCACCTGTGTGTTTTGTTTAACAGGAAAGTCTGGCGGCCAGGCTGTCCATATCCCTGCTACGTCACACTGACATCATACCGGCTGACAAGGCCTTCTACGAGGCTGGAATGCACGCCCGGTCACAGGGCATGCTCAACATAGCGTTTGTCTTCCTCAACCGATTCCTAGATCTCACAGAGGTAAAAGAGCTAAGTGCAACATCACGACGCAATATGGTGCACCAAGTGTTGTCATTTCCTTGCAAATAGAATGCTACTTAGGCCAATATAGTTTAATGACTTCTTCATCTAGTTTGCCTGTTATTTTGTCTGTTAGTACATTGGGATTCCACTTTCAAGACAGAGGTATGCATTGTGTGTCGGTGTTCTCATCATTCAATATGAGGAAGACAATTAGACATGTTTAATTACACTAATTTCTGGGATAGAGATGACACTATTCATTTATCTTATTCCTATCCACAAAGTGGTAATATTTACTATTCCACCTGGCTGTAGAAGGCTACAGATAACACTGACCTCTGGGACAGAGATGAAGACAAGATTCATCTATCTTATTCCTATCCACAAAGCGGTAATATTTACTTTTTGACCTGGCTATAGAAGGCTACAGATAACACTAAGTCTGGGACAGAGATGAAGACACGATTCATCTATCTTATTGCTATCCACAAAGTGGTAATATGTACTATTCCACTTGGGTATAGAAGGCTACAGATAACACTGACCTGTGGGACAGAGATGAAGACGCTATTCATTCATTCTAATCCTGTCCAAAAGTGTTAATATTTGCTATTCTACCTGGCAGTAGAAGGCTATATAATCGGCAGTCTGAACTTGTTAGATAACACTGACTTCTCGGATAGAGGTATGGACACTATTCATTCACATGTCTATCCTAAAAGTATTCCTATTTACTGTGTTACCAGGCTATTGAAGAGGGCAGCCTGGACATGTTGGATAACACCGACTTCCAGGATACAGACATCCCCTTTGAGGTTCCCCTTCCAGAGCGCCAGCATGTGCCGGTAGGATATACCCGTTGCTTTCAATGGAATATAACGAAAGGAATAAAAATATTTGAAAAACATACTGGTCGGACGAAACTAGGTCTAATAATCAGCAATTCGAAGCTCTTTATTACAGCTAGGAGAATTTCTGCAGTGCCTACCACCATTTTTAATGAAAGAATTAAAACATCTCTTTACCAATGTGTGTGTCCTTTGCTGAATTTATTTAAATTGGAAATGATATCAGTCAGTATATGAAAGAACTTCATACAATCCTGACTTTAAATTTAATGCAGTTGGAGTAATTTGATTTATAATTTATGATTTTTATGAATTTAAAATAGCAATCAATTTTAATGTATGGAAGCCATTTTCAATATGATTAAGGCCTTGACTTTAGGTTGAATTAAGTTGGTTGTGAGCGAAAAAGAAATTAATCCCAAACAGTCAAATACTGGACTAATTCATTTTTTGGACACTAGCGTGAATTTTCGAGAAAGCGTGTTGGATTACGGTTAAACCTAGTCTTGATGGAACTTGCCTCCATAATTAACTGACTTGGTGCAGTCTGCTCACTACTTTTACATGTACTCTGGAAACCTTTTCCTTCCTGCTGCAAATTTTAATGGGAGCTAGAAATAATCGGGAATAATGCTTGAATTTGTCAGTGGTGCTGAAATGTTTGTCTGCATTCCGTAACTTTTCAGGAAGATAAAAAGGAGGAGGTGAAGGAATGGGTCCTGGCCGTGTCCATGGACCAGCAAGTGGAGCAATGTCTGGATCACGACGAAAGAGACACCTACGTGGCCTCCTTGATAGCGGCTAACACCAACATACAATCACTACCATGCGTTATCACTGGTGAGCAATTCAAGTAGTATCCGGGACGGATACTATACATGTGATACATTTAATGTACTGTGTGATGTACTGGTGAAGTATAGAAAAAGTATCCGTGACAGATTCTAATACTGATCTACATTCATGACGTGCTATTACTGTACTGTTAGGCTTGATATCAGTCATCATCACAATATAATTGTTACATTCAGATATTACTGTTGAGGTATACAAAGTGCTACTTTATACCAAGATACAGTGAGTACATTATGTCATTGGTGAGTTTCACCAAGTTACAGTGAGCACATTATTTCATTGGTGAGTTTCACCAAGTTACAGTGAACACATTATTTCATGGGGAAGTTTTACGAGTAGCATGCGCCATGAGAGTTAAAACAAGAGTATTTCTGATACACGTTGAGAAGGTAGTCCGATACCAGCATACAGTACCTATCTTGGGGGTTGAAGACTCCGTGCTTTACAGACGGCTAAGTCATTGCGTCGTCGTTGAGACCGTGACGAGACCATGCGAGTGACTGGTCACAAGGAACAGGTTGAGCAAAAATAAAAGGGTGTTTTGTAGCTTGAATTCAGAGTGGAGGTCTTGGGTTGATGGTCTCGTGAGGGTCTTGCGGGGTCTTGTGATAGCAGTAAAAGGTCTCGACCGCAAAACTTTAAGACTGTCTATAGGTCAAAAAGGAATGGATCAGCTAGTAGAACACACTAGACCGCCTTTTTGTTGAAAAAAGTGACCTGTTTGGTTGCAGGTTATCCCGTGCTGCGGAACAAACTGGAGTTTAAGAGACCGGGCAAAGCCGCCAACAAAGATGATTGGAACAAGTTCCTCATGGCCACAAAGGTAATACTCAAATCCTTGCACAAATGCATTCTCCATCTCCCAGTTATAATCTTGTTGTCCCCGCCCCCTTTCCAGCCCACAAGGATAGATGTGGGAGGCCCCAAACGTGTATTTACATCCAGTGTTTTTACTCAAGCTTGGGCTCCGTTTCGACTTAATCTGCACAGATCCTACAGATTCTGATGAGGTTTGTGCCGTCACCTAGTTTTTGTCTTTTACCCGTAGATGTCGCACAGCCCCGACTGCCAAGACGTCTTGAAGTTCATCGGTCAGTGGTGCGGAGCAGCACCCAATCAGAGCTACACATTCCAGTGAATTCATTGAACTGCCGTGTGTCCAAATTTGTCACGACAGTTCAAGTTTACGAAAATGACGGAAAATCAGACCAGTGCTTTTCTTGTGAAATACATGTAGCAATACATGTACTTGTGTTGAGACGGCAGGTTTGAATAGATAGATTTCATTTCTTTTCAATTGTATTTAGAATACACTGCTCCGGTAATCACTTTTGTTATTTTCATTTTGAAATGCTTTCGTCCGACTGTAAGGCGTCTATTCACGGGTGAGAAAGAAAAAGTCAAGAATACCAGAAAAAGTGTAAGCATAATTGTAAGACATGATTGTCTAAACTCTGTGTATATGAGGGATACGTATGCCGACATTATATTCATATACAAATAAAAGTAGGGATTTAGCGTGGTCCTCAGTCATGCACAAGTTACTTTTGTGTATCGCACTCGAGGGCAGCTGGCAGAACCATTTTTTTTGGGGGGGGAGCGATTTTTTGCCGAGTGCCAAGAATTTGGAAATTTCTACACGTTTGAATCTATTGTGGCTTTTCTGAGGCCCAGGGCAAGGCTAAACTTTGGCCGTTTTACCCGGCTTGCGTTGGAACGGCATTAGAAAGCCCTTTTTGGGGGTAGCATGGCCCCCCTCGCCCTATCCTATCCACCAGTGATCATAATACTTGATGAATCGGCCAGTCAATAAAGGTTACTCCCCGAGATGGTAGTTTTCATTTAAATTTTTGATACACGACCGTGTAACCCCTGCCTTGTACCACTCCATTAAAAGTGGCCAGTGATCTTAAGAAATCGAGCAACTTTTGGAATTGTAATCGGGAACATCGGTTATCTTGTAGTTGCCAGATTTGGAGCGTTCTGTTTCAGATTGTTGATAACATGATTTGCGTTAATTTTTTGTGAATATTCCTACATACTGGAAGTCTGGTATCGGGCAAAATGTCTGGCCGGCTTACACCACCATTCATCGGAGGAACCCCTGTGATTGTGTAAATTTGCCTGTGGGAACCAGGAACCCGCCAGAGGGCGCGGCACTCATTGATTTGTGTATTTAGAAACAATTTTTATTACTAACTGTTCTGAGTGAGGTTTGGTTTATGACAGATTTTCGAAGCAAGTAATATTCCTGATACTGTTTACTCTGACAGTGAGTTATTAAAATTGCTATTAAAAATACATTCTAGCTGTCAAGGATGGTTCAAATCTGTGTAATTGTGCTTCAGTACAGTTTAATAATTTAATGAAGTTCTTCTAAACAGCCTCTAATGTAGATGGTGGTGTTTTAATTTAAGTGTTGCTGAATATTTATGAGTACAGACAAGGGCAGGTCGAGGACCGAATTCCCGAAGGGGGGAGTGGATTGTTTGGGGGGCTCAAAGTTATTAAACCAATGTTGTGATGTTACCCTATTCAGTAAAATGTCGATTAGCCTTGAGAATGTACAGTGTGGACTTTCTTCGAAAACTGACAGATCAAACTTTACGTGATAAACACACGAAAAGCACTCGTGACATTAAATTACGACGTCAAACACGGTGAGAAACGCTCTAAAAAATTGTAGAAACAGTAGATTGTTCTAGACGTTCAATACTCATTTTTTTTAGATTTGACGCGGCAACGTTTTCTGTTGAGACAAGCGATTTTTAATTAAAGTGAACCGCTCCTTCCATTCCACTATTTAACGTTTTGAATGTGTCTCTTTCAAAACGTCCATTTTATTTTTTTTCAATTTTAATTTAGATTTCCATTCTAATGGTATACGTATAATTTTTATTATTTTGATCCTTTTGGGGGGGGGTTCGTTTTAAAATTCACACGCAGCCACTTCACATTCGGTTAAACCTCAGTTTTAACTCCTCCGTTATTAAACAATTTTTTTTTAAGAACTTCAACAATCACAAAGTAACAATTTTGCAAAACAGATGAATCGTTTAGAAACTTACGTACGATACTTCCCAGATGAGTGAGATGAATTCCAAATGCATGTTTCCAAACGGAAGAATTTCCTTTGGCGACCGGGGGATTTCAAAGAATAAGCACCTACTTCCACGGTTGTAAACGTCATCTTCATTTGAAGAGACAGTCATCAGTATGTAGTTCTCGTATCAGTCACTCAAGAAACTTGCTTCTTGGTGGTGTAGACAATCCCCAGCTCCGTACAGTCACATCGATAGCCGTTGCCAACTCAAATTTAGCATATTTCTGCGACTAACATATAGATAGGCTATAAATCCATTTGGACCGTAAGACAGTGTACGTGCCGAGCGATACACTGATGGTGTCGACTGCATGTCTGTGTGGTATTCCGCGTAAAGCAACATATGCAGCAAGGTATGAGACGGAGAGAACCCCCCCCCCTGCTTTGCGTTGATCATTGTCTCGCAGGAATCTGGGGAATTCCTTTCAGACACCTTGGGGGGGATGTGTTAAGTAACAATAGTCTGGAATGTGTATAGGGATTGGATATGTTGGGGGGGTACCCCTCGGTCTCATTTCTTGCTGGGTATATAAAGCATGTACTGCGCCTGCGAAAGAAAAAATAGCTGTGCACCCAGCTGATGGGGTTAATACTCAACGGCTTGGGGCAGGAGTGAAGCTTTTATGTACACGCAAATGTACATAGCTAGCCAACGCCGGACAAAACATTTTGTATACAAAATGACCTTTGAGGAAAGACTCCTTCGCACACAGTTCCTCCATTTTACAGCCTCGTTTAATATCTCACAACACCCGTTTTATCACAATTTGGAAGCTGCTTCTGCGTATATTAAACACGAAAGAGGATATTGATCTATAACGCTTCATTTCCATCCAACATTCGCTACGTGTAGGTATATACAGTATATACAAATGCCTAAATATTTTATACAGCTGCTGTTATGCCTCGATTTATTACAACGACAAACTTTTTTTTCTTGCTATGAATACACATTCAGGGAAATGGTGAATTATTTCCATTGACCTACGGTGACCTATATCAGTTGTCGAAAATATATCTCTTTGTCTAAAATCTTATAGAAATCATTGTGTTTACTTAAATTTTACAATGAGTAGGCTGTTTCAAACCGTTTTTACGGATTTCTTAAGTTTTTAGTCACTCAAAACGATGCATATTTACAAACGAATTTTGTTTCGCAATATTTCAGCTAATCTCCTGGCTTCTGCGTGCTTTATTTAAGTGGAACAAATTTCAATATATGTGTTAATCGATCATTCTAAATTAAATTTTGAATAGTTTAAAATTGCAAACACTTCCGCGATTCGCTTTGTTCCCATGATGGAATTTTCTGACTATTTAAACCATTACAATGTCTAATACAGTATTAAACCAACTTCAACTTTCCAAGTTAAAAATAACTTCATACATAATACGAGAGAGTATCAATCACTTCTGGGGGCAACAAATTATTCATGAAACCCCTTTATTTGTAGAATAAAAATTAAAAGATTAAACAGGTCAATAGTTAACTTTTCATGAATGAAGCGAAAAAACGACTAGTATGCTAAACGTGTGCACCAGCCGTTATTTCTACTTGGAGGCAAAGTGTATACGCCTCACCGTGATGACTTTCACCGAAGCACGTCCGGTGCAACCCAAGGGTGGATGGCGGAGGACCAGCTTTCAGTAGTGTGGTTTTTGGAGGCAAGTTTTTGTTAGCCTTGTTCAATATCCATTCCTCCGCCACTGAGAAGGGCCACAGAAAATAAACAAGATATATTTAGTTGCATCTTTTGACCCCAAAAGTAATAAATTTCATCCTTCCCCCCCCAAAAAAAAAAAATCGGTTGGGGATCCATTCTTGGTGCAAACAATAGCACTTGACAATGTACAGCAGTTGCCTGAGTATTTGATAGCAAGGACATTACCTGAAAGTGTACGGGCAAATAGCAACCACCAACTGGGAGCAAAAGCTACCTGGCTTGCGGCTTGCGATATAAGGACAGAGAAACAGAACTACGAAATAAATGAGCGCATATCCTTTATACATGTACAAACACCTGAGGTTATTTTTAACATTGGGTGAAAGTCCCGTTAAAATCGAACTTACCTCTACGATTCTGCGTTGAAAATATGATAACATATTTCATGACTTGGTACAATCAATGACGTTTTCGATTCATTCCTACCCAATCCCTTGAGGGCCCATGATGCCCATTGATATCAATATGCACAACGAACCATTTTGTCGTAATTATCGTATTTAAATTTTGCTTTCGATCTCGTATGCCATGTTAGAGGCTCCCACACTTCGATATCGCACATTCTCCTCTGTGGGTGGAGCCCTCGTATCCTCGTCTTTGTTAGCATTGTTGCCACGGGTTTGTGAACTTGCATCATCCGCTGGTCTCCGGCGGCACAATACCCGGGACATGAGCGCCCTCTTGAGGGGAATCAACAGCGCACACACCACCGACGCGACGAAACTCGCCACCACCACGAACAGGCTCAAGGTGTAGTCGCCTGTCAAATCGTAAAATACACCTGCAGGCAAACGCATATATTAAAATACATCATTTCGAGCAGCCGTGCAGGGCTGGCCTTTATACAATACAAACAGTAGGCTACGCACTGCGAAAATGGCCTATGAAAAGTTTGGGGGCGTATAAGAAAATAATTCGATAATGATAAAATAGGCCTACCCGTATTTTTGATACCGTGTTGGTGTACCATATAGAACACGAACAACGACACACAAGAAACGTTTCCTTGAACTGCCGACGTGTGGAAGTAAATTTAACACTGACTTGTTCATAGCTCAAATGTTCGAACATCGACGGCACATCAGCGCTAACCACCACGTACTGTATGAAAGAGATATTAATGGCTAAAGGGAGTAAAGCCTACAAGACACTGGTGCCTAGGGCCTACAAAACACCGGTGCCTAGGCCTGCCAACCGCCTAACCCAGCCCTGAAATTATGTGGGAAACTGTTCATTCGTAACCTTCGTTCTACTGACAAAGCCTGTACACTGGAAGCCTGGTGCACGTTTGTCGTGAAATAGTGGGCGTGGTTGAGTGATAGAAGGCTTATAGGTACCTGTCAACGGAGAGCCAATCAGCACGCCCGTTCCGAAGCCGAGTACAGCGATGGCAACAACAGCGCGAGGGCTGTAGTTCTGGAAGAGTTCACCCGCAGCTGCGAAGCACACGCCATGAACACCTCCACGACAGAAGCCCCAAACTATACATGTATTTGGAAACAAACGCACGACAGTTATTCAGAAGCGTTGAGAAAGAAATCAAAGAAACCATTGCAAAGTTCCTGAATTTCCCTCAGTAAAAGCAAGAATCCCCAAACCCTTGAAACTATAAACAGCGTGCACTGACTAAAATACAAGTTGACCGGAATGAGTTGAAAATGTTTCGGTGAAAAAAAAGAATCCCTCCGAAGAAGATGGCTTTAAAGCCTCAGAATCCAGATTAACTGACAAAGCCTCCATTTTTGTGGGACACGTGTAAGACTTCCAAATGACTAACACCAAATCTGTTTCTTGTTGACCTTCTTGTTTACCAGAGCATGACTACATTTTAAAGGAATGCTTTGCAATACACAATTCAGGTAGAAAAACAAGTTGCGAGTCTAGCCCCGCAGTCTGGCTGGAAACTGACTACAGGTTACTAAGCAACATCCAGGCAACTGTACCGATGTATGTTACCTACGTATTCTTCATGGTATCTAAAAAATGGTCTGTCAACATTTTAAACATCATTTAGTTCTCAATGAAACTAACAAGTGCTAATCAATAATGTATATAGCTAATTCAGAAAACAATGTGTAAACTAAGACAAAAGCACGCTGTCGGGAGTCCAACACATCTGGTGAGCAAGGCTTCCTGACGGGGAAGCCATCAGTTTGTTCGGTGTCTTACCGACTGCCAAGACGACCGTACTCCAGAATGCTGAAAAGACGGTGAAGAGGCCGGAAATCACAGCCCCGCCGACCGAGCTCACCACCACCACGTACAGCTTCAGGCACGGCAGACGATCCCCGAACACGGCAACGGTGAGTTTGCCCAGGATCTCGCCAGCTCCCGAGGCGGTCAGGGCCACTGATATCCTCTCGGTAGAGAGCCCGATCCCTTCCATGAAGCTCGACTTTGTGTGAAGCAAGAAAAACAGACAGACTAGAGGCTTTGGGGGTTGTTTCGCGGACAGTTAGACACAAATTGAATGTGCCGGAAGTTCTCTCATATTCAGACAAGGCCATCCACCTTTACTTAATAAATGAGTCTACACTGTTTACAAACAAACAAACCAACCGACAAAAAAAAACAAAAAACTGCTGCAAAATACATAATCCCCCTTTTTTGTTAGTCAATTGGAGTTAAATAAAATTAGCAAACTGATCAATGATTTGTTTTGCTTTCCCTGTGTGGCCAAGTGGTTAGGGTCAGGTTCCATCATAGGGTTGGAGGTTCGAATCCCGGCCGCTGGCTTCTTTTTTTTGTGGCCCTTGGCAAGCCACTACATCCTTGCTTGCCTCTCTCCATCCAGGAGTGTAAATGGGTACCAGCATTAGCTGGGGAAGCAACCTGCGATGGACTGGCATCCCATCCAGGGGAGAATAGAAATATTCTCGGTCGTTTAATGCCAAGGAAACCGCAATAAACACAGGCCTGATGAGCCAAATTGGCTCAGATCAGACTTGCTACATACTTGTACATGTACACACACCCGTTCTGACGGTATCAACCCTAAGGGCCTATTTGTTTTCACACGGATTTTGATCTCGATCATTGATCCCCAAGCTGGTTCGCGTTAACCATGGGGGCGGGGGTTCTGACGTCAGTGAACCAACGTCAGATCACTGATCGCGATCTGGAGCCGCGTGAAAGAAACAGGCCCCAATATCCAACCAATTCTTTTGAGCAAGGGATGTCGCTGGTGCATGGATATTTATTTAATCTCACACTATTCGATGATACTTACGAAGTTGATAATGGCAAAGGTCCAGCCGAGCTGAGCGGTGGTGATGGATGACACCCACAGCCACACCTCGACATTCAGCACTTTCTCACAGAACGACTTCAGACTCCCAACGCGACTTGGGACATCTCCCGTTAAGTCGGAGCCGCTGCGTGCCTGATCATCGGCTACCTGACCTTGGTCAGGCGCTCCAGACTCCACGGGAACTTCGGGTTTAGGGTTGGTGCAGTCTTGATCACTCGCCGGGTCCTCCGCGGCCTTGAGGAAGGGTAGGGCCGTCACCAGCCCGAGTCCCAGCGTGACCCCGCTGAGAAATCGGAAGGTGCTCCTCCAGCCGTGAGATGCGGTGAACGAATTGGCCAAAGGCCCCACCACCATGACACCTTTCAGAAACAAATGCCAAGACTGTTACTTTAAAGGTCAGCGTGGCACTTTTATCTCGTGAAGTAGTTTATATGTAATACTTGTAATGTAGGCCTAATACACGCAATAGCAAGGGCTCTGCACAAAAATTTCCGTGGCAGATTGAGGAATATATATTATGCACTTGAGCTTTAACTTGATACTCCTCCTTGTTGTGTCAATGGTGATGTAACTTCTAGTAGTTGGGTTATGCCATTGATGTCATGTTCAAAAAACTTGCTATATTATTATGGAACATTTCATAATACATGCGTCAGTGGGAGACGATCTAAGCCGCAGCTGGTAACTTCCGTAAGCGAGTGTTATTGTCAGCCTCTTTTGCCGAGAAATACAGACGAGTTACCATAGTGCGCCTCCAAGAGTTGGCAACGCGTTGACCAGTCACAGTGCGTGAAATATGTCGACCTTTTTCAAACATGCATGGGTAGACAGATTTCGGGCACTACGGGTGGTCAACGCGTTGCAAACTCTTGTAGGTGCACTACTGTGAAACGCCCGTATTCGGACACGGCTTCAGCAGAATATTTACGTACCAGCGGAGGAGCCGATCATGGCGCCCCCTGTTGACCGACAGGCGCCCCCTTGTCCCAGGTACCAATCCATCAGCACACTGGCAGACCCACAGACCATGAACCCTGCGCCCACTCCCGTCAGTAATCCAAACGTCAGGTAGGCTTGGGGCAGCGAAGAGATGAAGGAGGTGGACAGGTATCCGGCCGCCGACAGAATAACCCCGAGGAAGACCACGCGCACGTTGCCAATCTTCCAGGACAGGATTGCCGTGAAGGGAGACATGGTACCAAGCATGGCAGCGGCCAACGAGCCCACCCATCCTGATAACAGCAAAACGACGAGGCTACCATAAATTGTAGATTATTTAAGAGTGAAGTTTAGTTTGCTCGTCCCCTACACTCCTTTCTAAAGGGCTAACAAGATGTGAGGATTTTCGGTATGACGCATGACGTGATTCCTTCGAGCCCTCATTTGATAAATCCAAGTAAGAATACAGGTGTTTCACAGTAGTGCGCCTCAAAGAGTTTCCACCACGTTGGCCTGTCACAATGCGCGAAATCTGTCGACCCAATGCGCGTTTAGAAAGGGTCGACAGATTCGGGCACTGCGATCGGCCAACGCAGTGCAGACTCTTGGAGGCGCACTACTGCGAATCGCCCGTATTATGGGTGCATTCCACCAAATGGTTGCATTTCTCCGCGCGAGCTCATTTATATTTTGTGATCCCACGGGGCTTTTACAATAAGTTATGCCATAACCAAGAGGCGTCATAGAAATATTCCTATAAATCCTATAAATCCCGAATTTGGGACTGATAGTTTCCAGTTCGAGGTTTTTCTTTCACAAAAAGCCCTAAATTGCGGGCCTATGCTGGATGGGGGCGGCCTGCTACATTCAGAGCTGAGCGCATAGTTTTACTGCTATCACGGGTCTATCTTTGGGGAAAGGCGCATTAAAAAAAAGTCGTGGCTAACCCCCATAAAATTGAAACGAAATTATTGTTCTGGCCATAATCTTGAATTTCCAGTGAAAAAGAAAACTCTCTTCCCGAGCGTCAACAGGCGGCGCTATTTCGGTCTGATTTTGCACTGTTTTTTATGGGCGCGTATTTGGTGTAGTGCAACCTTATGGGCTCGTAATAAGCGCACGCTACTGCATAAGCACTCCACAATAATTTGCGCGCCTGTAGCTGGGACCCACATTGCGCAGTCTTGTAAAAAGGCTCAGGAATGCTAGTCATTAAAATAGGCTCACAAAACGGAGAGATCAGTGATACCTGGATGAAAACAGTACCCTAAAAATGATCTATATTGGATTACTCGGTTAAATTGAGTAGACAATGACTGCTAGTAACTCAGCTCTATAACGTGCATCCCAGACACCAAGGACAGTGTTGAGAGTTTTCACTGATTCTGGTTTTCTTAGGTGAGCGTAGAAGTTACTCTTGTCTATGGTTTAACACACTGGTTTAATTTGCATCCTTAACTGCCCCGGGTAGCACCCTGTAGGCCTCAGGGGCAATTGAAACGAACGGAGATTGGGGGGAGGACAAAATTCGAGGATAAATTCAGCCCCGTTGGATATAGAAATGACTGTTGTGGGAACAAAAAAACATGTTTAAACAGTGCAGGGAACAACATCAACTTGATTGCATTCAGTATATTAATGTCCTGAATAGTTTGCAGACAACATGAAAGTTACTTTATTGGTGTGTTAGAACGTTGCCTTATTCAGGTTAAATAAGTTTTTGTCTCTTTTTCTCTTGTTCTGTGGGTGTTTCATTTTGAGCCGACTGAAGAGTCGCTGATGTGAAAACCTTTTGGCAACATGCATAACAGGACTTAATAAATTTATTTGATTTGGTAGGAATTACAAGTTATAAACTAGTATATACTATCAGTACTAGAAGCGACTCGTTGGGTGAACAGTTTTGACTGAGGTCTTTTGTTACAATGATTTTTTATTTTATTTTATTTTGTGTGTGTGTCGATTTTCTGCTGAAAGAAGCCCAGGCACGGGGGCTGTATTCCATTGAAAGCTACCGACCCGTGCGCATTATGACCAAACCTGGTTTAAGATTTTGTACAGACTGCGGGTCAACCCGCATCATTCATTCAGATGTTTACATGGGCAAACAGTAGGATGATGCAATGCCACGCCGATCCCGATAAGGTCTCTGTGTGGGTTTTTAAGGGGCGTATCCAGCATTTATAAGGGGGGGGAGCAGGGTGGAACTCTTCATTGGCAATGAAGGAGGGGGTAAAATGATGGCCACTGAACCTCAACCGGGGCACACGTTTTCTCAACTTAAAATTTCGGCCATTGAAAATTTTAAATGTCTCTCTTCACCAATGAGTGCCTGTGAGGGCAAGGATGGTTGTGTTTAATTGAAAGAAAAGATTTGCACCTAAATATGGAGAATCGAGCAATATGCTCCCATGGGAGATGAAATGGACTTGGGAATGTTTCTGGGCCTGATGAACAGGGATAGTAGTGACGTAGCGCCTTTGTACGCTTTGTAAATACCATATTATCTTGTATTACTATTAAGTTTAAATATATTTTCATAATACATATTTTGCTCAATACAAAAAATTAGTTTTAACAATTTTGCCATCCCCAGCGTCCCAATTTTTCTCTTCAACTCTATCTAAAGAATGGGGAAGGAGTTGAATTTGAGCCCCCATGGAAATCTTGCGACTACACTGTATTCCCAAACCACTGAGAATAGATCAAATGAAACCAACAAATACCAAAATAATGGTCAATGGGGTAATTTCTTCTTTCAGATTTTTGCCCAAAATTGAAATAAAAAAATACATCAAACATGGGTACGAATTTACACGGCCATAATGGCAATAACGTTTTCACTTAATGATCTATGTAGACATAAAATCATCTCCAAACAAAATTTATGGACAATTTGGTATTCTAAATCTTAGAGACCTTGGGAGAGGTGTGAAATTGGCCCCGGAGTGAAAACATACTTTTAAAAAGCCCACTCGAAATAGGGTTAGAATTATAGTGGCGTATGTAGTTTTTTGGAGGAATGACATTTTAAAAAAACACCTACAAGGGGGCCACGCGCCTCCGGAATTCTTCTTTGCGGAGGGCAAACAAAGCCGTGGATACACGTGTGGACACGATCAGTCTGATGTTTGTACATATAGGGACAATTTAATCTATGCCGCACAACATTAATTATACTTTCCCCGACCGCTACGTTCAGCCTAGCTCTTTATAAAACAGATCTGTTTGTTCACTATACTCTCAGATGAAGCCATCCATTACTATCGTCAAGAGAAAGTATACCTTTTTGATGAGTTTGTTCTCTTGCAATATAAAATGCATCTCTGCCCGGTTCTTAAACCGATCAAGCCCAGTTTTCTTACAATCACAGGCCTTAAAGCAACCGTGGAAACTCTCCTAGCTCGCGCGTTTTCCTAAACAGCTACAATTATTATCACACCATCATGATATGATCGAGATGTATTTGACATAGGCCCTACCTGTCAAAACGGCACTGGTCTTAAACTCGGTCTGCAGTGGCCCTAAAAAGACACTGTAGTTGTACAGGGGGCCGAGGGACACCAGATATTGCATGAAGACGGCAACAGCGATGATATACTTCCAGTACCTTGACGCCATGTTGATCGAGGTTATGCTGTATATTTGACCGGGGCGTACACGCACACTCACTGCAGCGGTGAGCGGTTTAATAATACTCCTTCACTATGCGCGGTCTGAGTAGGGAGCATTCGACGTTGGCAGCCGCTGGGCGACTCGGACGCGTACTTGGCCGCTGTCCCGTGACCACCGCAATTATTATGACGTTTTGTGCGCATGTGTTCAAGTGCACGACTAGGGCATGATCACACGGTAGCAAACAATCAATGATCTGGCCTTGTCCTTACACAGCGCTGGCATTGCATCAGTCAATTGGATTTCCTCAGTTGTAAGCAGGAGCATACGTGGTCCGACTTTCCTGTACTTTTCCGTTTGCTAAATAAAATTTTTAAAATGGCGCCGTGATTGTGCTCTTTTAACAAGCCACTCCCGTATCAGTCCCCTAATCTATGGTTTCCTTTCTTTGTCGATTCGTCGGAAATAAGAATTCGCTCCACCGTTAGCCTCTAGCCTTCTCGTAGCATTTTTGAAATTCATTTTTAACTGCATAAAAGATATATCCATTTTACGGAAACTTGCCGTTGCCCGTTTTACCTTCTACGCTTTACCTGACAATTGTTAGGGTGATGTTATATGCCAGAAGCTTAAGGCATTTCATGTTTAGCCAGATTTCAGCCACGGTCTGAATTACAACCAAATTTGAGAAAGGAAAGAAAATGCCCGAAATATCTATTGCAGAAATATAGACCCCCCTACTGAAATACATGTACATGTGTTCGTACTCAAGTACATTAAGGTTCAAAGTTCGTCTTTGCTTCCTGATTCTGAAAAATAGTGTAACTGAACACCGCAGCCCATTCAAGTTGAGGCTCCTAAATGCCCTTAAAATGGCATAATGAAAATTGACATGACGGAGCCTGAGCTCAGCTTAAAGGTTTCAATATCATGTGACCCAACTAAAATACTATATTCATGTCACTGTATAGACTGGTTCCCGTCCCGTATGATCATGACAGTCTCCTCCGAAAATAGGGACCCGAAGGTTGAGGAAACGATGCCCATTCAGTGCACAAATCAAGCAGGACTCGAAGTTGATAGAATGTTTTGCGTTTTCCTCTTAGCTACAGAAAAGTACTTCACTAAAAATTTTTCATTTATCTAAAATATAACACAATAATCACTGATTTAAAGGAAATTGTCGTAGAACGATTTATCGACGATAATCACTGAAACATACACTGTGATCAACAGAAGCTTAGCAAAGGTAGGTACGTGTGTTTCATTGTCGCCTTATCGCTGACACCTAATTCATGTTAAGCTTTGCTATTGAACTGACAAAACTTAAATATCCGGCATGGGCTAATCGCGCACGTTAAACAGCTGTTTAAACGTGTGCGATTAGCTGAAGACTGGTAGCTGCTGCAGCTAGCCTCGGTCCAGCATGTTACGTGCTGTTAAATTAATTTTCGGTGCCTCCTTGAAAAGTGTATACGTGAACACCCGGGTGCCTCCTCTGCCATGATTGAGTGTGATGGCAAACCTCGCACTCCAAAGAAAACTGAGTGGCCTTTTGGACAAGAAGCGCTGAACCGTTTATGGTGCATGCGCCGGGTTTATGCCATGGTATATCTGCATGTGTATCACACATGACCTCGAAAAACCGACCTTAGTACTGGAGAAGCCACTATGCATTGAGCACTGAGCCTAAAATGAAATGGCCGCGTCCGTCAAGTTGAAGTTGCCTGATATTAGTACATGGCATGTCGAGCGTGACCTTGCATGACTGTGCGACAGCGTGCATGTGCGAGGAAATTAACTTACAGTGAAAGCCTAAAGCAGTTCGCACATTTGTTAAGGTCACAATCTTTGACGCCCCAGGGCACTTTACTCCAGGCTTAACTTTTGAGGGGGGGGGTCATGCGAGGAGGGTGGGGGGCATGGGAGAGGCTGTAGCTATCTCTAAAGCGACTACGTTTCAGACACAAGAACTGCATAGATACGCCTAAACAAGCAACATATTGCATTGCTTTTGGGACGTCTCCCTTAAATTCCCTCTTACGGAAAAAATATTTTGGCTGACACCTCTTTCAGAACCTTAATGGGGATGTAGCATTAATAATTACGCTGTGTGTATTTGCGATGTGCACTTTCCAATGTGACAGTTAGGTGAGATTTGATCCATCGAGCTCCTAGAGTGTGACGTCATTACGTTTCAGTTCTATTCGGATCGATTTCACTGTACGTTCGGTTCGGTGAGTGTTTCTAGTCTTCAAGTTGAGCGCGGTCAAGACTAGACGTACTTGGTAGCTCATACAGCCGAATAGCAGTAACAGCAGAGGGCGCTACCCAAGCATAAGGCATGCTTAAATCCAGTCTTGGTGGCAGGTCAACCAGAGAGACTGAGCATTCCTTGCGCGCAACTCGAACAACCATGAGTAATAGCGCCTACGCGTACGCATCGCTCGACAGTTGGATACTAGATGACCCTCGCCAAGTGGCGTAACTTGGGGGGGGGGGGAGGTGCCCCAACCCCAGACGAATGCCCGTGTCCCCAGGTCCCCCCCTCCATTTTGAATCCGTGAACACCTCTGCTGCAGCTCATTGTCTTTTGGTGCCCCTTGAAACAAATGTGTGCACCCCCGGGTGCCCCCCGGACAAATAACCCTTACACCACAGTGACTGCCCTTCTCTTGACGTACAGAATGCCATGTATACCCATATGGAGCTTCCAAAGTTTAACTAAACGTTCGGCAAGAACCTTGCGTCCTTGACCTAGGCACTTGACTTGTCTAATACAATCAACCACACCCACATAATGAAAATCCCCAATGGCTACACTTCATTGAGTGGTCTACCACTGGCAGAGTTACCGTATCTCATGCCCATCACGTTGTAGGCGTTGACCTCGTACCACATAGGGTTAGTATATATGCCGTGTCACTGTGACGGGAGCTCTGTCTAATAGGGGAAGGAAAAGGGTCCGATTATCTCCCACGAACCCCCCCCCCGGCAAAAGAGGCCTAGACCGCCTTAGGAATATAAATATTTGGAAAAAAATCAATCAAATATTATTTTGACGATGTATACTGAGTGATCTGAAATTATCACACGAATTCACGTAATTCACAGGAATTACATTGTTCGGACTCGACTGTATTCGTGCGCACAAAATCAATTTCTGGGGTAATTTGTGGGAACGAATTAGTATTTCATTTCTACTTTAATTAGCAATTCAAGTTAACAAAATTTCACCCTATACAGAGTCCCGGGCTATATTTCGGAAGCTTAGGGTTCGTGTACGTGTGTGGCCCTTAATCAGGCACTGCAAGTTCTTTTTTATATGATGTCCGTGATTAAAAGCAGGACCGAGTTTCATCTCTCACGTGCATGGTAGCGCCCTCTATCAATGATATTTCGCTGTGTTTGACATCGACAGTACAGAATGTCTCGGGCTGTTAGGCAAAGAGAATGCAAATCCACTATTGGATTTAGTATCGATACCCTTGGAGTTGGGGGCCGATACTAATTGGGTTCCATTGTCCAGTGGTTACAACTACTGCATCGATGACGCGAGCGGGCGTGCTTTAAATCTCAAGTCTGTTTATGGAGACTATTGCCATATGAGTCTCTCCATTTTTGTACGAACCAAAAAGGCGGCTTATGCGTCAGTGCACATGGACAATTCGCGCATGTTGTGCTTATTCACACATTACGAACAGCCATTTTGGTTCCAAAGTCTGAAGTTGGTGCTGCTCTCTCTATTTACTGCTCTGCCCTATTCCGATGCCGTCTTTACGACAGTGGCCAGATATTGGCAGAGAGGAAGGGTCGTGCACAGACGCGGGGGGGGGGTAGCCGAGTTTGAGACCCGCGCACGCCTAAAGGCCTTTTACTCATTTTGGCTTCACGGGTGCTGTCATGGTTTTAATGCATTGATGATTCTCTTGGTATACAAAGTGTATTGTTTACTTAGGTCTATGTCCATCGTTTTCCTTAGATTTTATTTGATAAAGTCTTGCTCTACGAGCAGTATTTACAAACATCAATATAAATTGTAGCAAAAAGTATTCGCCAAAAAAAAGAAAGAAAAAAGCTGCAATTTTATATCCCAAAAGTAAATTAAATTAGTGGCTAAACTAAAATCTAACTGACGTAATTAAACTTAAAATGTCGTTTTTAAACGAGTAATAAGAAAAAAAAGAACGTGTGCGTGTACCAGGCTTTCTGAAAGAGCCACCCACTAGGTCGGCATATGGAAACTCATCAAATCTGTGATATTTTTATTATAAAAAGTCCAGTGTGATTGTGGCTGAGGGGACTCAACTCTCTTGTCATGGCTTGACCAGTGGAGCTCTTGAAGCATGCTACTGCATTTATATATACGATATACATCTATGCTGGTCGATTAATTCTAAAAAAAAACATATAAACCTTTGTACTTTGTTTTTCTGCAACGTAGTCTTGGGTAGGTTATTTCCCTCTTATGACAAATCTATTTGATCAAAGTGTATGTAGAAAATACAAATGTAAACAGAACAAAAATTGCAAAATCCTGGAACAACCACCACCACCATCCCCACCCAATCCCACCCATATACCCCCACCCCCAACTAATCCCCTGCCCCACATTAAGAAATCCCCACCCCACACTAACAAAATGCCACCTCATCCCACCTTTTCCCCATTGCGCTCCACGATATCTCCTTTCCATCCCAATCAAATCAATTCCCACCCTACCCAGGCAGAACCCCATCCAACATCACTATCGTACCTCATTCCACCCAACTAGTACGCAAAGGTTGGACTGAGCCCTTATTGGAATTGAAGCTTGTTTGATTCTACAGAAGACAAAAGACTCAAACGACTGTGCGCAAACATTACATGCACGGTATATACGTGTACATGTAATACGAATGAAAACCTTGATCTAACCACCAAATAAATCCCCACCCCACGCAGACAAATCCCCAGCCCCCCATACAATAAGAAATTTTCACCTCCCCCTACCCAGCCCCCATTATATTCCACCATGATTTCCTCATGGGCCTAAAACATAATGACACCATGCTTTGTTAATATGTGCGCCTTCTTATGGGGGCTCCGTGGATCACTTCCCACCTCACTGTCACAGAATTGCGCACATATAAACAAAGCGTGACGTCATTACGTTACAGGTCTATGCTATCCCACCAAACACACAAATATCCACCCACGTAGCCACACCCCCATCCCCTACCCCCACTCTACCCCAAAAATCCCTAACCAAGGGTTTAGAACTGGGATTAGCAGAGAATTGAATGCTAAACTACCTCTAATCAGTACCTTCGGGAGACATTATACTTACAACCATTACGCACGATCTCCGGGTTGTTTTTAAAATCAGATTTCCATTTCATACGCAGGGTTGTAGGTCCCCACACTGCGATGTTTGATATCCTCCACAGGCGGAACCTTCGTGCTATTGCCTTGGTAGTTGTTATTGACATCATCCACTGGTCTTCGGCAGCATGGCACCCGGGACACGAGCGCCCTCTTGAGGGGGATAGACAGCGCGCACAGCACCGACGTGACGAAACTGGCCACTACCACAAACAGGCTCAAGGTGTAGTCGCCCGTCAAGTCGTAGAAAGCACCTGTCGAGAGAAATGCACGTCAATACACATGTCACAAGGCAAATCGTCAGAGCAGGGTATCAGATCAACCGGCTGTTGGCGTCAGCCACGGGTTCCGAATTGTGTGACTGACTAGGCCCCCCTACCAACTTTACTTATCACCTGGTTACTGTTCGGACAGAATGGGG
>NW_019091357.1:2630721-2643985 GCF_001949145.1 Acanthaster planci
GCTGGGCCCCTTTGCATGATCTGATGACCCTGAATGCACAGACACGATTATGGAGTAGCCTCAACTTCATCAAGGCTGGGCATTTTATAACCATTCAAATATCCGCTCAATTGGGGTGCGATATCGTCAACAACAGCTGGAGTGCGGTGTGCTGCGAAGGAGCAGGGTTAAGCCCCAGCCTTAATTAAACCCTGCCACTGGCCCTAGCGGCTGGGACCACAGTCGAACTGGCGTCCACTGAATAATATATACGATCCTAATTTTGGAAAAACATGTTTGTAAGAAAACTGAAATCTGAGGTGAGGCCTCAAACTTGGCTCGTAAGATACCGTATTCAGCACCCTGCCTTTGTTCATAGCCACGGGCGTAATACAAGATGGGCTCATTCGAAACTCTTCTGTAGTACCTGAATCATCTCTCGGAAGAATATTTTTTTTAGCACTCAGAAGGGATCCAGTGTATGGTTAGACTTTTCAAGAACTCACTCAGACACAAATTCAAGTCATTATTGAGGGATCCTTTTCCCCCACTTTCAGAACGCTAGTGTGTAATTAAAATAATTTTCAACATGTTAAATAACAAGCATTATGGAGATAAACAACCCGTTGAATCTGGCACAAGTTTACTGTCATAAATGGTCGTTGATTGCTCACCATTCGAAAACCATCCTGAGCAAATTTTTAAATATTTTGAAATGTCCACGTTGAAACAGATCAACTGCAGATTTAACGAAAATAAAACAAAAATTGGTAACAAACAAAAACAACAACAACACCAACAACAAATGAAATTAGGCCTACTGTCATCCGTTCCGTTCTTCAAAGGAATCTTAGAACTTTCCAATGACAGAGTAAACCACAGGGGATCACTGTATGCATATACGTCAGACATTAAACTAAGATTTTGGAATCAGGACAACCCAAGCAATCTATGCCTCACAGGCCAGAGTACCTTGTCCATAGCTTGATGGCTCACTCTCGGTATCTACATGTATGTCAGGAATTGGGGTCGGGGTTCGCACGGTTCGAACCATGGGCATGTCTTCTTTTGCAGGCTCGTCGGTCGTGTCGGTTGGGCCGACGTTTGCGCACCGTGCCGTGGCGGCGCCTGCCCCTGGAGGACGGCCGGGTGACCGCGTCATCCTCTTGTGGACGGGGATCAGTAGCATGGAGACGGTCGAGAAAGAAAAGCTAGCCATCAAGATGAAGAGGCTGAGCCTGTAGTCGCCGGTCAGGTCGTACAGAGCACCTGTGAAGAAGCCAGGGTACCATTCAGTAGGATTGCAAACAAGAACGCAAACACACATAAGCGACCAACGCACCAACAGTCAAGTTAGCCAACCAACCAAATTCCCCCAAAGTTGTTCCCCTTTCCATATCAGTGTGAGACTTCGATATAATGCAGCTGCTTTCGTTGCACAGTTTGGTTTGACTTTAATTAATCATGGCAGATTCGATGTAGATCGAACTGGGACACTTCATATTTTATCTCTTGTATGATATTTCTAATGAGTGAATAAATAAGTAATTTCTTGCCTGGACACTTGAAACAGAAATGCTAGTAATGCATATCCTTGTAAAACATCCATGGGTCCTGGCATATGACCCTGACCACTGGAGTGGATTGCTAAAGAGTTATTTGGAATCCACTTTTGTTGACATGGCAACTAATCGTTAAGACACGCTGCCCTCACCACGCTGTTTAGCTGAAGCAACGATTTTTGACTATGTGTAACTTACTGCCTGACGTCTGTCCGCTGAACTCACCTGTAACTGACGACCCGATTAGTATGCCAAGTCCGAATCCAGTCAGTGGGGCAGAGGTCACGACACCCGAGCCGAAAGCGCTGAAGAGCTCGTCACTCGCTGCTAGACAGGCGCCATATATTCCCCCGCGAGCTGTTCCCCACACTAACAGATAAAGAGCGAGAGAGGAATTGCAGCTGGTTGCACGGACTAGTCAAGTTCAAGGGAAAGTGTAACGTGGAATTTTAAGACAGAACACTCAGGGTTGCGCGGAGGTATAATCTGGTTCCATAATATAGTTCCCCAACCAAAAGGATTATACTTCACTTAGGGAAAATCTTGACACCATGCAGTAGCCGTCACGTCCACGCGTATGGCCAAAATGGGAGGAAATCTTCCCTTTCTTAAAATATCCAAGGTTTTTGAATCCATGTCAGTGATGTTCGTCGTCAAACTGTTCTTGAATTTTTATACAATGGACAAATTGCCCGTTTCCCCTCTCTGATTCGCCTCATGGAAATTTGTCTAATTGTACTTTTGAATATTTAGTGCCACCTTTGCACACCATTTTATAAAGCTGACAAACAACCTACCAACACGCGCACCCTACATCTTAAAACAGAATAATGTTACGTCATGCGTCAGTGTTCATTGAGGTTATTTTCGGACTCAACATAAGAGACATTTAGGATTATCATGGTAAAGAGAAGATGCCTTTTAAGAAAACTATAAACCTCCTAAATTGAAGCCTCATAATGATGAAAAGTACATGCAGGTCCCTTCCTTAACCTATATATTCCTGCGCGTCCACTTTTCTGGCTGTAAATCTGACTGGTTATATTTCTCTCTTTCATTGTTTTCTGAGAGATAACTGACTGTTTACCGACTGAGAGGGCGATCATGTGCTGGAAGGTCGAGCATACCGTCTGGAAGCCGGCTGTGACGGCCCCGCACACCGACGTGGCGGCGATGATGTACAGCTTGAGACAGCACAGGCGGTCCCCGAACAAGACGAAGACGAGTTTACCGCCAACCTCTGAGGCCCCAAGGACCACCAGGGTCAGGGAAATTTGCTCCGTCGACAACTGGATTCCCCTCATGAAGCTCGACTGCAGTTATGCAAGGGAAGAAGGATACTTGTCGAGATCGCTGAATCGATTTAATGTACATGTGGGTGCAGACCACTAATTCAAGTGAGAATTTTTGACCAGCTCATTAGCATTAAAAGTGCCCCCACAGTATCTTTTGAAAAAGGAGATTGTTTGTCCCCCAAAATGGTGAGATTGTGTAAATCGTTGCCAGGATCAACTCCCTGGGTCTTTGAGCTTTCATATGAGGGCAGAAGGGCTAAAAACTACGGTTGGAAAATGGTCCTAAGTGCCCGAGAAAGTTGAGGGTTGCCACTTGAAAAATGGCTGCAAGCAGACTTCGAACAGGTCACTTTTGGGGGGGGTGATTTTGTTTTGTGGGAATAACTAAAAATGTAATTGGTTAACCCACAAAAAATTTAAAAGAAATTGAAAGATAAGTGACCAGACAAGAATATCATTTGTGTTTCAGAAGTCTCAGGGATGTTGGCGTGCATGCTATTGGGCCCTGAACGGTGCTGATTTTACACTTGTTTCAATGGGGCTTGAATTAGTGGACTGGACCCATATGTACTCACTTTTCCAACTAACTACACCGACTGGTGTGACCAGGACTACATGTATTTACCTCGAAGGGATCAAGAGAGGGCGCAAGTTTAATATCAACTCAGTGAGGCTCCTTTTGTTGGGAACTGCACTTCGCTGGTTCACAAACGACCATGGACTGCATGAACAGTCCCAACCAAAATGGCCCTTTTCGACTGATAAGAGGGTGCTGATTGTTCGTATGCACTAACGCATAATCCAACAGTTTGTTTCCAACGGGGCCATGTATGTCGCAACTAGTATAAACAGTTCTGCAGTCGCCGTGTCAACAGCGCCTCTGATGAATGGAAACAGAGAGTGGAACTACAGCACTCCAAACAACTTCGAAAAATACACAGTTCAACAAACATAAAGGAATCATTCCACGAATTCTGTGCACTTTACTGTCTGCGCTTTCTCATTCACTTCTTTTGTGATACTTACGAAGTTGATCAGAACGAACGCCCAGCCCAGTTGGGCAGACGTTATCGAGGAAACAAACAGCCACATGTCCGCGTTCAACAGCAGTTTCTTCAAGGTTTGCGTTCCGCCACTGCGACTACCGCGACCTTCACCGTCACCCGACAGTCTTGCACCTCCAGGGTCGTGGGGAATGTCCTTACAGTCATCAGCGACGGCCACGACTTCGTCGCTGACGGGACCGAGTCTCTCCTTCTCGTCCCCTGAGCACGTCTCCAGCTCACTCCGCATCTTGCCAGGCGTCTGCAGGGCTGCGCCGGCTTGTTTTCGACGGGCTTCCGGGGACCTCAGGAACGGCAGCGCGCCCACTGTGCCCAACAGCAACACGAGGCCGGTGAGCAATCGCTGCGAGTTTCTCCAGCCCCACACGGCATTGGTTTTGTTGAGTAAAGGTCCCAAGCCCATAATACCTTACACAATGAAACAGCACACTGTTATGTTTGGATATTTGCATTTATAAAAATGACAACGAACGGGAACGATCTTGCCGCGCCATGTTGGTTCCTTGCACGATGAGGGAACGCGCACGCAGCGCATGAAGTCACGGTCAGTGTCACGCAATTATGTGTGTAAAAGGCATTGGCGTGAGAATCAACGCGCGCGCGTACTCCATTCGTTTGTATGCCACTTTGTGGTTGACAGTGACGTCACACTTCGGTACTCTATAGAGTTTCCTTTTGTTGCGTCACAAGTGCAATAATTTTGACAGCCCATGCAAAACTATGGCTGGCCGTGAGTGCAAAATCAAAAGAAATGCTTCACCAAAAATCTAACGCAGATGTTAAAACACTTAGTCAGTAATAGCTAAATTATTTTACGAAAATGCCTCCATGTCAACAGTAATGAAGCAAAATCTACATTCCCAGGCAAACGTTGTAAACAAAGATTGAACAAACTGGCAAATATTGGTTGCCCATTCAAAATGGAGGCCAGTGTTTGTCAACAAAAGAAAGATCTTATACGCTTTGAGTTAATTGAGGCCAATCAGCATAACACCAACAAGTTCAGTACATAGAGCTGAGGCCAAGTTCCGTCGCCTGAGGCGAATAAAATCTGGTACACTGTGTTATCTGATTGCATAGAAACGCAACAATTTGAATTCCTCAGACTAAAGACACTGTTGTTATACCTCGTGATTTGGGGCAAGCTTTTGCATAGCGACCACCATCTCTGGATTGGACTGGTTCCTTTGTGCCGTTCTTATCCGTTGAGAACAGTGTATTGTTTCAACTAAGCAAAAGCTTGCCCCGAATCACGAGGTATAGCAACAGTGGTTTTAGTATGGAAAGTTCAAGTTGTTATGTTCATGTGAATTTAAAGAACTCAGTATACCAGATTTTATTCAAATTTAATGGCTTATTTTGCGGAGGGGGTCGACAAGGGGAGGGGGGAGAGTTCCCACCGGGAGAGGCAGATAACCTCCCTGCCCCCCTCCCGGCTTCGCTACTACTACAAAAGCAAAGCAAATGCAGGAAGCAAAAGGCCTACCCAGAGCGCCGCCGATCGAGAGCGTCCCAGTTGCCCGGCAGCAGCTGGCGTCCCCGGAGTACCAGTCCAGCAGCAGGCTGCTGGCCGCCAGTAGGACGAAGCCCGCCCCTATCCCGGCCATCGCGCCCAGCGTCAGGTACCCGTAGGCCAGCGACGGGATGAAGGAGGTCAGGAGGAAGCCGGCCGACTCCAGCGCGATGCCGGCCACCAGTAGGCGGAAATGGCCGAACCGGCTGGCCAGGGCCGCCCCCACTGGAGCGATACAACAGTGCAAGGAGACACTCGTGGCGCCAACCCAGCCTTGAAAAGATTTAGATATAGCAAATAAAAAATTGTTAATAGACTCAAAGAATAGGATTAACCTCACATTTAGAAAAGACTCGGGAAAGGTAGCATTTCAAATGAACATAGACAAACCGGGCGACGGTGGTATGGCGCCATCGCTGGTTAGATACAGTGGTCCCGCCAATGGCGCTGAACACTACAGTTATTAAACGCCCTTCACAGTGCATGTAGTGCAACAATGAATAATGATTAAGTCATGTTTAAAAATGCGTATGCAATGCAAGAACATCACCGCCCGCCCAGGCAGCCGTCAAACGACCTTCATGACACATCGCTGGAAGGGACGAGACTTTACTTGGAAGGGATAGGATACTCATGGAGAAATAAACACATACTGAAGTTATGGGTAATTGTTTAATCCCGACTTCCCGAGGGGCCGTTCGGTAGGGACTGCAAAGCTTACTGGGACCCCCGTCAAGGGATTCGCAGATGACATATTCCGTTCAACACAAGCAATCATAATTGATTTTGTGGCACTCTCTAGTCTCCTCACAAGCCGCCTGACTGAAGTAACAACATGTGCGATTTACCATTACGCTTCGATTTCAAAGGAAATGCTGACAGCGTTACATATGCATTTAAACTACTTCTGTGACGTCACTCCGTTGTTCAAAGAATAGGTTATTTTGACGAATCTATATCTGTATTAAATCTACAGTCATTCAAGTTTCGTAACAACGAGGAGATTGGGGGTCCCCCGATTAACTTCGATTACGATACGATTACCCTCGTGTCCCCTTTCAGGATTAATGCTCTATAAAGCAAAAATTTCAACCAAGATTTGAATTTTTTTCTTCACCTTTCAATAAGGAATAAATTTGATGCGCTTTGGCTACTTTTGTGTCTATGTTTTGCCCAGTCTTTCTTAAATGTTGAATTATGTTAAAATCCTCGGCTTCATAGAGTCCTGTGGTGGTTTAAGGTTAGTCTGATGGGTTTTGCTGCAATGACACACGCGTAATAATGACTCCAAAGAAGAGCTGAAGTATATGTACCCACCACTGACGATACTGACTGCACGAATATTTTTAGTGCTTTCACTCATGCGAAGGGCGAACAGAGGGAGCGTCTTAGACAGTCGGGACTCTCTGTTCGTGCAACAATATGAAATAGTTCAAGTCAGAATAGAAATCGGAACTGTCAATTCGTGCATATGGGCGCGGCTTCGCCTGGCCCATTCTTTGCACAAATCTAATCCTCGTCCATTCTCTCTGACTGAAACATGCTGAGAAGTGGAGTGACTTTTTCTGAACTCGATTTTGATCGTTTTCTGTTTACAAGGGGACATCTCTTAATCGCCAACTGGACACAAATAAAATGATGCAAAAAGCATCGAAGCCAATCAAATGTGGCCTCTGTAACAATCGTAAGGTATCATAGATACCGAGAGTTGACATTTTACGGTTGACTTGCGCCATAATGCTTACAGATGTAACGTTTGGGTAACCAAACCGTGTGTGCTTGGATGTGCAACGGAGCGGGGTTAAAGTTCAGATTGTAGGCGAGGTATAGATTCATACATTGAGGAATTGCTAAATATGTACACTGCGCGCCCAAGTATGGCTTCTACGTGTGTTACCTGTAGAAACGGTGCTGCGCCGACAATTTCCGGGGAGAGGGTGCATTGGCCGGCCTCAGTTACCCTACTGACTTGGTGATTTCCTATATGAAACTGGATACCTACCAGTAAATACAGCGCTGTCCTTGAACTCTTTCTGAAAGTCGACGAAGAACACGTTGTAATTTAATACTGGGCCGTTTGACACGAAATACAGCAGGGTGGCCCCGGCCACAACCAGGATTTTCCGATTGCCCAGGGGCGGCATCGTGGCCGATGAAACTGCTTGCTTTCCGTGGAGACTGCTCTCCGGTAGGAGCAGCAGGCTGTACCTGGTGCCTGTAGTAGGCTGCAGTTTCCACCCGTGCAGTGACTGACTTTGGAATCGCGCGCACGCAATACGTCACAATCCCCGTGCTACATTCAGGCTTGACTGTCAAGGTGATTAAACACCAGCCTCTACGGAACGCCAACTCGATCAAAACAAACTGTCCTAGAATCGCAACAAGAATATAATATCAAATCAGTCCTTTGAAATATGTGATTGCCGAGCTTTTGGTAACTGAGTACCTTCTTCAGGGCAAGCAGATTCAGTTCAGTTGTCTTAGAATCGCACTCAATGTGTCAGTCCATTCTGTTGTGTCGACATAGGTAGCTGAGGGTAATGCGACTTTTCTGGGACTTCTCACTCTCAGTAGTAGGAGTGTAATTAACAGTGCGTGTCCGTCTCTTCAGGGGTCAAAGGTTCGAATCTAGCAGCGGCAGGTTACACGTAGTAACCGTAGGCCTATAAGAGTATAACTGGGTACCCGTGAGGGCCCGAAGTTAACAAGTAAATCAGTGTGTCTGCAATGGACGCATTATCATCAAGCACGGCTCTGGGTGGCACATGAAATGGATTCAGTAACGTACAAGTGAAGCAGCATTTAATTTTCGTACGGATCTTTTTCCAACTTGATCCTTTTCAACTGATGAAAATTGAGCCTCCTTTAAGTTGAATGCACGCACTGAAAAGTGCACGTTAATAGCAAAAAAATATGCCTGAGCTTCTTTGACGGATGCGGGCGCTATTGCTGCGCTGTCATCCAGCAAGACATGTTTCAGTGCATCTGTTTCCTGGTCGAATTGCGAGACAAGACTCCACATAATACACTGAAAACATTTCCGAGAAAGGGTTTAACCCTTGAGATTGCTCAATATTGCCACACATAATAGTCACCAAAGAAAACAGACTAAGACCAGAAAAATCTGACACAATGTAGCAGTTTTGTGCACTATCCATTGCAAAACTCAGGGTCTCTCCCGAGGATGACATCACAGTTTTGCTCAGTATGAAAATTCTAATTAGAATTAAAACCAAAAAGGCAGCAAAATGCTCTTTGACGTGGTCAAATTAATCGGGACACAAAGGGCCATTTAGGAGGTAAAAATGCATTGCCGCTAAACATGTTATGGATCCGATAAGCAGGGAAACCGATTATAAATCGGTGCCCTTCAATATTGTTCGATGCGGTGCACCGTTAAATCTATGGGTTTTTTTTTCTCAGACGTCCCACTGAGTCGATTTGCTCAGTATTGTCACAACACAGTTGATGCTCTCGGCTTAACAATATGCAACGGTAAACGGAACTGAGGTTAGGATTTAAGCAATTGTCAAACGCATAAAACGTTGTCGTTCATCGCTTGATGTATCACGGCGTCATTTGAGCGAGGCACCGTACTACTGCGGCAATCTCCTGCTTCGCATTGTTTTCCCCACACGCATGCAGGATTACTATTGTGCGGCTCGCCACGGTTCACGTGTGGCATGCATCTCTCTCGAAAGAGTGAAAAGAGTTTGACATAATCTGTTGCTTTTTATGCACACACGCAATCCAGTTACACTCCAGCGACCCTCGTGGGTCAATTTACATTTCACGGATGGCTGCGATTAATTCCCACAGTGTACGTCTGGTACAATTATTTCCATGTAAAAGGTCTCTCCGTAAGAATAAATGAAATTGGTTCTAACCAGGGGAACATTATTTTGAATCCCTTTGGGCCACATTAAGTTAATTTTAGAAAAAAAAAATTTACGGCTTCATAAAATTTTATTGTTGGATTTCCTCAACTGTGCGTAAATCCCCAATACCGAGGGGTAAATTTGGCCATAGTTTAAATTTCACTCGGGCGCCGCGTAGTTTTGAATAGGGTCTGGCGGTCTGTGTTCATACGTCTGTGCAATGACTGTCAGTTTTATTTCCTAACACTCAGTCTTTTTGTTCCTGAGCAGAGCGGATGCCAAATGAGCCTGGTCATATGCCTTGTTGTCGTATGTGGAGGGTCGTTTAAGATCCTTCGCTGTGTTTTGTTTATATTTTTTTTCGATTAAAAAGGTCTGAAGGAATAAAACTTTGCAAAAGCTGATGGAAATTAGAAGGGGAATTCCCATCAGCAGGGTGAGTAGAAACCTACAGAACCTACAAATATATTTTATTGTAACTATTAAACATTCTCAAATCATTCCTTGCAAAGGTTTTTTTTGTACTTCACATGCAATCAGTTAAAACCGAGAAACAAGAACCGTGTGCAAAAGAGTTGTTTTATTCTCGCAATAGAGAGAAACAAATCAAAGTTACCCGTACTGAAATAGAACAGTCTGCTAAAGTCCTCTTATGAGTCCACACTTATTGTCTATTTCACGGTTGTTCTTCAAAGTTTATACCTCTTATCATTCAAACTAATTTTTATATATATACATTGTACCCAGGGTCAATTTTCTGAAGATGCTTTGTACGCCTCCTTTAAAAAGAATTCCAATAATAATAGGGCTTTTCAGTGACATATATGTACATGTTTAAAGATATCTATGCTTGAAACATGAAAACTGTCGGGGTCAGTGTATAATCTGTTATATTATACAATGTAGATTTTGTTGTTGAGAGTAGCCGACCAGAAAAAGGCCCTTTTTAAGGGCAACTCAAGGGGCGGAAAAGCAAGTTTAACAAAACACTACTTAATTAAAAAGATAAGTAAGACTTCTGTCTAAATGTTTGACTTGGACTGACAATATCAAACCATACATGTGCAGGTAAATTAAACAGTGCAAGAACTCACAGTATCGTAGTTGTTTCATAATTATTTTAAAGGACATCGGTGACTTTTAAATGACGTTAGTAAAGGAAGTAGACAAAATATCAACGTTTTTCCATGACATGACACCAGTGACTTGTAAATGACATTAATGAAGGCTATAGATCAAGTATGAACAGAGTTACAGCGGGAGAATAGCTCCTGATTCGATGATGCGGAGTGCCGGCACTGCAGTGCATCCAAAAATCTGAGGGGAAATGCACGCAGACAAACAGTGGTGCTTTTTGGTAAGAAATAAAATGTCAGACTTTGGCCTACTGTTAAAAAGATCAAGGCTCGCGTTATGGGAGTTTTACAAATTCGCTGTTTTTTTAAGTCTCATCGCTTTCCCCTGAAATCCTGAGGCAAAGAACTGCAGATGAGTCAATGCGTTCAGTAATAAATAGCTTTTTGTTCATTTCAATTTAGGAATTGACATGAAAAAATTCGTGTAATTTTTTTAACATAAAATGTAGTCGACGAAAGAATCAATTAGACTGTCTTTCATGTCTGGTGTCATTATTTTTTGCGTACGTGACAATTAATTCTTTCGTTTTTACATGCTTTGCAATCTTAACCAGAAACACGGCCACTGAATAATAGCTTGTTACAGTTCATTACATTAACTTCTATTTAACTGTGAAGGCTTAAAAATTTTGTCGGGACTGGTTGACTATGTTAACATTTACAAAAGAGAATCACAAAGCACAAAATGTCATGAACCAAACAGACAAAATGCTATTTTTGATTTAAGCCAGGCAGAGTGAAACCAATTAAATTATGGAATTCCCCAAATGTGAAGGATTAAATTGTAACCTGCCCCCCCCCCATTTCTTCACCTAAGCTGGTTCCCAGCTGCTAGGTTTGTCTATTTGTACGATTATTTGAGGGTAGCAATTTAGAATAGCAGTCCCTATAAACCCGCGCGGCAGACATGACTCGGCCTCCCTTCCCGCGTGGTGGTCGACCTGAGCAGACCCAGTATTCCTGAAAACACAGCTTTGCGTAAGCTTGGGAAAGAAGCCCTGTATTCGAGTGTGAGTTTGGCATAGTAATGTAAATGATTGAGAGATAACTTACCGTAGGCCTACTGATTGTTAATTACCAAGCCACACTGGATAGTAGTCAATCTTTATGACTGTCTATTTCGAACCTTCAAATGATGAGTAATTCACATTCAGTGCTGTGCGGCGGAATAGGCCTATAGTTGTAACCTTGGTGAAGCGCCTTTGTGACGGGGCATGTTTTGAAGAAGTGTGACCCTGTATCAACTGTATTTGTCATACCTCTGTCATGGACACTCTTCGCTTATTGGCCCAGAACGATCACATGACAGGGCAACATATCGGCACATCATACGCACCGTGAGACATTTCGTTCTACCAATGGTGCGTGTACGCACAAGCGTACGTCAGAAAAACAGAAGAGCTTCTGGAAGTTCGAGAACGAACATTCGTAGTCCTTCGGTCAGTTTTGCGTGGTACCCATGATACATTTGTGCACAGGCTACCGGGGAATTCGATCGATAAGTGCGCTCGTATAACAGACTCGTTTCCGTCCCTCACAGCGTATAAGGTAATGCAGAGACCGCTAACCAGACTATACAAATGTACTCACTGGTACCCGCACTTGCTTTTACGCAAGTAACGAAAGTGAGGGGACAGTGCATTTGCAAATGACTGTTACGTTAATTGTACGGTTTTACAGTAGGCCCACCGTCTTCTGAAATACAGTGCTTGTTTCTTTTGATAAATTCTGCGGGGCGCTTTGAGTCCCTCGGGTGTTCAAGACGTCATACCCCACACCACAGCGGTCAACAATTGTTAACTATCCGCTTGTGACTGTCACCGTTCGTCGAGGCTGTTGTGTTGCGGCCAAGCAGTAAACTGCCGCCAAAACGGATCGGCGTCACCGGCCGACCCTTCGCTGACGTAGGCTCGCAGACTCCCGAAGACGACACTGCCACAGTATTGTTGCCGCGACTGACTACACAAGTACGCCTCACTTAGGATTTTGTCATCGTGCGAATGCCCATCACGATTTTAATCGAATATCAGCAAAAAGCAAGGAATATACTTTATATGTTCAGCCACTTACAGAAACTCAGTTGAAACTGAGGTTCAACGTTCAGTCACTGAATGACACCAAACAGCGCTAAAGACTTGCTCCGAATGACTGAACTTCAAATGACATCGATAGGTATACACCAGACTGTGTACTAAAGTCACTTCGTGGGTATAATACAGTGTTGTCTACACATTTAACGAAGTGAAATATCTCGATGCGTCAGTCCGTGAAATATTAATTTTAAATTTCGGAGAGGTAGGTAAACATTTCCAATTACATAATTCAATCAGCTTTTCAGAGCACCTAGGCCTATAAGTTTGAAGTAAAGATCATGCATAAAGGTCATGCATAATAAGAATATGCTAAAAACCCACATTTGTCAAAAAATGAGATAGGTCAGATCGTGATACGATCAAAGCCCTTTTATTTAATGTCAGTATGACGTAACCACGGAGAGGACACATGGGAGCATGTGTCCCCCCCAGCAGAGGGAGCGCACCCTACGGTACCGTTGCCTAGCAAAAGAAGTTCTCCTGTGCACGTACCAACGTAAACAAGACCAGTTTTCAATGTACGTGTTTATTCGCGACTCTAGTTTGATCAGTTAAATCATGGCGGAAGGATCAGGGAAAATGAGTTTCATTTCTCCATGCATAAAACTGTGAAGCGAGTCAGTTCCCCAGTTCATACTACTCATGCGGACTAACACCTACGGAGCCTCTAGGGGGCAGGCAAAATGAGACTTTTTTTTTATTTTGTTCCCACGAAATAATTTCAATCCCTCGAAATATAATTTG
>NW_019091357.1:2644653-2663809 GCF_001949145.1 Acanthaster planci
TTCTCTCGAAACATTATTTCGTTCTCTCGAAACATTATTTCGTTCTCTCGAAACATTATTTCATTCCCTCGAAATAAGATATTTCGTTCCCTCGAAATAAGAGATTTCGTTTCCTCGAGACACAATTACGTCCCCTCGGATTAATATTTCATTCCTCCGAAATATGCTAATTCGTTCCCTAGAAATGATGATTTCATTCCCTCGAGATATATTTGTGTACTTGGCGCCATTGTCGCACACTCGTAGGACAGAAAACCGCTTACTGTCTAAGTAACTGGCAAACATGGAGTGATAGGACCATTGGTCCATATACCAATTAAGAAACTAATAACCACGGAGGCCCTGTTAGTAATAATATGAAAAATAGTAGCGATTACTATTTCTAGCTTATTATAGAATAGAACAAAAATATACAGTTCTTAAATACATAAAACTGTAAACATAAGAGTAAAAAGTAGAGTATAAAGTAATATGGTCAACTGAAGTGCTCAATGCAAGGGAGATGTCGTGGAAAGGAAATAGCAAGTGTAACTTCAAACAGATGCAGTTGCTTCGATTATCAGATATTAACGTAATGCAGCGAGTGGAATTAAGTTAGCTATTCAAAAACTTAAAATTAAATTAAATGACTGCAAGGAAAAAGCACTGATTACAGAGAAGATGGAAACCTTTACAATGTTGAAATTAAGACACTTAAAAAAGACTAAAAGAAGGACCCAGAAACTGAAACGACCAAGGTAGATAAAACAGAAATTAAGTGCATGAAGTGTAAAAATGAAAAGATAACGCATGGTTCCCTTAAAATATAATGAGACAAGAAATATAAATGTTGAAAATGTTCTTTAAAGTAAAACTGGACTAGAATGTCAGAAAAAAATAACAAACTTAAAATTGCTATCTATAAGTAATAAAATGTATTAATTAAAAAGACATTTAAAAACTTTTAAAGAGATTTGGCTTGCCGCTGAGCTAAAGTTAATGGTTTCATCCTAGGGTTCCACACTGTTGAAACGTATGTCTATCGGCATTGTCCTGGGAACATTACCGAGGCGTAATAACCCATTAGACTTGGATCGAGTATTAGCAGAAGGAAATGGCATTTCAAAACGCGTATTAAGTATTATTGTGATATGTATACACCTCACACATTCGATGACGTTCCCAGAGAGATGGCAATGGTGACCAAGAGAGTGCCTGATGAAGATCACTGATACAAGTTACGAGGATGAGCATTAGGAATCAGTCTAGCAAGACGATTATGTAATTTGATCAACTTGTCCGAATGAGAGTGAGTACAATTGGACCAAACCACATCACAGTAATGAAATATAGCGGCAGAACCATAGCGGAACTTAACATAGCGGAACTTAACATCTTAAATATAAAATTAGAAAGACTAGATTTTGCCGTTCGTCGAAGAAACCCTCTTCTCTGTGAGATTTCGTTGGCAAGGTGATCTACGTGGTCAGCCCATGTCAGTTGCTCATCTCAGATAATAACTCGCTCAATAGCAGTGCTATCTATCAATAGCAACCTGGACTTTGGTAAATGTAGATAGCCGTTGGCGAGTTCCAAAGTTCATACTTTGTTTTGCTCACATTTAGGGTAGGCTGGTGTTCAGTGAGCCATTGGGGCACTTTGTTGATTGTTATTGCCACATCACGTTCAATATAAGGCGGTGAGATGCCTTCAGTCATAGTCACCGTACCATCTGCGTACGGGCTAACTTTGGAATCTGGGCAAGTAACACATGAGGGAAAATTAAAAGAAGAGGTCCCAGGATTGATCCTTGGGGAACCCTGATAGTCACATCAGCGATAGAGATGCCGTCGGTTTGCGTGGCCTGTTTTGTATGTGAAAGGTAGGAATCAAACCATTTATATTCGTAGACCGTGAAACCCCTCTGTGAAGTTTGTGGTCCTTGGTGTCGATGGCCTTAATTCTTGAGAGCTAAAAATACAGAGGCTGTTACCTCACCAAAGTCCATGTTATTTAGTATACGATCATTGACGTCAATAACTGCTGTTTGGGTGGAGATATTTTCATAACTCGCGAGTTTGGGACTTCTGGCGTCCAACTCGGCGTATTTTGTTCACAAAACCTCCAACCGGTGGGCCTATTTTGCATAGACCGTCCAAACCATCCATCGTTCGGGTGAAATATTAGTCGAACTTAGTTGACTATAGTCGTCACTCGAGCTTGCCCATTGGCGGGGACAGCACGTCCATCCTCTGCGACTTCCTACATGAATTTCAATTTCAGGGAAAAGGATGATAAAAACCATAAGAAAGTATAGACGTTTGTCAAGGCGTTGGTCATTAGCTGCCTATTGGGTATTCTGATCACCTACATTCTTGCCAGTATTAATTTGCATATTGAATGTGCGCAAACTTCCCAGAGCCTGTTGGCGCAAGAAGTCACAAGAAAACATTGTAAAGCATGAAGGAAGTATTCCATGTCTTTCTCTACTCTTCTTGTAGAAAATCTTCAAGGGGTAATTTAACCCATTCTCAGAATTAAGCAAAAGAAAAGAAAAGAAAAGAAAAGAAAATACCTTCAAGTAATAGGCAAACAGTGTTGTGTGATTGGACCATTGTAGCATGGTATAACTGGACACTCCATGCACGTGTTACCTAAGCCTGCATTTATATCTATTCACACGCATGGTTGTACGCATCTAGAAAATCTAATGCGGAATAACAAAGAAAAACAAACCTACTGCATTGAATTGAGGCCTTTGACTGGATCTATTTGAGTTGCTATAAGATGGCTGCAAGATAACTATTACAGGTCACTTTCTGTGCTTCAATTTGCACTGGTTATATCCAGCTCAAGTGGTGTCAATGTGCGATGAGCATGTCAGCTCAGTGCTGACAAGTGCACTAGCTGAAAAAGATAACGGCTAATGATAAATGCCTTAAGGCTACAGGGTATACGACTTTCTGACAGTCGTAAGGTACAGATTGACACAACGCCTATCATATAACTTGGGTTATCTATTAATCAAATATTGTTAGCCTGTGTACGTCTGTGTACAAAACTTGTCGTTAATACAGAAGTCAACTGTCAAGAGAGGGAGAAAGACTCCAAGTAAGCATTCTGTTTAGAATGACAGTCCTCAAAATACAGACACAATGCAGACATGATTTAGTAATGAATATACAGCATGATTTATTACACACTAAACACAATCATAGTTCACATTTTCAAAACTTCTAAAACTGTTGGACCAGGAGTTGGTCTACAAAGCTGTAATAACAACAGGTATCTTTTTAAGTGCAAAGTGCTGCGTTGCAGTTTTTTATCACTGAAGTCATCTAAAACGTACAAGCATGGACCCGCTTTGATTCTTTGCTTAATCTTTTTTTTCCTGGAGGGGGAAATATCCCTTGCATTGATTAGCATTGTTCTCATGCCAAAAACATGCACTAAAAATTAAACTGGCATGGAATTTGAGAGTACAGAGAACACAGATTTAAAAAAACATACATAAGCACACTACAGAGACAATGTGTAGTTTCAGGTGAGCGATTTAGGAGCAAGCAATTTAAAACCATATATCACATTCAAAATTCGAATCTGTATCCGTTTGGCCAAGTGGCCAAAGAACCCTACAATTACTTCAGACCCCGCCTGCCGGTGAATCGCAGTTTTCGTGGTTACCTTTCAGTGATGTACATCTGTGTTGGATAGGTGGGGGATGACGATTTTGAAATTTAAAAATCTCATCACAAAAAAGTGGGGGGAAGGGGAATGATTCAGTAGCCCACCCCCCAAAAAGTGTGGGGGATATTATACCCACTCCCTTCGGATTTGCATCCATGTTACCCTTAACCCTACCCCCTAGGGTATTGTCAATATCACAATGAAGTTAGAGGATTGAGGACCGGTAGGGTTAATACAGGAAAACAAAACAGACAGACTGTGTGGTCTGAAGAGAAGTAGGCTACCGTATAATATGACTCTTCCCCGAAAGACTACGTCAAGAGAGGGGGGGGAGAGTTCCAGGCGGAATGTGCCTGTGAGCAAGTTCTCTGCAGGCTCACTCACAAAGTCTGTGCTCTGGGTCTTGGAAAGAGATTTATCAATTGGGCCAGAAACCACCTTGTCAGTATCAATAGGAAAAAAAAGATGTAAACTGGGTTAGGAGTCATAATTATTGTCAGTATATCAGTAAGGACAAGCACCTGTATTTCTTGGAATAATTCAGGGCAAACAATTGGGATCATGATATTGCTTTTCACCCTTAGAACTTGAACACTATGATGAGGACAAGCAGCTGGACAACATGAGTTTTCGTTCTTTCGCGTTACAGTTACGGGTGCATGCTTTACGGCCCGGGCGATTGCGCATGGTCAACACCACACATGTACAAGTCCCTGGCATGCGTTATCATGAAAGAAACCGATATTCATTTCCTGTCCTAAATGAAGGTGTGACAGCAGCAGCAAACTGGGTTATAAATGTAAGCTTGCATGCGTTGCCCGGCGGCAGCGTCCCTCGGGGTGAAGAAACTGTGAAGTCTTCCTCAGTGTTGGAGGACGTGTGTCCTCCGGTAAGAGGACTCCGAATAAATGACACCAGGACAGCAATACCTTGGGTCCGTCTTCTTGATTTATTCTCGTGTAAAATTCCCAATCGAAATATTCTGATTCATCAGTATAACCCTTAAATGTCTCTGAAGTTCCTGAAGTCATGTGTTGATCCGTTAAGATCACTGAGGTCTCGTAAGTCCCTCTAAAGTCTCGTAAGTCCCTGGAAAATAGTTACATGATATTAAATAATTAAATGAATAAATAAAATTCACAATGTTTATAATCATGTTAAAGTTGCTAATAATGCATGTACTAGCGTGTTTATGTATGCATGTGCTCGACATAACTTAACCCTAACACTCCTCAGTCCTCCAACAGGTGAAGGATTGAGGAGGGTTAGGGTTAATATCTTTTACCTCACCCAACACTTGTGGGACTCCTGCCTTCAATGCAGGCAGCACTGTACATACATGTAATGAGTACATAGATGTAATGACATGACATTTGTATAAGACCAAAATGCACATATCCATAATCATGTTTCACAGTCATTTGTACAGACGCCGGTTTTAAATGGATCAGCGCGCACCACAATACACTGAACTTGGTTGCCATGGACGTGACCTGAGGTCACTAAAAGTTTCCACATGCGATCGTGCGTGCACTAAGCACGTGCGTGATGTACTGTGTATTAAGCATAGCTGTGCACAGTTGTCGCTCACACACCCAAAACAGCATGAATGAAGCGACGAAATTATGTCCATAAAACCCTCATGATCTGTTGAATCTGATACTAATTATCGACCCCAGTCAATTCCTTGATCATATAAGATGTTAATTATCAACTAATTATACCCATGTTACAATTTGTAAAGAAAAAAAAGGAGTAATTTACCGGTTTGGTTCGACCCAACAGTGCGCTTCGTTGTGGATTGTGGAGAAGAGGACGTTTGGCAAGGGCGCCCTCTGGGGCACGATGTCAACGATATTATTGTAAATAATGTGGATCCCCACATAAATGATGATTATTTCTAAATAAACACCGTTAACCGTTAACATTCAAGTTGAAACACGTTGTCCTCATCATTGGGGTTAATATTGGGATAAAAAAAAAATGGTGACCCCAGTTCATTCATCCTCCCACCACTTTTCAAGTCACTGATTTTATGTGCATCCGTAGCCTGCCCCACTGACTCGGACTCCACACCTACCGGCGTTAAGATCTCACCTGAGATGGAAGCACGCGTGCTGAGCTCGATGGATGATTACGAAATCACCCTCCCCCCATGTGACAAGAAATATCCGCCCATGCCAAAAAAAGTGTAAACTGTTTGGATTAGATTTACACATGCAAAACATAGACATATATTTTTCAACAAAGAACGAATAACAAAGACAAACCACTGTCGAATCAGTATTTACGCGTGTATTAATTAAACCCAGTTATGTAATTGATAAACCTTAATATACTTTTTGTATCCCAAACATGCATGTAGGTTGTAAGTTCTCTGGGCAAGATTTGCAAATTTATTCACGCGAATCTGTGACGTCAGATCAGTCATTCGCGTTGTGAATTCCTAAAAGTTGAATGCATATCATGACGTCAAATTTGCTTCGCTTTCGAATTCGCGTGAAGTAAGACACGGCCTTTAATAATGCTTGAAACGCATTGCAACCACTCAGCCCTGCGAGGCACAGTGTTGTAACAAACCACCTCTTTTTTTTCCCACAGCCGCGGTTAAAATACGGTCCCACGCAACCATCGCCGTAACACAGACCACAAAATGGCATTGGAACGATTGTGGAAAATTGTCATCATTGCCGCTGTTTGCTTCCATTATTTCTCGGTACATAGCAGGCATCCTCTACAACTACAATGTCCTCTTTGTTTACTTTGAGGAGGAATTTCAAAAAGGAGCTCTCTACACCGGTGAGTTTGTCTGTGGTCGGCATTATTCTGCGAGTACAACCTCGTAACCACGAATGTCAAGATCAGGGAACCTGGGCACATTTCACTGTGTACCGGTTGTTTTCTATTCCGTGCACGCCCATTGTTATTTTTGCCGGCGTCCGATGTATTGCATCGAGGGTATAAGGGTACATCCTCAGCATTTTCATTTCTAAATAATGAGAGAAAGGTGATTTGGGGGTCTATTGCATTTCCCCCTTCCCAAAAGGATGCACAAAAGCGTGGCATAGAGCAGGGACTCCAGCCTAAATGCGAAAAAATACTGTGTACATGGTGTATTTATGGGTTCTAGTTAATCTGTTTCGTCGATTATAGATCAGGTAAAGTCGGTCAATTGTGGATTTTTAGTTTTTTTGTTTCAACGGAGATTTTCAGGATGCATGGTTCAGCTGAAAGGTGTCTTCGTAAATCCTCGCAGGTGTACTTTCCTATCCCATTCAAACCTGTTTTCAATCGCTGGTTTCCAGTAACCCCTTCCTCCCTCTTTCCGCGCTTCATGCACATCTCCAGGTTGGGTAGGCTCCCTGGCCGCTACCCTCTACTGCGTGGCGTCCCCTCTGGCCGTGGTCCTGGGCTCCAGGTTGGGCAACACCCGGCTGGCCCTAGTCGGCACGCTCTTGCAGGCGGTCAGCTACCTGTCCACTTCCTTCATCTCCTCGCTTGACTATGGCTTCCTAACCTTCGGACTGCTGGTGGGCTTAGGCTGCAACTTCGCCTACTGCGCCGCAGGGAGCGCGTTGCTGGGCTGCGTCTCGAGTCACGGCAAGAACCGATGTCGAGCGACTGGGATCGCCTTAACGTTTTGTTCCGTTGGTAAAATACTGCCATCGTTATTTCGTCCTTGTTTATCAGAAGCGCACCGCTCTACAAAAAAGGGGGGGTGTGATAGACCCTGTGCCCACAGTGTTCTCCTATGTCGAAAACAAACCAACGCTTTTGCAAAAAACCAACGATGCTCTTTGCCGATAACATCGTTACACCCGTTTTACAAAGCAAAGTTGGGGTTTTCGGTGTATCGGGATGATCACTTTGACGATTTTAGGCCAGCCGGTTTGCCAAATATTTGAAAACTGGATGATGTATATAGGCTTAGTACCTTTCAAGGTATCTCACGTGAGGAAGGTCGCAGCTTGCATAAAATTAGTGCAAAACGGACGGTTTTAGTATTCATACACCTTAGACAAATGCTCTATACACTCGCGTTTTGTTCGATGCATCGAGGAGGGAAAAATAAAAAGTAAAATAAAAAAAAATGAAGCACCAAAAGCATTCAGTTAAAATTCATTAGGGATACTGACCAACTTCCACCTTTTTAAGTAAACAATTGATGGAGTACAGAAAAATGCAATGTAAATGTCCCCAGTACTGGCTAATACGGGCGATTCACAATAGTGAGCCTCCAAGAGTTTGCAACGCGTTGGCTAATCACAGTCCGTAAAGTCTGTTGCGCACTGTGAGTTTCGCGCACTGTGATTGGTCAACGCGTTGCAAACTCTTGGAGGCGCACTCTTGTTAAACGCCCGCATTGGAACTGACCTATAGGCTGCAACGTTAGGGTGGTTTGATATTTTTTTCTCGAGGCATCATGCTGATGGGACCACTGATGAACGCCCTGAGTGTGATATTAGGTTGGAGGAACTGCCTAAGAATCATCAGCGGTGCCAATTTAGTCCTCGGAGTGGCGGCCTCGTTGCCCTTCATAAAGTCTCCGAGGACAAGGCCGGAGATGGCAGAGGAGGAAGCCAGAAAGGACGGCCCGTCCCCTGTCGTGGGAGAAAACAGAGAAGGGTCTGGAGATGAAAACGAGGACCTTGAAACTGACAAATTAAAGTGTCATGGCCCGACGAATGACGACAACGACGGCAGCCGCTGCCAAGCCGACACTGCCATGCTACCTAATCCTTTTCTGAATGTAGATATCTGGTTATTCGTATCGTCTTTAACATTCGCCCAGATGGGATGGTCCTTCGTCATTGTCAATTACGTAAGTACCGTCATTTACGAAACTTCGATCGATCTCTCAGCTGAATGTGAACAGGTCTAATAGGAACGTCTTCAATTTCGCCGGTCCGAGGAAGACCTTCTTTGTCCGTGATTACTCTGATCTGTACCGTATAAGCCCTGGGCTAGACCAGCAGAGTGTGCAATTATTTTCCTAGCGCCAGCTTTGGTCGGAACTCCGCTTTGCTGGTTACAAAAACGACATTGAAATGCACGCGTCACGGTCGCGTCGCTACCAGCAAAATGAACACTCCCGACCAACATAGCTCATTTCAATCGATGAGGGGGTGCTTCTGCTCAAGGCCTAGTGCTGTCTTCGAGGGCTCTCGAGAAAGAAGTAAAGAGTTTTGATTAGTAATCGGTCTATGATATAAAACTGTAGAATACACGTATATTTATTTTTGTTCTCAGTGTGAACCCCCTTTTAAATTTTTTTCTCTTCTCCTTGCAGTCTAGTTTTATGGCTGGGCTAGGGTTGTCAGTCAGTCAGATGTCCATTGCTCTGTTGATTTCGGCGCAGCGGAGGTCGCCTTCAAAATCCTCTTCGTCATTTTCGGTGACCGCCTTCCAGCCAGGAAGCTGTACTTAATCGCTGCCACCTCAACGGGCGGCGCCATCGTGTCGGGCTTCCTGCTGGTTTGTTCGACATTCGGACACATGATTGCCCTGTCGACTGGTAGGTGTGGACCTGCTCCGTCTATATTCATTTTTGAATGCTCTCTTGGTAGTAGGACTTCGCAAGAGCAAAAAACCTATAAAAAAAATTCACATGGCCCATTATTAAATTAAATCCACTTAAATTTAATTCAGATTGGATAATAAATTATAACAAAATAGTTAAAAGGACGTTCAAAGAAAAAAAATTCGAAACGAGTGAGATGTTTATTTCACTCTTCTGTTTCTCAGAAATGACATCTTTGCTTTTCTTAGTTCGCCGCCGACAAGCACGCCCAGGCAAAAATGCAAAACAATTCAATGAGATTGCTTCAAGGATGGCCCTGGCGACAAATAGATCTGAAATGTATGCACAAATTATTATTTCAAGACTAATGTTAAAGTTGACTTTAGCAAGACATGCCGAGTGTGTCCAACGCCGGTTGCATGCCACTTCAGCAGGACGGTATTCAACGATGCCTACCTCTTTGCATGTGTAGCTGGACTATAAAAACTTGCTTCCGGGATGGGGGCAGGGCGGAGGTGGCGTTTGTCTGCCTTTCGGCTGAACTGCATCCGAATCTGTTATCTGAAGAGATGGGCCTACAGGGCCTATGATAAATACGTGGGGATGCACTGATAACAGAGGTAGCCACATAGCTCTGGAAGCATTGAGCAAGTTCTTCTCTTTGTCGATAGCTTGGGGCATCTGCCGCAGCGGAATCTACGGAACTAACCTCTCAGCCAGCGACGAACTGTTCTGCGGCTACGGCTCCCGAGTAGCCACTGCAGTATCAACGGTGGGATTCGGCTTGGGAGTTTTGATCGGCTCACCAATCACAGGTAGATCCAAAACTTATCTGCAGCGATGTTAACTTAAAAATATCATTGATTAAAAGGAAGTCAAATTAGGTTTCCATTCTTGAATCATCACCGGCTGGGGAAAAAGAGGCTCCATGATTTCCAAACTATCTCGAGAGACTGGTAACTGTTGAAATGTCATAACACTGCCCAAACTATGGTGTTAAAATGAACACAAGATACTGTGGACTTGCGGCGTTCTTGGGGGCTTGTGGTGGACTCGACCACATATGATGCAAGATATGGGGCGGAGACAACCTCCGTCCCCACCTTTGTGGTGGTCATTGTTTGATCGGAATCTCATGAATTCTTTACAGACTTCGGGGGGGGGGTCTTACGTAACAATAGTCTAGAGTGTGTATAGGGATTGGACATGTGGGTGGTACCCATCGGCCCCTTATCATGCACGGTATCCTCGACCAACACTGTGTGCTTTCTGCCCCCATTTAACATGATTAAGATTGCTTGATTTATATTTTTCAACGTCGTCTACAGGTTTTCTCTTCGAGCTGAAGGGCGACTACACGTGGAGTCTCGTCGTCCTTGTGGCGTGTTTCGTGACCTCCGACCTCTTGATGTTGCTGATCCCGGGTAAGGAAAAGATCCGGGCGTACATCCGAGGGCGTATGTGCCGGCCTGAAGGCCGACAGGTACCGCAGGGGGCCGAACCGCCGAAGAGTGGACCGAATGCCAGATGGACCAACGCAAGATCCACGAGTTTGGTGGAACTCCGAGTGATCCAGACTGGGTCCAAAGACACCGCTCAAATTTGAAAGGAAGATCGTACCCACTGGAACAAGGTTGACACTTCCTTGTTCAAAATGGCGTCACACTTCGGTACTCGATAACATTAATTATGGTGAAAACAGAGGTCCACATTTGTCTACTGCTAAGCACCGAGAAGCGGGTTTATGTCTTGTGCCATCTCATTACGTGCGCACGTTACGTATGCAATGAGCCAGTTTGGTATTCCTACAGCGCATGCCCAAAATGAAGCGCGTCCGATGTCAGACCTATCTAATGGAGATCAGTGGCGCGGCCTATGCAGATTCGCGCGCGTGCTTTGTTCCTGGATGACCTTGCTTTTTTGAAATATCGAACTGGCTCATTTTGCAATTTTTTAAAACGTGGTTTTGTTTATAGACAGAAAGATGTGCCTCAATCACATTTTATCTTTTGTAATTTTGAAATTATTTCAGAGAACCGAAATCGAATACTTATTTTTTGTTGGCTACGTCATTCTGTTAAGACCAGTGGGAACAGCATATCAAGAACCGATGGAGACAATCATTTACCAGTTTTACATCATGAAATAATTTTTATTTGTGGGCATGTTGGAAGTGCCCGTTATACAGATTAAATCGTTCCACATATTAAAAACGATAATTATGCCATGCACAATACCTTACTCGTCTTGTTATTCCGCTACAGTAACTTTTATTTGTGTGGAAAAAATACTTCTTAAATTGCCAAATAAAATGTTCTATACCTGACAATTTATGATGATACACTTATGGCCTATTTTCTGGATTACATACATCGTTTCGTACAAGTATAGCATCCAACAGTAAAGTTTCCCCTTTACCCCCAAAACCAATAGACGAATGCATGATTATCAATGCTATTTTGCTTGAAGTGCGGGTGAATTGTTGAAATACTTTTCCAATAGAGTTGCTTTGTATCTTGCATACCTTGTCAAGAATATCCCTGTATAGGCTGCACTGGTGAAGCAAGAAATGTGCCAACTTCTTTGTGGATAATTATACGTTGAAAGTGCTTATTGCACACTACAGTGCAGTCTGTGTAATTACAGGAGGGAAGTTAGCCCAAGGCCTGGTGAATTTTAAATAAGCTTATTAGAGATTTGAACTGAACGTTGTGTTGCTGGTTATTGCTATGAAATTTGTTGTACCAACCAACAGAATTTATGCTATGAGGCGGGCTCCTGTACCCAGCCTTGAAAATGCCGATAAGTGTTTTTGTGCTTGCTAAATGGTGTAAACTCGGCCAATAACGTGTGGACAAAGTGCGTTTTGACACCAGATATGTCGAATTCAAGCTCGCTCTTCTGAATCGAACTGATCTCTGGATTCAGTGGCTTTCAGGTTGTTTTATAAGATCATTCGAAAAAAAAATCATAATTGCTAAAATATCGACGCAGTGTTTGAGACAGAATGAATTTCATGATCCTTGTCCCTCCGCTTTAAGACTCGAATCCACGCACTTTAGCTGTCAGCAATACGGCCGTTTCACAAAAGTGCGCCACCAAGAGTCTGCAACGCGTTGGCCAATCACAATGACCAAAATTTATCGACCCAATGTGCGTTTAGAAAAAGTCGACAAATTGCACGCGTGATGATTGGCCAACGTGTTTCAACCTCCTGGTGGCGCACTATTTTGAACCACCCGTATTTTAAAAGCCATTTTAGGATTCGTAATTTCTACAGTCCAAATAATTCACAGGTAAAGAAAGCTCTTTCCTGAAACAATTTTACTAGTAGGCGATGTGCCAGTCAGTAATACGATCGTACGGTCCTCCAAAAGTATTTTACACTGCATATATCGCGACTCGTAATTCAAGCCACTTTTTTATAGGAAAGAAATTCTCCTGGGTAACAGACAAAAATGGTGTTAATAGAAAAGAATGGAAATTTACTTTTGACCTTGTCCTTTAATTCCCTGTTCTTGGGACTTTATTTTGCATTGTTTGGTGGAGTAAATCCGCTTTCGGGTCTTTCAGCTACACAGTGCAGCACACCCACAGCGACCAAAGATACCCAGGCGAGAAACGACACCCAACCAGATTTCTGCGGAGAAATTGAGAGAAATATTCTTCAAATCAATTAACAACAATAAAGCGTGAAAATGGCTCTCCTTCACCGGAAATGTTGGACCGGTGTCAGACTGAAAGGGTGTTTGAGAAAAACCAATTGATTGAGCGACTCATTGGTAAAAGGACGGGAGACCAATCAACGGACTGACTGACCAAATGGCTGATTGACACATCTACTAAAGAGTTTACACGCATGGCAGCCATTTTTGGCTGTAATTTTGTTCTTGAGTACACTTGAGTAGACCTGATGAGGGCCATGCACGACCTCTTTCCAATGATTGATGATGAAAGCACTGGATGTTATTAATCGGTCACGGAACAAATGGATCAGTGTGTCAATATCTTGACCGATTATTAAATTGACTGAACCCAAATGCGAACTATTTGACTATACGGCTGGGGGAAAAACCACATGTGAAGTTGTTAGCCAGTGGTTTCCATAAGTGCGCGTATATTATATGCAACCTCAGCCAGGTAGGCCTAAGTCGGGGACGGCCTTAATACTTGGCCCCCAAGATTTTGCAACGCATTGGCAAATTGGCCAGTGCGTGGCAAACTCTTGGAGGCGCACTGCTGTGAAAACCCATAGATCCTGAAAGTTGACCCCTGATGGCGCGCTTCCGGAACCCTTGGATAGGATAAATATCGTGCAAAGATTTAAGAATTTGCAATATTTTTTTTTGTTCAGCTTCTTCTAAAAATATCCAACTCGGAAAAGGGGCTTTGAAAAATATTGGCTAGTACATCAATCTATAAAAACTGAAAAATCACCTAAAAGAGAAATTTCCTGCCAGAAATTGGCCCATCACTTCCGAAAATCTAAAATTCATGAAGAACAGTGCAATGCGGCAGTCTCGTACGCAGATAAACATTTTCATTTTGAAATTTTATGGTTGTCTGTCGGTAAAAGCCGTAATAAAAACAGATCAAAGGTAATAACGCAATATTCTAATTTTAGGAAAGATTCTAATCTCTTATACTAACCTTTCGCTGATAACAACTCAACGGAATCTGGAACCCATCGACTGCAGGTAGGTGAAGCTTTGCAACGGTGTACAATCATCTCGTTTTTTTACGAAAGCATGAGGAGTGAACAAGGAGACCTAGGTACGATATCGCCGGACTAAAAAGGTCGTTTTTAATCATCTCCAAGTGACTTTTCCAAAATATTACTTGAGGAACAAAGGTAAAAATTCCAACATGAGTGTTTCGTGGGGTGGTTTTGACTAATAGGAATTACTCTTGCAACAATTATTGAACGAGATAGGTAGGTCTGCCCAATGTAAAATCCCCATAGGCAGACTGCACGAGGGTTCCAGAAGCTCGCAGCATGACCTTTTACTTTCAGGCTCTATTGGGTAACTTCAAACAGTTAAAAACATGCCTTGCAACTGGGTTTTTTTTTCGTGCACATGCCTGGACCCGATTTCAAAAGTAACTTTAATGAGCAGCGATGATGGCACAGCATCGAGACCTTGAGTTAATAGAATATGTGCATGATGGTTCAGTTCTCACCTCTGCTTTTGAGAAGTCCTCATAGAAACCGGATCCATCGTAAATGTGCCAGTTGACCTGTTGAAACAGCTCACAGCTTTGAGTATGCAGAGAAGAAATGGAGTAACGCAATCAGGTCAGTGCAGCTGCATTTGTGAGAGCTTGGTAGTTTCAAAATACAGTCTACTTCTCGATTCCATTCTTGTCGAAGGCATGTGAAACCGTAGCTTCCCAGAAACATTCCTGCGAGGTCATTCGGGAACAACAGTACCCGTGCCTGATAGTATGCCCCTTCCAGAGCAGCCAAACATATGCACCCGTGCGCCTGCTTTGTTCTCGACCGAACTTGCCTTTCATGAAAACCAGACGGGCCATGCAAACGGGGCTTAAATTACTGAACCCAAGAGTGCCTACAGACGGATCCAAGATTTAAAAACATGTTCATAACACATATCTTACGTTCTGTCGTCAGTTGACCCCCCGACACTATCCCCCCACCCAGCGGGACCAATAAAGGCTCTTTTTGATGGCAACTGCATTTCGCTGGCTCACTAACAAATACTGGCATAAAATGCAAGCGTTGCGGTCGCCATACCAACCAAATGAATATACCCGCCGGTATGACTGTTTTCAACCGATGAGGGAGTGCTTTTACTCACTCATAGTTGGCGGTCACAACTTGCAGGGAGCGGAAGCCGTCGCAGAGCGCGTTGAGCCCGTGGGACACGACGGCGGCCTCTCCCAGGATCAGGATGGCCATGATGCTGTAGAGGGGGACACAGATGATTCGCATAATGGAGCTGTGTGGCCAAAAAAAAACGTGACACCAACCGATATGAGAATTATACCAGTGTGGATCGATGCACTCCATTACTAGTCGCTCTGCTGTCCTAGAGAGGACTCAAACACTTCGTGATGGCTCGCAGCTTCAAGTCACTATGAAGTATTCTAGCAAAGGTGTCTGTGGAATTCGAAATTTGAATCTTCATGGGGGAGAATAATTAAAAACTAACAGCCATTATTACAATAGAAACCTGTTAAAATGAGCTCAACGATTTTTATTTTCTTTTGTGACCTGAATGTTTCTTCCTATTCTCATCTTTAAAAATTTGGGGTACACTAAAGACCCAGGTGGAATCAGTCACTATACTTCGCTTGGTAGTCTGCGGTTAGGCGTCTTTAGTGCTTAAAATTGCGTTTCAATTGTGTGACCACCAACCGCAGCTGAACCCAGAGCTGGGATTGGTTGACTCAGTCATACTTTCGAGATGGCCGTCGGGCAGAAATGTTTTCAATGAACGACTCCCGACGACGAGATTTTCTGGCTTGTAATCACTACGTTTCCTTCGAAACACATTACTTGGCTGGTCAACCTGTTGCAGTGTGAAATTTCCTCTCCTTTGATCTCTGTGCCCCAGGTTCGTATCCAGCTGAGGTCAGCATGTGCACTTGGTTTTTCAGTCCTTATCTGATTCTGCATGGTTTTGCCAGGGGTATCATTTCAGATTTTGGTCCACCACCTGGAGACTGTCGTCATTCTCCCCCTATCCGCCCTGAGCTGATGTACACCCCCAATTGGGGAAAAGAAAGGCAGGCGGTTACAAGCGGGTTCTTGCACGCGTTCTGCGCATACGCAGAGACCATACAAATCGGAGTAAATTAGTTACGCGTACTCAGCGTGCTCTGCGGCAAACGCGCATATACTTGGGCACCTCATGGCGCGCCTACGCGGTGAGTACCCCCCCACGCATTATTTTGTTCCGCTTGGAGCGGATAGGCTTCCACACCTAGGTCTATAGAGTACCGAAGTGTGACGTCACTGTGAACCAGAAAGTGTAGTGCAAACGAATGGAGTACGCGCGCGTGTTGATTCACGCGCTGGTTCACGCGCTCAAGCCTTTTACACACTAATTGTGCGCGTGACGTATTCACTTCGGTACTCTATGCGTCACAGTGCCTTTGCATTTGGCGGAGGGCTTTTGTTTCATTACAGCAGTACCCTGAAACAAAATTATCATTGAAAATGGATACCTACAAGTCAAATCGGCCACAGCACAGCGAGATGACTCTGTACAGGACATAAACGAAGGCTACAGCAGCGGCGACGGCTTGAATGCCGACGATGTACATGCAGCGAAGGCCATCGCTGGCGCCCAGCTCGAAATTGGTCTGAGAAGTCCAGATAACTTGTCCGGCCAGCGGGCAGTCCCCTTGGAAGGATTCCTGCCGAGAGCACACATAGATGTGTTACAGTGTTGATTAGCACATCATGCTTTTCCTCGTACATCTTGGCCCTCTCATTTTCTGCTTATTACCCACACGGGCGATTCACAATAGTGCGCCACCTAGAGTGTGCAGCTGCAGCGTGTCGGCCAATCACAACGCGCGAAATCTGTCAACCCTTTCCAAACGCGCATTTGGTGAACAGATTTCGCGCCTTGTGATTGGCCAACGCGTTGCAAACTCTTAGTGGCGCACTCTTGTGAAACGGCCGTATTAAGCTCAGTTGGTTCATTCAGATCAAATAAAATTTAAAAAAATTATGTCTTTGTAGCATGCAATTTTCCACGTTGCTGTTACCTGAATGAATATTTTGTTGTAATGCATTTTTCTTACTTTTTGCCTTTTCTGCTACAAGAAAAGCAGATTTTACTTTCCTATCTTCCATGGCGGCTGAAAAGTGGCCATCTGCTTTTTGTCTTTCAAAAATAAAGCAAAACGGGAAATTGGATGAGTGTTCTAACAACCGCTCGTTAGCTGCTTGTGGGAAACCGGAAAAGCAGATTTTGCTAAGAGGGCTGAAAAATGGCCGTATGCTTTTTCCCATTTAGGGCAAGCAGACAAGTGGATTGAACGTTGTGGCAACTGTTCGTTCTACTGTGCTGCTGCCGGGAAAACAGATGTTACTACAAGCACCTTTTCCATTGTGTATGTCTTTTCGATGCGTTGCATACATGATGCGTTCGTACGTTTCTTTGTTACGGACACATAAAGGCGCCTTTCTATAATGCGCCAGTACTTTCGCCAAGTGTTGCCTATCTGTCAAAATTGCTCCCCGGGGCCATTTTGACGGCCTAACACGACGTACACGACAAATGGAAAAAATGCATTTCTAGAAAAAATTTTATTCTGTTTTTCAGGTAGTAGAAAAGTCGAAAATTGCATGTTACAAAGACGTTTAAAATCTGCTTTAATCTCTACTATTCTGAGAGCAGAAAAACAGATGGCCAGTTTGGTAAGGTCATTCGAGAATAAACACCTGACGTATGCCAGCCAGGAAGTGTTCCTTGCTTGTGAGTTGGTGTGCGGCAGTGAGATCTCTATGGTGCACTGCCGAGCTGATCAAGCCGACCGCGCGCGCTCGCCTCTGATGTTTTCGAATGACCTACGACGCACTATATTCTGAGCATGGACTCAGTGTTGAAATGCTGAACAGGCTTGTTAGTAACCGAACTATTAACGAAATCAGTAAGGAAAATGTAACATTAACCCCTGCTGTAGATATATAAAGAGCACGCGGGGCTTACTTTACTTGCTATCCTGGATTTTGATCTCAGTGGAAAATGAGTATTTCCACTGAAAAAGAACTTGTGCTGCTATTGCAATATTTATGGAAATCACTGAGGAGGTCTTTAACTGCCTCAGACAATATCATGCAAAATAACATGCTAAACCATGATCCAAAAAGTACCCATCTCCACACTCTAAAAACACTTGGGGTCAGACTGACCCGGAATCTGGGTCAAATATGACCCAAAACAGGTCACAATTTGACGCGGAAAAGGGTCAGGCTCAATGGGACCCCGATTCCGGGTCAGTCTGACCCAGGTGTTTTTAGAGCGCGGTGAATACCTTTTAAACCTTATAAATACAGTGAAAATGTAATACAAACTTAGGGTGTAACTACAGACACTACCGATATAATAGTTCAAGTACACTGAACAAAAACGAGGGCTCATCGGTGGTGAACGGTTTTGCCCACTGAATGAATGGCAAACCTTTTACGGCAGCCTGCGAGTAAAATCATGGATTTTGTAAGATATGCTTAGCCGTCAGAACTTTGCAAGACATCAGCAAAGCTCCCAAAGTCTCACCACGTGCTGGTGATATTCAGCGATTGGTTTCAGCTAGGAGATAAAACACGTCATGCGGCTTCTAAAACGAGCTGCTCACTTTATTTGTAGTCACCATACGACGTTCAGGATGTAATGTTATGAGCATACCAGAACCAACTTAATCAAATTCTTCCTGCCAGTGAACTACCGAATGAAATTCATGGCGCTTCACTTGACTTTTTTTTTTACTTTGATTTTGCAATTGCGTTATTCTTGCCACGGCCGAAGACTGGAAAAGATTCGAATCCCGTGTATTCATGCTTTAAGAATTCACTGTGATGAAACATCAGTTATAATAACTGAAATGAATTAGCTATGGTTTGTAGTAGCAATTTTTATTCATAGACACCCCTCGCCCCCATACTCTAAATTCTAATCCCAAAAACAAGACCTTAGCCATCTGTTGCAGCCACAACAGCCATTCAGCTCCTGGGCAAATCGAGAAGTTAGCCAGTTATCCCAAAAGACGGCTACGATGTAAATGGCACACAACACTGTGACTCATGTCGGTGAGCAATGCTTACTAATAACTGTTATGACAGACAATCTGGGACCGCTCAAAACACCGACTTAAATTAATTACGATCGACGGTGTCTTTCCAGCTGTGCCAAAGCTTCCTTGCGTCTGTCATTGTCATCTTTAGTGTACAGAGTCAATAAGAACAGAGACCACCACCACCACCACCACCACCAC
>NW_019091357.1:2670557-2686378 GCF_001949145.1 Acanthaster planci
TAGTGAAAATTTGTTTTCATTATTTTTGAATGTAACTGTACACTGCATGTAGTGCTCAAATTAATAATTTGATCAAATAAATACCATTTTCAATCTAATCGGCAAAATACCAACTTACATGTAATAGTCAAAATCAAAACAGTAAGTACAAATAAAGTCATATCAGATCACTTTCATAGTTTTTAGGTCTTAAACTGTTGAGCATTGTTGATTCATCTACTACAGGAAGGGCCCGCGACGCAGAACGAATCTCACCTCAGCTATAGTCAGGTTATAATAAAACGCTGAACCGTCCTTATCTTTCCAATGAGCATCTTCCTGATACCTGGTACACCTGTGATATTAGAGGGATGAAAAAGGTCATGATGAGAACCACGTTTTGCTTCTGACCAGCAAAACCAGATGGGGCATCAAAACGCTATCCAAATTGATGACGCACGTGGCCGTATTGGATACCAGACTCTGTCTCACGTCAGGGTTTAAAGAAAAAGAAAGCTGAAAGATTGACACATAAATTATTCAAATCTACAACCTCATAAAGCAACTTATTACCTTCAAGTCAAGGAGTTAACCAAAGAATGTGCTTCTTAGGTCCTTGATGAAAGAGCTTTTAAGGTGCTCTGCTATTCAAACTATTTTTTAAACGACCACAATATCATGAAAAAGGCCAAAACTGTCTGGTATCAAGTCTTTGGGAATGCAGTGGATGATGGATGACAGATATTATGGCCACCACTTTTTCTATTACGGTAAACAGATAGCCATACACAAAAAAGCGCCGTGATGTTATACTCACGTATCGGGCCAAAAATAGCCTTCCAAGTCCAGCAGATTATTGCAAAATGTCTTCAGCCCGACCGTCACCAGACACGCCTCCACAAGGACGAAGACGGCCATGATACCAAAGACGATGGTGGCAACGAACCGGCCGAACGCTTGGCTGGAGATCGGCAGGAAATGAGATTCAAAACCAAATATTTTAAAAATGCATCGAATAAAATCTGACCGTAAAGGACCATTTAAGAGTCATTTCACGTAAATACCAGACATATATGTCCACGGTCAAAAAATCCTTGGTTTTTTCATACTTTGTAGGACGTACGTGCTTGGGGTGCAAGTAAACAAAATAGACTTTTCAAATCCATGTGTAGCATGTTGCATGGAAACAGCTTATTTTGTGTTTTGGGCCTTTCACATTTTAGGTCGACTCAGGGCACTGGAAATCTGGTTTTAGCTTACGCTTACATGCCAATTAACAAAAATGCGAAACAAATTCACAAATTCCTTACATCGTATCATCCCTGCCTCTGCTTAAGACAAAAAATTATCGCTCTTAGTGTCACCTTAATGCTCTCTCAACAGCTTGAACTGAAGTATATTTTAAGAACTTACAAGATTCATAGTTTAACCCTATTTTTCATCTCAAAACGTCAATTTGTCAGGGGTCTCAGAATATTTTCCTCTTGGTTGTGATTAGGGCCAACACTGGTCTTTTGATATATGGTGAGAAAATCTCGGGTAATTGTATCCTGCTGTGACAGTATTGCCTCAAATATGGTCATTTTTCACAAAACAGAAAATTGTATTTAGGCGGTTTCTCCTCAACTTTGATCAATAATACAGAAAGGTACGCTTTTGTGATTCTGGCACTGTTTTATGTCTGCTGAGTAATGAACGCATGGTAAATCTAGAATGAAACCGAGCCCTAGCCCACAATTTGCCATGACTTTTGACCACTATAAAACTGTTCCCCCACAGATTTATGCGAATTATTTTGTTTCTTCTTTGCTGAAGGATAACGTTGTTGACAATGAGTGGCAGGCAGATGACAAATGGACTGTGGGAGGGCTACTGTACATGAGGCAAGTTGTAAAGTGCTCTTGCACTGGGTGTCTACTTGCAATGGGAGTCATAATGTGTACCAGTGCAAAAGTCATGTGGTACCAACAACCTAAGAACTCAATAAACTTTTTTTCACGCATGTGACTGGATTGCGCTAAATGTAAACGATACCATAACGTGTGGACCGCCTGGCCGCGGTGATTGCATTAAATTCCTACGGGCAGCTTCAACCACGTACCAGCGCATGCTTGACTAGTTTATCTTGAATAGGTAGATTACCATCACAGCACTATGCACTCATTACCAACACAACACATCACAGGTACAGCATGATCGTGGCATCACAGTAGAAAGGTCTATAACTCATGGGCTATGGCTCGGTGCGATACTAGATTTACTATGTATGCATTAATCAACCGACTAAAACAGCGCTAGAATCACAAAAGTATACTTTTCTGTATCATTTCCTCAAACTGAGGAAAAAGTCCATAATGCAATTTTCTGTTTTGTTAAAAATGATCATATTTGAGGCAATACTGTCATAGTAGGATACAATTGCCCAAAATTTTCTGAAAAGACCATTGTTCGCCCTAATCACAACCCCCAAAAAATCATTCTGAGACTCCTGGTAAGTTGACATTTTGAGATGCAAGACTTGGGTGAAAAGGTCAATTTTGCAAGTTCTAAAAAATATTTTAACGCAAGGTATTAAAAGAGCAATAAGAGTGACACTTAAAGTATTTTTTTCTCAAGCAGTGGCAAGGCTCATACTTTAAAGCAATATAAGTGAATGTGTGAAATATTCTTGCACTTTGGTTGGGTGGACTTTTAAAACATGAGCTAAAACCCAGTTTTTAAGAGCCCTAAGTCAGCTTAAAATGCCAAAAACAAAAAAAACGAAACGAGCTGTTTCCATGGCAACGGGCTACGTATGGATTTGAAAAGTCTATTTCGTTTACTTGCACCCCAAGTCCTTTCATCCTACAAAGTATGAAAAAAAATGACCGTGGACACATGTCTGGTGTTTATGTGAAATGGCTCTTAATATCTTTCCATTAATTTCGGGGCAGGTTTTTTTTCCCCCGAAAATTGATAACATTTTTTAATCTTCCCATCATTGCTATGTTATGGCTTATCCTAACTACGACGTGTTGCCTTATTACTCTGTGCAACAAGTATTAATTGGTACTCCGCGTTGCGAGTACAGTCCTTAAACGACACAGAGTTTTGCTTTTTCCTTTCTTGTACTTTTTGACATTCTTACATTTCCAGTTTTCCCCGGCAGATCACCTGGATCCGATACGCGATGAACACCAGCGCCAGCAGGATAGCAACCAGCTGCGTCACCAGACAGAACTGGCAACGGAATTGGCTAGAGGATGAGACTGTGTAAAGTGTTCGGCCCGAATGAGCGACGGAAGCCTGGAAAACACAGCCGTCCATCTGAATCTGCGGCAAAAGAGACAGATAACAACATACAAAGAGCCGCTGTCATCATCGGTCATGTGACCTAGACGGTTGTCACGAGAAGGTGACATTAACCTGAAGGAAAACCAAACTTAAACCAATCAATTATGGCAACATTTCAATATGTAACCTTCAACCTTGGTTGAACATTTTTGACTACATTTCCATGATTTGAGGTACACAGGAAAAGATAACCGATGACTCGCGGTGTCGTGTTGCTGGTAGCGACGTTTCGGCTGCTGGTGCTGCTAGCCTTCATCAGGGCAACTGAAGTCTGGATGCTGCAGAGTCCGCTATATACCGCTGGACCGCGTCCTCCACGTGCCCCCCGCCGACGCAGTAGGGGTGACCTCAGCGGGCATCGCACGCTCCACTCCACGGGCGTGAGGGGGCGAGTCCTCGGTGTGGCTCCGTTGCGCTCCGGTGGTTGTGTTGGCAGATGGCGAGGAGCCAGAACCCGGGGATGTCGATGCCGCTGTCCCTGTTGATGTTGTGTCCATTCAAGTAGATGTGGATGGCCTCCTTGACGCGTCTTGTGTACCAATGCTGGTCTTGGTCCACGCACTGCACGCCGTCCCAATTGGGGTGGTAACCAGCTCCCCAGGTGTGCTCGGCTACCGCCGACGACTCCACACGGGAGAGTCTCACGTCGCGCTCGTGCTCTTTGATTCTCTCGCCGATTGGTCTGCCAGTTTCGCCGATGTACACCTTGCCACAGTCACTGCATGGTATCCTGTAGACCACTCCTCCGCGTCTTCCGGGTGGGATGGGATCCTTAGGACGCACGAGCTGGTTCCTCAAGGTGGTGGATGACCGGAACACGGTGCGGACGCCGTGGTCCTCCAGGATCCTCTTCAGCCGTCCGGAGATACCGTCCACAAAGGGAAGAACGGTGAAAGCCTTGTACTCCGTTTGCTCCACTTCGGTGCTGGTCTTGGGTCTTGGTGACTGCCAGATGAAGGACGCTGGATACCCGTTCGCCGTGAGGGCAGCGGTGACTCGGCGTCTCTCGGCGGCTGTGTGGTCTGCTGACTAGGCGTGAGGCGCGGTCATGTAGGCACTTGGCCACGCCCCTCCTGACGGACATTGGGTGGTGTGAGTCAAAGGCCAGGTACTGGTCGGTGTGGGTAGTCTTGCGATAAGCGGGGTTGGTCGGGCTGCCGTCGTGGTGTCCAAGAATGCGATGCTGTTGTCTTGCTCATTCTCGATGGTGAACTGGGTAGAGCGGAGCGTGCGACGCCCGCTGAGGTCACCCGTACTGCGTCCGCAATACACGACGGGGGCACGCGGTCCAGCGGTATATAGCGGACTCTGTAGCATCCAGACTTCAGTTGCCTGATAAAGGCTAGCAGCCGAAGCGTCGCTACCAGCAACACGACACCGCGAGTCATCGATTACCTTTTTCCTGAATTTTTCATCCACCGCGGTGATTATGTTAACCTCTTCTAATGATTTGACATGTTAACAGTCTAATATTTAGTGTGCCCTCCCTTATTTCTGATTGCTTGGACTGGCTATTTTTTCATGAAATTTGTAATTGACTCGTTAGTGATGCATTCAACGTTGATAATTTTTCAAGCTGTTTGTAAACAGAGGGTTGAAACACTCAGCCGCATTGTGATTTGTGAAACTCCCTCTCCCTTGCTGTATAAACCAGATGTGATCTCTCAGAGGTATGGCGATTATTTTTAATTCTGTTTTTGTACCACCTGAAACAGAACTACCCGGTGTTCCACCTGAATGTGATTTTCCTCTTCCATCGGTCAAAACAGCTGATATCAGTAATCAAAGTATTGTTGGAATGATTGACAATTTGCCAAATGATAAATCCTCGGGTCCAGACGATACTACTCCACGGCTAGTGAAGTCGTGCTCTGGCATGATCTCACCATTTTTTGTGATTTGTTCTGTATGTCTTTGCCTCAGGGTGAACTTCCTAGTATGTGGAAAAGAGCCAATATTACCCCCGTTCTTAAATCAGGTGATAGGAGTTCAATTTTAAATTACCGTCCCATCGCATTGACTTCAGTTGTGTGTAAAATTATGGAGACAATTGCAGCAATTGACATCGGATCTCATCTAGGTGACTACTTGCTCTTGTTACCAAAGCAACACGGATTTATCAAAGGTCGGTCCTGCGTATTAAACACAGCTTCTTAATGTTACCAACACGTGGTTAAAAATTCTTGACAAACCTCGCCCCCCGATGCAGTTCTTTTGCCTTCGCCAAAGCATTTGATGTATAAATGCCTCATGACGTTCTACTCTGTATGTTGGCATAACATACCCGGCAATGTATGGCAATGGATAAAATCCTTTGTTTCTGGTAGAGTCGAAAGAGTTTTACACAAAGGTTCATTTTCACCGTCAGGTGTACCTCACGGAAGTGTGTTAGGCCTTGTCTTGTTCGATTTATTCATTTACGATCTTCCCCCATGTACCTCATCTACTTGTTTATTGTTTGCCAATGATATGTTATTATATCGGCCAATAACCTGCCCAGAGGAGGAAAAAAGTCTGCAAACAAGACCTTGAGCAGATCCATTGTCTGTGTCTAAAGAATAGAATGTGCTTGAATATTAACATAACAAAGGTAATGCAGACTACATGGTCTAGAGATCCTGGTGTTCCCTCGTGTACACTGAACGATCTTCGTCTTGATATTGTTACAGAATATTAATACTTGTGAATCGTTTTGAGTAATAAGCTGACCTGGGATAATCATGTGCAGTATATTGCCACTAGGGCTAATAGAATGTTGGGTTTCACAACTAGTGTTGCTAGAGACCCCTGCACGAATGCTAAGCTTGCCCTCTATATGGCCCTGCCAATTTTAGAATATGGCCAGCCCGTTTGGCATCTTTACACTGCAATGCTTATTGATAAAATTGAAAATGTGCAACGTTGAGCCACCAGAATGATACTCGTACAGAGAAGACTGGAAATGGATTATGAAACCCCACTTAAATTTGGGCCAATTTACTTAGATGTCACGTCTGCTTTCCTGTATGAATTGGACGGTGGGTGTCTTTGTGGCGTCAATCATAGCTGTGTCACATGATTTCCTGCCCCTCTCCACCCTCAGTGGTCATCCCTCATCCCCTTATTACTCACCATTACCAATCCATGCCACCAATTCCTCCTGCTAGCCAAACACTTACCGAAGTTACCCAGATCATTATGGATGCCGCCATACCACATCCGAAAGCCACCAACAGAACGGCGACCTCCACGATGTTGACGATGGTCGCTGTGGCAGACATCACTCTTCAGTTTAGGTATTACGACAAACCAGTGATGAAACAAGGTTATATCGTGGGCATGTAGTATCTCTGGAGTGGCCGGCTGAAAGAAGTCAGGCTCGTTTATCCTCGCTACCACGGTCACTACACCAGAACACGGGAGCAATTCTCTCACAAGCGTTTGAACTGCTCGTCGTCAAGCTGCAGTGCAAACAGTACAATACATGTAATGCGCGTGCATTATGGAGGACAAAACTGCATGTACGTGTATGTGCAGTTGAGGCCATGCCACGCCCTATACGTGGAATTTGCCAGGGGGCGTAACACCTGACCCCGTAAGGTCACGGCTGATCATTATTGTCTGGAATAATTACGATTTTGCTCTCTTTCATTTCCTTCACATTTTTCCCGTCATTTTCTTTCTAGGGAAAAAAAAACCTGTATATTCCGGCCTTCAGTATTTGCATGCTAATTTATATGTCGGTGTTGTACAGAAGAAACAGGAATTTCTGGCTGTTGAACTTGAAATAAAAATCAGCAGAAAATATTACGAAAGCGTACTTTCCCTTCAGGAATAGCTCAATGCATTTTTACGCACTGTCTGAACGATAATTATGTAAGCTAAGATCTGGTTTCAAAACGTGTTTTCCCTCTAGTCAAAGTGAATAATCAAGAGCCTTTCAGTGCTTGGAAGGGATAATTCCGTATCAGCTACGTAGCCCCATTTCTCAAGTAGGCGATGCCTCAATAACAGGTTTCAATTTCATATCAGGCGAGAGTGAATCGAAAAATATTCAGTACAGTCCGTGCTTATATAAAACACACAGCTAGACTTGAAGAGCTGCGGCTCAAGCGTCTTTAATCGAGACCATCGCCGTCACGCTGTTAATTGTTCACAAAAAAGAGAGGGGGTCGTCCTTCTCCTAACTAGGGGGTGCTGCATTACTCTCTGCAAACAAGTGTTAAGTGGTATTGTGCGTTGTAAGTGCAGTTCTCGACACAGAATTTTGGTTGTTCCTTTTTTCGTACTTTTTGACATTCTTACATTTCCAGCGGCAATGTTGAAAATTAGAAACGACGGCCAATTTCAAATAAGTCGGTGTTGCAAGCGCTTAGCGGGTATGGATTTGAATCTGAGTCACCCGTGAAATTCGATTAAATTTGAATGATTGACTTAACCTCGGTTATTCCTCGGATTAACTGAGGTTGTTTTCACGTCACTCGTTCCTTAAATAAATGGACTCTTAATAAGAAATGACAGACGCAAAATCTACCATCTAACTGGCTCATTACCTAAATGGCCAACCCTACCACCACGAACAAAAACTACGTGTGAGCACCAAATACTTGAAATGGACGAAAGATACGCGTGTAAACATTGCGGTCCAATTTTTGGGTGGGTTTCCTCATGCACCCCTGTAGACACGGGAGATAGATATTACAAGCATCACGTTTGGATAAAACCGCCACCACCAAAATCGAGAAAACTTTTTGGAAGAGTTTAACGTTCAATTGGAAAGCGGCGAAGCGGGTGAAATAGAATATTTGTTAAACCGAGTTCTAAACGCCAAGATCTCTAGAGGTAAACCGTTGAAGGCTTTAATCGCGGTATGTTATCAAGACGTAAGTGGGGAAACCGAATCTAAAGTAAAAGATTTATTTCAAGTTTCGGATAAGCACTGGGAAAACGCCTTCGATGAATTAAACCTCGCCAAACAAGACCTATAGATTGACCGAACAAGATTTTTCAAAACGTATAGATTGCTAAACAAGATTTTTCAAAACGTATATAATAAAATGGAGAGTCACACGTTTTACTTAACCGATAGCGAGCAGACGTTTAAATTGAAAGATGTCATTAAAACACCAAAGGCGACAAGGTCGCCCGAGTAAAGAATATTTAGTTTGAAGCTGGATATCTTAAGGTAACAAACGCTACTGAAATTGAGTGGGATACAAACTTGGACGATAGGCCCGTGGGGGTACTTGGCGAACGACCACCTGGAATACCTTTAGAGGAAAGAGCGGAAGTATCTTCCAATTCGGAATTAGTAAAAACCAGCTAAAACCAGATTGATTCAAGCAAATGAAAGAGGCAGTTTAGCAGAAAAAATCAGAATCATCGCTGATGAAATTGAATAGCTAAACCAAGAAATCGCAACTTTAGAAGATCAGTTAAACCAAAGACAACCATTAGAAATGCGAGCTCGTTTAGCTTATGATATCGACGATAAAAAAGTCAAATCAGCTTCACTGCTCGAGGGACAAAGACAAGCTTCAGATGAAATTTACAAAGGGAAGTCCCAAACTCGACCTACTACATTGGACTGGTTTGAATTTTGGTTAAACTCTATTCCGGGCGTTTCTTTTAAGGTTCACTCAGAATCTAAAAGGGTGACTTTGGCCATTACCGATGAAGAAGTGTCTAATAAAGAAGTGTCTGAGCTATTGAACTTACCCAAAATAAAACTTTTATAACGGGCAGTCTTTAGACTTGCTATATGTGGTTGCGACCGAGCTTTTCACCTCAACACACGTGACGTGTAAAACGCCTAAAAAGTTAATCTACAGGAACATAGACGAGTTGACTTTTTCTGTTAAAAACGATCGAGGTGAGCTCTTGAATGATGTCGGCAAAATTTTAATCGAGTCAGACATTTTTAAAACGCGTATATAATAACAAGATGACGACTAACATTTACCCCGATTTGACTTTAAACTCGGTCGAACAAGCAGAAACTAAAATTTACAGACTCGAAAGATTGAAGAAATTAAATCTCAAATCCAAAGAGAACGCGACGCGCGGGAAACTAGCTACAAAAAGATTAAACGGGTACTCACCGCACTCTGTTACGTATAGTACGGCGTGGAGGCATTGGGCGCGACCTCGGTAGCCGTTGGCATTGCCGCCATTTTGGGCGTTGTTACCGGACCCGTCGGACTTGAGATGGAAGGCATCGCTATCGATGCCTTTGGCGCTTACGCGGTTCTAAAGCACGCTAACCGTAAACTCACCCACAAAACTAAAAAAATACGACCAAATTCGAATGTTGGCAGACGCTAAATTAAACACCATCGAGGAATACGTATCTCACGCGATTGAAGACGGTGATATATCCCAGGAAGAGTTTGTACTTATTTAACCGAGCTGAAAAAGTTTAACGAAATGAAAGAAAAAATTAGGTCAAATACGAGCACCAAATTGCAAGCGAGCGAAGCGAGCAGTAAAAAAGAATTCGAACGCCAAGTAAACGAGATAGCAGAAGCGCTGGCCAACGAACGATTGGCGGTTTAAAAAAAAATCTTATAAAAAAACTTGGCGAATAAATTTTACAAAGTCGGTTAAGTTCGAAGACCTACCACCTGCTTATCAAGCGACCTAACCGACGGCACCTCCTTGAAAAGCAGTATAAAATAAATGGGAGCCAACTTTAGTCATTTATCAATCGTAGTTAACGAAGACAACTTCTTTTCAGCCGAGTTTCCAAATTTAACGCACGCGTATAAAGTACCGAGAGTAGCCACGGACGAAGCCGTCAATCGCTGGGTGACCGATCCAATCAATTTAATTTCGCGGTCTATTGCACGACGACGGCCTGCGGGTTAGGTTTTGACTTACTGTCTGACCCCAATCCATACATGTCGGCTTTATTTAAATACGCTTTAACCGTAGTAGACGTGGGTTTGCGGTATAAAGAAGCCGAACCGTTGACCAGTAAAACGGCCGAGCAAGTGAGCGAAGCGAGCAAGAAAATTTACGAGCGATCACCTCTGACCTGGCCTAAAATTATAATGGTAGACTCGGGATCTGAATTTAAAGGTGAGTTTAAAAAGCTAATGACAAAAAATAAGGTAGAAATTCAAGTGGGCGAGCCGGGTGTTCATAGATCGTAGAAAAGTTTAACTGTACATTGGCCGAGCGTGTCATCAATCATCAATACGCTTAAGAAATGTTAAACGTAGGCGTCCGAAACGTGGAATGGGTAGAACGTTTGCCTCAAGTTATAAAATCGTTAAACGAGGGAAAAACGCATTTAATTGATGCTGTTCCTGCCGAGGCCGTCAAAGTAAACAGAGTGAAACAAGCACCGAGTGCACCTCCAAGAACGAGCCAAAGAGAACTACCTCCAGATGTGGTCGTTAGGTATTTATATTACCCGGGTGAGCAAGAGGGCGGCACCGTCAGAAGGGCGATAGTCCCCGTCTGGTCTGTGGACGTTTATCAAGTGGAGAAACGCACCAGTCAATCTACACGAGTGAAAGGCAAGAGGGTAAAAACTGGTCCCACTTTATATGGTCTGTTAAACGGGCCAAATAGGAGTTTTGTCAAAGAGGAACTTCAAGTCATACCCGAGGATACAGAGTTACCACCGAGTCTTAACTGTGCAAAAACTGAATTGAGGGCTTTCTCTTTGTCTTTAAAATTTGAGTTGTACACCCAGTGATAAATAAACGATTCGCATCGTGCTCGCTCCGCTCGCTTCAGCTTAACAGATTGCTTGGCTGGCTCGAGGTCATGCTTTAAATCCTCTAATTCTCGATTTATAGTGCTAACGTATCAACCCCGTCTGATAATATATAGTGCTTTGTGTCTAAAGTTGACAGACTCAACTTATTTTGCGACACCGTGAATATTTGATGTTTATCTGATTTAAATAATTGCTGTTTATTGAAATGTTGCTTTTGTTCAAATAGGCAGCTTTTATGCATCTCGTGGGTTAGGTTCTTTTGAGTTACTACTTTTGTTACCCCTTTCGCCTTCTTTAAATTTTGATCGGTAGTTAAGATCGAATACACTTTTGGGCGTATACAAATGACCTCTGAAATTATTAGACCACCAAAGTCGTCTTTCATTTTTCCGATGACCTTTTTATTTTTTGAATCGTAAAGTTGATGATCGGGCGGGTAATTACTAAAGTCAAACGATGTACGCTTTTTACTCAAATAGCCGTTTAAATCATCGGTTTGAATCTGAACTAACAGAGAATCAGTGTCCGTGTAAAGTAAATTTACTTTTTCACCAAAATTTGATTTTAGTTCGTTGTAATAGAAATCGTACATTAAAGCTTTGGATAGGTCGAGCACGCTTACTCCGCAATAGATCGGCTTATTTAGCTTGGTCTTTATGCGATACATTTCGATAAAGGAAAGGTCGCACTCTTTAAACGGCACGGTTGATCTGTAATTTGGTTTAAAAGTTATTTTTTTTATATTTCTCAGCGTCTTGTAAGTCCCTCAAAAAATGACCGTCCATACGAAAGCGCACGTTTTCTATCGTCATGCAAAAAACAGAATTATTCATCAATTTGAAAAAATCCTTCTCAAAATCAGATTTAGCCAATTTGCGCAACTCGGTACTTTTATCGATGTAGCTTTTCATCCAAGGACACTGTTTAAACGACATGACGCGGTGTACCTCTATTAATTCTAATCCTAGTTCTAAATATTTTTGTAAAGTTCGGTAGTGAACCACATATTTTTGTTTAGTACCCAAAGTAGCCACGAGTTTGTCTACAAGGGTCACTTGCTCTCCGTTGCTAATTAATTTTTGTTGGTAGCTTGAAAACCATTCATTGGGAATTGATATATTTTCAGGTGCCAGCGGGAAGTCGTTGTGTTTGTCGTGCAGGTCTTGCGGTTAGTCTAAAGTCACTTCACACATGTCTTCGGCTCGTAACTTGGAAATAAATTCGGTAGTAAATTTGTCTAAGCTTTAACCACTGAAACTCACCTACGGGTAGATACTGACTCATGCCATGTGGCCCAACCTTTTTCTCGTTTTTTCTATCGTCTTGACTTGACATGTTTTTTATATATTGTTATTTTTGTAAACATAGCGTATTTTGCATTGAACAGAGCCGCGCTTCAGGTAGAGGTCACGAGTTCAGGCCGGAAAAGCGAGGGGAAGTCCCTTTTTTTGTTTGAGAGTGATTGTTTATGCGAATGGTAGCGGCCGGTGCATGCCACGAGTTGTTTATGGAAAAAGTGCGCCGGGGTCAAAAGGTCAAGGGGAGTGAAGTGGAAATCCCCGAAGCGAGTGGGTGAAAGGGGGGTGGCGCAAAACTCTCTATTTCCTACTACTGGGTGCGGTGTAGAAATCATGGTAGTGTTGGACTGTTCATTCACCACTTTTTAAAATTTTCCCAGGTATTGACGTCTGGAACTGTCTTAGTTCGGTATAATTTGTGGTCAAGAACAGGGCTTAACATTAGCTTTACATGTAGACCTGTACTCGACTTGGTTTTGAGTTTACCCGTGGCTTTAAACAGCGTGGAGTACAAACTGTAAACTGACATCCAACTCTCACGAAGGACGTCACTAACCTGACACGTACACTACATTGCTGCCTGCTGCTCTGGACTGGACAGAAACTTTAAGAAACTTATAGTTTAACCTGTTCGGAATTCAAATAAAAATGGAGTATGGTACAAAATGAACGACGCGGTCCAACCTTAGCCAAGCTTGGCCAGCATCATGTTTTGATGAGGTAGTGACATATTATGATGACACTGGAATGAGCAGTGATTGGACGATCCACACATACGCCCGCCCACACTTATTTTGTATTCACATACGAGCCTGGCGTTAGAAATCTTGTGCAAAATAAAGAAAAACATACGCTTTCGGTCACGGTTGAGCCAAGGCCTTCGTCTGGATTCAGCTGATGTTGCCCGCGTGAGGTCGCTGTTCGCCTTAAATTTTTCCACCGTACGTGTATTATGTAAACCATTGATTTGGATAGCGGTTCTGCTGATGATTAACGCCTTGCCCAAGGCTACATCCAAGTCCCTGGCCGTACGCGTGAGCCACTGACGGATGGAGACCGCTATAGTTGCCAATTCTNTCTCAGTTTCGAAAAGTCATTTTGAAACTTCTGCTTTTTGAAACTATCTCCCAGCAGAGTGACTCTACTTCTCTTATGAAATGCATTCTGGGAGTATCGGTTTAGACTTCAATTTCATTCTAGTTTCTTTTACATACATTGTCCTAATTAAGTCTACTTCAATGCTAAACATGAACAAGAGAAAATACATAAGGCACACAATTGAAAGCGTCATGTATAGGCCTATGTTTAAGGATCCACTGACAAGGAAATAAGCCTCTTGCGCGTTAAATGAATAAAATCTAATACACTGAGTTACCTGATTGCGGCACAGAATTAATTTGAATTCCAGACTGAAGATACTGTTGCTATACCTTGTGATTGGGGACAAGTTTTTGCATAGCAACCACCGTCTCTGGAATGGACTGGCTCCTCGATCTGTGCCCTTCTTATCCATTGAAAACAGTGTATTGGTGCAAGGCGTCTCTTATGTAACTACGTGTTGGATATTTCCCTAAATTGTGTGTCCCTTCTGTTTGCAACTCAACATATGTACAACCCAACAACGAAAGGAAACACCAGAGACTTGGTGTGCAAGCGTCTACATGTATTTAAATTTACAGGTAACTACAACTACTAATAGTGTTTAAGTGTGTACAGGGATTGGACATTCAGAGGGGTACCCCTCCGTCCCATACCTTGCTGGGTATATCCGGTTCCACCCAATGTCCACGTGACCAAGACTGGAGGAAGAAGCCTTCTGCGAGTTAACATTGAAACTGGTATACTGAGTGCTTTAAATTCACGTGGACATAACAATCTCCATACTAAGCTATATATCTCGAGAATCGGGGCAAGATTTTGCTTAATTACATAAGAGACGCCTTGCAACAATAAACTGCTCTCTGTGGATAAGAATTCGAAGGGCACAAAGGAACCAGTCCATTCAGGAGACGGTGGTCGCTATGCAAAACCTTGCCCCGAATGTGTATACAAGTCTCTGTACGTGTGGCAGATTATGCAATGGTACCGCACATGATTGACACAGGCCACGGTGAATGACCTCACTGTTGGCTAGCACATTCCGGTCGAACGTTCCATATGCAGCAAGATATGCGACGGAGAAACCCCCCCCCCCTGCTTTGCGTTGATCATTGTCTCGCAGGAATCTGGGGAATTCCTTTCAGACATCTTGGGGGGGGGATGTGTTAAGTAACAATAGTCTGGAATGTGTATAGGGATTGGACATGTTGGGGGGGGTACCCCTCGGTCTCATTTCTTGCTGGGAAAAGAGCATTCGGGAGACTTCCATATGAAGCAAGATATGAGACATAGGAACCCCTCCCTTTGTGTTGATCATTGTTTCACCGGAATCTGAGGAATTCTTTTCAGACATCTAGGGATATGTGTGAGGTAACAATAGTACTGTGTGCAGCTATTGGACATGTTGAGGCGAGGGTACCTGGTCTCATTTCTTGGCGGTGGGGCTGGCGCTCCAACCGCTCGGTCCCTGGGGGTGAAATTTTGGTTCTCCACTTTCCTTTTCTCGGCAATCACACAAGCCCGTACAATTTGAGGGTAATGTTGTATGAAGAATCCTATTCTGATTTTAAGTACTATTTCCATATTTCACAAGACTGCAGAGAACACGTTTAATATCCCACAACGGTGCGATCCGCGACGGAATGCACAGTTGAGTAATGCACAATTCACCATTATTTTGTTATTCACTTGACTTTTTACTTTATTTCCGCCATTACTGTGGTGAGACCACGCTTGTAACCTAGAACTGTACAATTTTCTAAGTTACGACTGGCTTGGCTTGTGCAGTGTGCTGAGCCCGTGCAAGAGCCCTGATGCGCCTGTTGAGGCAGAAACTGGTTACCAAGGAGATTCCCGTCAGACAGAGCCAACACAACAGGGAAATCCAAGATGCGGCCTGTGAATCAAAGAAAAAAGGAAAGTGGTTATGACATAGAGAGAGATTTTCATAGGGTTATATAAAGCGAAGAGTTAGAGCCAACTGCAGACTTTGGAACCCAAAATGGCAGTTCACGGTGTGCAGTGGAGTATTGAGCTATCATGTGCTAATTGTCCATACGCACTGAGGTATAAACGACCATTTTGGTTCCAACAATTGAGACACTCATGTCGCACCTCTCTATAGACGTATATACAGCTCAGAATCTGGGTATGCGGGATTGTCCTTGAGTGGTACGCTGGGGGCCACGTGACATTTGTTTGACCGATCAAAATGCACGCACAGACAGCGGGAAAGCGAAATGGCTGAATACTCGCCAAAACAGATCAAATTTCGGGATTCTTTTTGTCTTTTTTTATGACTGTTACGTGCAAAATTACAGGTATCACGTGCACTACACTCTCAGTTAGGCAAAGGTAACGAAGACTTAAGAAGAAAAAATGAACAGGATGATGCTTCTCGATTT
>NW_019091357.1:2686665-2697536 GCF_001949145.1 Acanthaster planci
CAGTGAAAGGAGACACAAATCCAGAGTTGTTTTCATTATTCTTAATTTGATCAAATAAATACCATTTTCAATCTAATCGGCAAAAAACCAACTTACATGTAATATCCAAAATCAAAACAGTAAGTAAATATAAAGTCATATGAGATTACTTTCATAGTTTTCGGTCTTAAACTGTTGAGCATTGTTGATTAATCTACGACAGGAAGGACACGCGATGCAGAACGAATCTCACCTCAGCTGTAGTGAGATTATAATAAAACGCTGAACCGTCGATAGCTTTCCAATCAACACCTCGCTGAAACCCGGCACACCTGTGATATTAGAGAAATCAAAAAGCAAATTATTAACTTCAAGTCAAGGAGTTAATCCAAGAACGTGCTTCTTAGGTCCTTGGTGAAAGAGCTTTTAAGGTGCTCCATTATTCAAAATTTTTGTTAAACGACCACAATATCATGAAAAAAGCCAAAGACGTCTGGTATCAAGTCTTCGGGAATGCAGTGGATGATGGATGACAGATATTATGGCCACCACTTTTTCTATTACGGTAAACGGACGGCCATACACAAAAACTAACGTGATGTGATACTCACGTATTGGGCCGAGCAGCGCCTTCCAAGTCCAGCAGATTATTGCAAAATGTCTTCAGCCCGACCGTCACCAGACACGCCTCCACAAGGACGAAGAAGGCCATGACACCAAAGACAATGGTGACAACAAACCGGCCGCACGCTTGTCTGGAGATCGGCAGGAAATGAGATTTAAATACCAGGGGTTGATAATGGAAGTGCAGACCAAATCCACTAAAGACAGTAATTTCATAGAGCTGCTTAAACCAAATCTGACCGTAAAGGACCACTTACGTTTGCAGGCCAATTAACAAAAATGCGAAAAGAATTCACAATTTCCTTACATTGTATCATGCCTGCCTTGCTTGAGCCAAAAAATTATCGCTTTAAGTGTCACCCTAATGCTCTCTCAAAAGCTCCAACTGAAGTATATTTCAAGAACTTACAAGACTGATATTTTAACCCTATTTGTGCATCTCAAAACGTCAACTTGCCAGTGTTCTCAGAATATTTTCCTGGTGAGAAAATCTCGGGCAATTGTTTCCTGCTGTGACAGTATTGCCTCAATATGGTCCCTTTTCACAAAACAGAAAATTGCATTTAGCGGGTTTCTCATCAATTTGGATCAATAATACAGCAAGGTACGCTTTTGTGATTCTGGCACGGTTTATGTCTGCTGAGTAATGAATACATAGTAAATCTAGAATCAAACCGAGCCCCAGCCCATGATTTGCCATTTTATTACCACTATAAAACTTTTCCCTCACAGATTTATGCAAATGGTTTTGTTTCTTCTTTGCTGAAGGATAACGTTTTTGACAATGAGTGGCAGGCAGATGACAAATGGACTGTGGGAAGGCTACTGTACATGAGGCAAGTTGTAAAGTGCTCTTGCACTGGGTGTCTACTTCGGAGTCGTAATGTGTACCAGTACAAAAGTCATGTGCTACCAACAACTCGAGAACTCAGCAGACTTTTTTCACCTATGTGACTGGAGTGCACAAATGTAAGCAATACCACCACGTGTGGACCGTCTTGGCCACGATGATTACATATATTCCTACGGGCAGCTTCAACCACGTACAGGTGCACATGCGAACGCTGCATACTTGACTAGTTTATCTTGAATGGGTATATTACCATCACAACACATCACAGGTACAGCATGATCGTAACATCACAGGAAAAAGGTATATAACTCATGGGCTAAGGCTCGGTAGGATACTAGATTTGCTATGTATGCATACCCAATACACAAAAATAGTGCCAGAATCACAAAAGTGTACCTTTCTGTATCAATTCCTCAAACTGAGGAAAAAACCCCAAAATGCAATTGTCTGTTTTGTTAAAAATGACCATATTGGAGGCAATACTGTCATAGCAGGATACAATTGCCCAAGATTTTCTGAAAAGACCATCGTTGGCCCTAATCACACCCAAAAGAAAATTATTCTGAGACCCCTGGCAAGTTTTGGGATGCAAAACTTGGGTGAAAAGGTCAATTTTGCAAGCTCTAAAAAATACTTAAAAGCAAGTTATTAAAAGAGCATAAGGATGACACTTAAAGTATTTTTGTCTCAAGCAGAGGCAAGGCTCACACTTCAAAGCAATATAAGTGGATGTGTGACATATTCTTGCACTTTGGTTTGGTGGACTTTAAAAAAAATGAGCTAAAACCCAGCTTTTAAAGAGCCCCAAGTCAGCTTAAAATGCCAATAACACAAAACGAGCTGTTTCCATGGCAACGGGCGACATATGGATTTGAAAAGTCTATTTCGTTTACTTGCACCCCAAGTCCTCTCATCCTACAAAGTATGAAAAAAAAACTTCACCGTGGACACATGTCAGGTATTTATGTGAAATGACTCTTAATATCTTCCCATTAATTTCGGGGCAGGTTTTTTTACCCCGAAAATTGATTGCACTTTTTTTTAATCTTCCCATCATTGCAATGTTGTGGCTTCTCCTAACGACGGCCTGTTGCCTTATTACTCTGTGCAACAAGTATTAAGTGGTACTGTGCGTTGCGAGTACAGTCCTTAAACGACACAGAGTTTTGCTTGTTTCTTTCTTGTACTTCTTGACTTTCTTACATTTCCAGTTTTCCCCGACAGATGACCTGGATCCGATACGCGATGAACACCAGCGCCAGCAGGATACCAACCACCTGCGTCACCAGACAGAACTGGCAACGGGATTGGCTAGAGTGCGTGACTGTAAAACGCTTGGAGTCCAGTCGAGCGACAGAAGCCTTCAGAACACAGCCGCCCATCTGAGTCTGCCGCAAAAGAGAGAGATAACAACACAAAAAGAGCCGCCGTCGACGTCGTCATCGGTCATGTGACCTAGACGGTTGTCACGAGAAGGTGTTTCTCGTGACCTGTTTCTGTTTCACACAGATCCGGATCGCGATCATTGACTTGACATTGGTTCATCCCGAGTAACTATGGATAGAGTGAACCAGCTTTGGGGTCACTGATCGAGGTCCAGATACCTATGAAACAGACATGGTTTGATATCTTCAAACAGAATTGTGATGCATGTCGTCGGGAAATTCATACGGTATCACCAATTTTGCAAGAGAACACTTCTGAATTTTTTGTCAAATAATGAAAACAAACTTCGAAGTTTTTTTTTTCAATAAGGTGTGGGCTGATAACGTCAATTTTTTTAAACTTCATAAAGTACATGTATGTTGTTTGTGTCTAACTAAAGAGAAGTTTAGCGGTTTTTTTTTGTCCGCTTTCAAAACAAGTGCTGTATGACATAAGGCCCATCTCAAAGAATCCCATGATGTACCACAAGATGGCGCCCTTTCACGCGATAACGTTAGCAATCCTTGTTTAATAATCTGCCTGCTGTTCATAACATTTTAATGATTTGGTTGATTGCAGAAAAGTCTTCAGTTTTAGTCATTATCCTAATCACTGCCTTTGCCCTTCCAGCTATCCAAAACGTGAGGTCACGTGATATACCTGCTCAACTAGGTTTCAAAATATGAACCTGCCTGAAAATATCAGAAATTACTGTTGTATGCATATTTTCCTGTCAACTTAGACTTTAAATTACTTGTAACTTGACACCTGATTACGTCATCTGATTAAAAAAAGTACATTTCGCTTCAAGGCTTATGGTGGTACCTTACTAATGTTAAAAAAAGATAGTAGCCAAATATCTCGAGCTTGTAGACACCAAATTTATAGAAATGACCCAACTACAGGCTATATAATATTAATGTTAAAACATCCAATAACGGCAGCCTCTAATACCTGGACCAAGATATTGACAAGACGATGAACTCTGACCCCATGACGTGTTGTAATATTTAACCTCCCGGACGCAGAACGTGGTCTGTACCGCAGACCATGCTGAATTCTGCACAGCTTCTCTCCATCTCTCACATGGCATCTACATCCCGCCGGGGGTGGGGATGTATACCCCTCCCCCCCTTTATGACGGGGTGGAACATAGGATTATCCCCCGGTTTTTGTGCCAAGCAGAAGTTTTGAAAATGCTCCTTATCACCCACAAGCCATCAATGAGGAGGCAGAAACAGTAATTTCACTGTCGGATTTTAGTCTTGGTTACAAGGAAGAGAGAGGCAGGGACTACAGGTCGAGGATTACAGTGCCATTATTAAGGTGTTTTTCATTATTTGGATAACTTCTGATCAATTCGAATTACTGTCCATTTCAGTTCATATCGAATGGAAGAGCCATTGCCATCCGTTCGTGCGTGGGCTCATAATTATTGTTTACAGGTTTTATTGGGAAAACTAGACCAAACATGGAAACAAACTTTAGTATACGTCGGTAAACCTTATGATAATGATCCATGATTTTGGATAAATTTCTTCAGGCAAAAAAGCGTTCTCAGGATTGAAGGATTGTGGGAAGGTATTGTGTTAATAAGGCATGTGAATTTGTTTTACTTATCACGATTGACTGATTCCGCAAAGACACTTGTTTAGTATGTACCCGAGTTTCATTTCCCGGTTGTAGGATTCTGGGGGAAAAAATGCGCCTGAGTTTTTTAATACTTCGTCATGGTTGGAGGATTCCGGGATAGAATTGTGCTAATAATGCACACAGGTTTTGTATTATTTGTCATGAATATAGGGTTTGGGGAAGACGCTTGTGTTACTACTAACCTGATTTCTGTTCGTTTGTGACGACTGAAGGGTTCCAGTAAAACAATTGTTACCTAGGTACCTGTGTTTTGTTTCATTTTTGTTTTGTTTTTTTTTACGAATGAAGGGTTCCGAGGAGACAACCCGAAGGGCCACAAGGGGAGAAATGTGTTTCGCCTGTTTTACAATACACTACAGTTTCCATATTATTTATCCTGCATAATGGGTTACGAGAAGACACCCTGAAGGGCTTGAAGGGCCTTGACGGAGAAGACTTCTTTTTGTTTCGCTTGCTTTAGCAATGCACCAGAGTTTTTCTTTTCATTTGTCATGATAGAATAAAGTGCCCTGGGAAGACACCCCGAGGGGCCTGATGGACCATATTGGAAGACTTGGAGTTCTGCATTTTATACTCCCTACATATAGTCTGACTGTCCTTCTATAAAAAAAATCCCTTTTTACTTCTTAGTTTGTAATCTTTGTACTGTCATTTGCAAAAGTTTAGGACCACCCGTAGAAAGTACATTAACCTGAAGGAAAACCAAACTTAAACCAATCAATTATGGCAACTTTTCAATATGTAACCCTCAACCTTGGTTGAACATTTTTGACTACATTTCCATGATTTGACATGTTAACAGTCTAATATTTAGTGTGCCCTCCCTTATTTCTGATTGCTTAGACTGGCTATCTTCGTTTTTTTCATGAAATTTGTAATTGACTCGTTAGTGATGCATTCAACGTTAATAATTTTTCAAGCTGTTTGTAAACAGAGGGTTGAAACACTCAGCCGCATTGTGATTTGTGAAACTCCCTCTCCCATGCTGTATAAACCAGATGTGATCTCTCAGAGGTATGGCGATTATTTTAATTCTGTTTTTGTACCCCCTGAAACAGAACTACCCAGTGTTCCACCTGAATGTGACTGTCCTCTTCCATCGGTCAAAACAGCTGATATCAGTAATCAAAATATTGTTAGAATGATTGACGACTTGCCAATGATAAATCCTCGGGTCCAGACAATACTACTCCACGGCTAGTGAAGTCGTGCTCTGGCATAATCTCACCAATTTTTTGTAATTTGTTCTGTATGTCTTTGCCTCAGGGTGAACTTCCCAGTATGAGGAAAAGAGCCAATATTACCCCCATTTTTAAATCACGTGATAGGAGTTCAATTTTAAATGACCGTCCCGTCGCATTGACTTCGATTGTGTGTAAATTATGGAGACAATTGCAGCCAATGCCCTCGGATCTCATCGAGGTGACTACTTGCTCTTGTTACCAGAGCAACACGGATTTATCAAAGGTCGGTCGTGCGTAACACAGCTTCTTAATGTTACCAACACGTGGTTAAAAATTCTTGACAAACCTCGCCCCCCAAATATTGATACGCTTTTTCTTGACTTCGCCAAAGCATTTGATGTAATGCTTCATGACATTCTACTCTGTATGTTGGCATAATTTACCCGGCAATGTATGGCAATGGATAAAATCCTTTGTTTCTGGCAGAGTCCAAAGAGTTTTAAACAAAGGTTCATTTTCACCGTGGCTGCCAGTGTTCTCAGGTGTACCTCACGGAAGTGTGTTAGGCCCAGTCTTGTTCGATTTATTCATTAACGATCTTCCCCCATGTACTTCATCTACTTGTTTATTGTTTGCCAATGATATGTTATTATATCGGCCAATAACCTGCCCAGAGGAGGAAAAAATTCTGCAAACAAGACCTTGATCAGATCCATTGTTGGTGTCTTAAGAATAGAATGTGCTTAAATATTAACAAAACGAAGCTAATGCAGGTTACATGGTCTAGAGATCCTCGTGTTCCCTCGTATACTCTGAACAATTTTCGTCTTAATATTGTTACAGAATATAAATAATTGTGAATCGTTTTGAGCAATAAGCTGACCTGGGATAATCATGTGCAGTATATTGTCACTAGGGCTAATAGAATGTTGGGTTTCATAACTAGTGTTGCTAGAGACCCCTGCACGAATGCTAAGCTTGCCCTCTATATGACCCTGCCAATTTTAGAATATGGCCAGCCCGTTTGGCATCTTTACACTGCAACGCTTGTTGATAAAATTGAAAACGTGCAACGTCGAGCCACCAGGATGATACTCGGACAGAGAAGACTGGAAATGGATTATGAAAACCCACTTAAACTTCTAGATTGGTCTTCGCTTAACTCAAGACGAAGGTTTTCATTGATTAGTTATGTGACGAAAGCATTGTACGGTGTATATGACATGCGATGTTGTCAGGCGGGACATCTCGGTGAACAGTCAGCAAGCTGACACTGTTAGGTTCAACCACCTCAGAGCTCCTACGCAGACTTCACTGTTCTGCGGTGAATACTTTCCCACGATTATTGAGATGAACTACCTGATTCACCGAGGTCTGGGGTGGTTGAGCTTTCATTTCAGAGGTGGGCCAATTTACTGAGATGTCACGTCTGCTTTCCTGTATGAATTGGACGGTGGGTGTTTAGTGATAACTGGTTCATTTTTATTCCGTTCGTTTTTAGGTGCTTCACATTTTACTCATAATTTTTATAGCTAATTATCTTGGATGTAAATACATATTACTTTATTGCCAGTGGCAGCGGAGTTGGAGGCCTCTAGGCCACAGTTTGTAAGTAAACTTTTACAACTCCTGGCATGTGCCTTTGGTTAAATCGTTTGTGTATTTTATTTTTCTGTATTGCTTTTTTTTGGTTATTATTGTTTGTTTTTGTTTTATGCCGAATAAATAATAATAATAATAACAGTATAATAAAACCTGGAATCAATTCCCCGTTTCCTGTGTTGTTCTAGTCAGTGTTCATCCAATAAAAACAAACTCTTCTCGTGTGGATATTAAAGCAAAGTGAAGGAGCATGAAAGTGCACGGATCTCACCTTAACCGAATTTTAATAGGGTGTCTTTGTGGCACCAATCATAGCGGTGTCACATGATTTCCTGCCCCTCTCCACCCTCATTGGTCATCCCTCATCCCCTTATTACTCACCATTACCAATCCATGCCACCAATTTCTCCTGCTAGCCAACCACTTACCGAAGTTACCCCAATCATTATGGATGCCGCCATTCCACATCCGAGAGCCACCAACAGAACGCCGACCTCCACGATGTTGACGATGGTCGTTTTGGCAGGCATCACTCTTCAGTTTAGGTATTACGACAAACCAGTGATGAAACAAGGTTATATCGTGGGCATGTAATATCTCTGGAGTGGCCGGCTAAAAGAAGTCAGGCTCGTCTATCCACGCTACCACGGTCACCACACCAGAACACGGAAGCAATTCTCTCTCAAGCGTTTGAACTGCTCGTTGTCAAGCTGCAGTGCAAACGGTACAATACATGCAATGGCAGATTTTCCACACATGTCCGGGTCAGCGCGCGCTGCGTGTGCATTATGGAGGACAAAACTGTATGTACGTGCAGTTGAGGCCATGCCGCGCCCTATACGTGGAATCTGCCAGGGGGCGCAACACCTGACCCCGTCAGGTCACGGCTGATCATTATTGTCGGGAATAGTTTCGATTTTGCTCTCTCAGCTTTCATTTCCTCCACATTTTTTTCTGTCATTTTCTTTTCTTGGGAAAAAACCTGTATATTCCGGCCTTCAGTATTTGCATGCTAATTTATGCGTCGGCGTTGTGCAGAAGAAACAGGAATTTCTGCCTGTTGAACTTGAAATAAAAATCAGCAGAAAATATTACGAAAGCGTACTTTAGATTAAGGAATAGCTCAATGCATTTTTACGCACTGTATGAACGATAATTATGTAAGCTACGGTCTGGTTTCAAAACGTGTTTTCCCTCTGGCCAAAGTGAATAATTAAGCACCTTTCAGTGCTTGGAAGGGACAATTTCGTATCAGCTACGTAGGCCCATTTTTCAAGTAGGTGATGCCTTAATAACAGGATTCAATTTCATATCAGGCGAGAGTGAATCGAAATATATTCAGTGCGTGCTTATATCATAAAACACACAGCTAGACTTGAAGAGCTGCGCTGAAGCCTCTTTAATCGAGACCATCGCCGTCACGCTGTTAATTGTAAAAAAAAAAAAAAAAAAAAGAGAGAAGGGATAGTCCTTTTTCATGCGTGGACCCCTTCGCTTATACCGGAGGGCCTGAAATGGAAATGAGCTCCGAGTCTAAGAAACAACAAAAATGCATGCTCCATTCCACTCTTGAAATTTAACATTTTTGATCAGTCATCGCTTCATAGAATTATTCGAACCACTGACAAATTGAGAAACATTCCTTTTTCCCTTTATAGGGTACCCCATAAATCTTCCTTTCACAAACACCGTTTTTTTATTCACTCGCTTCACCTCTTACTTACATACTTTCCTTTAATAAACAGCCATTCCTTTGTGGTGTCGCGCTCGCATTAATGTGTTGCCACGTGGGTACCATCCACCAATAAGGTGTCGGGACTTAAAAAGCGCACACGCTCTGAAGTTTAAGAATGCGCGCCGGCGGGAGTGTAGCGCCATTGATTCGTCTACACACCTGTATTTGCCGACTTCAAATATAAAATTTTGCCCACCGATGGTTGCCCAAACTATGGCTGGCCGTTATTACAAAACTAGAGGAATAATCCATAGAGTGCCAATTTATCAAGGTTTAACTTTCTGCAAACCTTAGCCGCCTATACAAAATGATGGTCAAAAAGGTCCATAGAATTGTCCAGAATCTATACAATACCATCTACATAAACACTTTTTTATTCACAGAATGTGTTGTAGGGCTGTAAAGTGAGGTACGACCCGATTTTTTAAAAGTCTCATCCGTACTATTCTACGATTCTCTAAGTTACGACTGGCTTGGCTCGTGCGGTGTGCTGAGCCCGGGCAAGACCCCCGATGCGCCTGTTGAGGCAGAAACTTGTTACCAAGGAGATTCCCATCAGACAAAGCCAACACAACAGGGAAATCCAAGACACGGCCTGTGAATCAAAGAAAAAAGGAAAGCGGGTGTGATATAGCGAGAGCTTTTCAGAGGATATAAAGCGAAAAGTTAGAGCCAACTGCAGACTTGGGGGATCGAGTTAGCGTAGCGGTTCTTTCCTCGCTTTGCACCAATGAGGCCCGGGTTCGAGTCCCGGCTTGACGCAGGCTTTAAGTGCATTTGGTTTCCAGTCCATACTCGCTCTCGTAGGTTTTCTCCGGGTACTCCGGTTTCCTCCTGCCTCTAAAACTGAACCTTCGTCCTAACTCCGTAATGTGATGCTGATTATTAAAGTGTATGAATAAACTTACAGTTATTGGCGCAAATAGCCTGAGTTGCTGAAAGCGCCATTAAAACAAAAACAACAACAACTGCAGACTTTGGAACCCAAAATGGCAGTTCACTGTGTGCAGTGGAGTATCATTTTGAGCTATCATGTGCTTGTTGTCCATACACACTGACGCATAAACAAGCATTTTGGTTCCAACAATTGACACACTCATGTTGCAACTCCTTATGCAGACGTATACACATGTACAAGTATACAGCTCTGAGTCTGGGTGTCCGGGTCCCCTTAATGAGCTGAACGCTGGGGCCACGTGACTATTTTGTTTGACTGATCAAAATGCACGCACATACAACAGGAAAGCGAAGTGGCTGAATCCTCGCCAAAACAGATAAAATTTCGTTTGTTTTTTGTTTTTGTCTTTTTCATGACTATGCAAAAGTACATGTACTCGGGTGCACTGCACTCTCAGTTGGGCAAAGGAACCGAGGACTTGAGCAAATAAACAGGACGATAACCACAAATCCAGACTTGTGTTTTTCGGTTTTTTTTTTCATTAATCTTGAATATAACACTGCGATTGTAGCGCCTCAATTAATTATTTGATCCAATAATGTCAGTTACAATCTAATCAGCAAAAACCCGACCCAACAGTCAATAAATAAAAACAAAATCATATGAGATCACTTTCATAGTTTTTCGGTCTTAAACTGTTGAGCGTTGTTGATTAATCTACGACAGGAAGGACACGCGATGCAGAACGAATCTCACCTCAGCTGTAGTGAGATTATAATAAAACGCCGAACCGTCGATACTTTGCCAATCAATACCTCCCTGAAACCCGGCACACCTGTAAAATTAGAAAGATGAAAAAAGGCATATGGCGCAAGATATGGGACGGAGAGAACCCCCCCGCGCCTTTGTGATGGTCAT
>NW_019091357.1:2697576-2765747 GCF_001949145.1 Acanthaster planci
TATCGTGCACGGTATCAAAAAAGTCACGATGTGAACTACATGTTGCTCCTGACCAGCAAAACCAAATGGGGCATCAAAGCGCTATACACATTGATGACGCACGTGGCCGTATTAGATACCAGACTTTGCACGTCAGGGTTAAAAGATAAAAGAAAGCTGAAAGATTCACATGTAAGTGATTCAAATCTACAACCTCAAAAAGCAAATAATTACCTTCAAGTCAAGAATGTGTGTCTTAGGTCTTTGATAAAAAAGCTTTTATATAAAGTGTTCCGTTATTTAGAATATTTTAACACGACCACAATATCATGAAAAATGCCCAAAACGTCTGGTATCCAGTCTTCGGGAATGCAGTGGATGATGGATGACAGATACTACAGACACCACACTTTCTCTATGAAAGATGGTCATACATAAAGACTGTCGTGAGGTGATACTCACGTATCGGGCCAAACAGCGCCTTCCAAGTCCAGCAGATTATTGCAAAATGTCTTCAGCCCGACCGTCACCAGACACGCCTCCACAAGGACGAGGAAGGCCATGACACCAAAGACGATGGTGGCAACGAACCGGCCGAACGCTTGGCTGGATCGAGATCGGCAGGAAATGAGATTTAAATACCCGGGGGTTGATAAATGGAAGTGCAGACCAAATCCACTAAAGACAGTAATTTCATAGAGCTGCTTAAGCACAAAATTTGCTTAAGCGCGAAAAACCTTACTTGATAAATCAGGTAACCAGCCAACTAACTCCATGTGATGTATATTGTTTTGAGATTGTATTTAGATGTTTTTTGGTTAGCATGACAATCAGATAGAGTTTGAGCTGGCAACCTTTGTTTATTAAGTAACGTTTTTTCCCGCTTAAGCAGATTTTGTGCTTAAGCAGCTCTATGAAATTGGCCCCAGCTTCTTTATAAAGCATAGTCGCCACTCAAGCAGAGCATGGAGGAAGGACGCAAAAGAGGTTTGAACTGCCCGGGCTATAGTATAACACCTGGCCAATTACCGCTTTCTGACATGTCTGATATGTTCATAGCCCGAGCTCAGCGGAGGCTTGCTACGCACCACCTGTTTCATGACCATGGGCCCCGCTTTGCATATGAAGCAAGCAATGGGACTGAGAGCAACCCTCCACCTTTGTGTTGGTCATTGTTTGATCGGAATCTCGGGAATTCTTTACAGACATCTAGGGGGATGTGTTAGGTAACAATAGTCCAGAGTTTGTATAGGGATTGGACATGTGGGGAGGGGGTACCCCCTCCATCCCATATCTTGCTGGGTATAATAGGAAGTTGAATATTTATGCCATCGATGGTGCTTGGTATGACCTGACAACTTCAAATTTAATGCTTGCGCAGTTGCTTGTATTAGGCTGTGTACCCGTGTGCAGGCTGTGTTCATGTGCAGTTATAGCCCTTATCGAACGCTTTTTTTCTGAACTTAATTTGGTAATAAATAGCCAATTTTTTAAATGAGACATTGTGTTTTATTTTTATCATTTTCATTGCGGTATTTACTTAAAAAGGTATTTTATGAGATCTCATGATCACTCCCTGTGATGAAACAGCGCACTTTGTCATCTATGAACTTAACTGTCCTATAGTAGTCAACATGTTGTTGTCCAGTCTTAGCCAAATTCGTACAAAGACTTTAAAAACTGATGTTTTGGAGTGACAAAACGAAATTTTAACACTGAATGGATAATGGAAAAGTGCATCAAACTCTTTAATAAAATTATTCACGACAGTAAAAGTGAATCTAATGTTAGATATTTATTCTTTCTATTTCCTGGTCACTGCGATAAGTTTTAGTTATAATTGCAAAGAAAACACTACAAATATTCCTACGATATTACTGGCCCCGCTTTTCTGGCTAGGCTGCAGGCAGTATTCAGGAATTTTTGGAATGTTTACTATTGTTCGTCTTACTGGGCGGCGATGATCATCGAGTACTTTGATGTGCCAGAGTTGTAACTCTTCCTGTGTCCTTCCTCCATTAGTAGAGGCAAGGCTGATACTTCAAAGCGAAATAAGTGGATGTGTCAAATATTCTTGCACTTTGGTTGGGTGGACTTTTAAAACATAAGCTAAAATCCAGCTTTGAAGAACCCTAAGTCGGCCTAAAATGTCTGGACAACACTAAACGAGCTGTTCCATGGCAACGGGCGATGTATGGATTTGAAAAGGCTATGCTGTTTACTTGCACCCCGGGTCCTTTCATCCTACAAAGTATTTTTTCTTGTAACGTTGACAAATATGTCTGATATTTACGTGAAATGTCTCTATATCTTCCCATTTTCGGGAGTGTTTTCTTCCCGAAAATTAATTGCAGTTTGGAATATTCCCATTTTTGCTATCTGCATGGCGGCTTCTCCTAACTACGGGGTGCTGCCTTATTACTCTCTGCAAACAAGTGTTAAGTGGTATTGTGCGTTGTGAGTGCAGTTCTCGACACAGAGTTTTGCTTGTTCCCTTTTTTGTACTTTTTGACATTCTTACATTTCCAACTTTCCCCGGCAGATGACCTGGATCCGATACGCCATGAACACCAGCGCCAGCAGAATACCAATCACCTGCGCCGCCAGACAGAACTGGCAACGGGATTGGCTAGAGTATGAGAGTGTAAAATGTGTGGGGTCGAATAGAGTGACGGAAGCCTTGAGAACACAGCCGCCCATCTGAGTCTGCAGCGAAAATGAGATTGAGAAAAAAAATAAAAACAGCTGCCATCGACGTCGTCATGTGACCAAGACGGTTGTCAACAGAAAGCGAACCAGTTTTTGGAACACTGACTGAGACGCAGAAAGAGGAAAAACAATTTTTAAAAGACTTAAAATATGCCAATTTGAATACATATTACAGATGTACATCAATACCATGAACATTGACCTCTATATATATGTATGTGTGCTGTCGATTTATCAGAGGGCGCTATGTGACAGCCGATTATGCAAGATTATTGTGCGCATACTAGTAACAAATACAGACCTCGTCCGTCACATAGCGCCCTCTGTTGATTGACAAGATTTACTGCGCTAAAGCGTTCATCACAGCTACAGATAGTAACGTCTTGGAACCAAGACTAACCTACAACCCGCAGTGATGGTGAGCTGTTCAATCTGAGGCGGCTAAGGCTGCAACTAAAACCAGGACCGTCTGTGCCAGATTAGGCCTACTCCTTTAAGCTGATGACTCAGCCAGCGTCTCACACTCAGAGGCAGAACTGCAATGTATGCTGGACACATTCAATACAGCAGCCAGCAGCCTTGGTCTTACCATCAACGTAACCAAAACAGAGGTTATGTTCCAACCAGCTCCGGGCTTAAATGTACCAGATCTAAAGATTATGCTGAACAACAAACGTCTCGAGGTTGTGAAGCATTTTACCTACCTTGGCAGCACAGTGTCTGACAACAACAGCCTTGATAAAGAAGTGGAGAAGAGAGTCAGCTCTGCATCCACTACGTTTGGAAAACCCCAAACACGTGTGTGGAAACGTCGGGGTATCCGACTCGCCAACAACTGCATAGTTTATCGAGCTGTTGTCCTGAGCTGCCTCCTCTACTCATTCGAAACCTACAGATGGCGCACCTAAGACAACTGTTGCACATCAGCTGGAAAGATGAGATCCCCAACGCTGAAATCCGCAGACGTGCCGACAGCGTCGAACCACTACAAATAGTCAACAGCGGTTGACCGGACACGTCATCCGGATGGATGACGTTAGACTCCCGAAAGCCGTTCTCTACGGTGAGCTGTAGGAAGTCAGAAGAGGAGTTAGCAGGCCAAAGCTGCGCTACAGAGACCGTATCAAACGCCACCCTTTAGCCGGCAATATTGACTCTGTCACATGGGAGGCTGCTGCCAATAACCGCTCAGAGTGGCGACGCCGAATTACCAACTCAAGGGAAGTGGAAAACCGACTGCAGACCGAAAGCCTTGAGCGCAGTCGCCGCCTAGCCAGCAGGACCGACCCTACCAGCTACCAGCAGGGAGGATACCTTCCCAAGTGCCGCTTTTGCGGAAGAACCTGCGCCCACAGAATTGGACTATACTCACATGGAAAACGTCGCCAGCGTCATACTCAAAATGAGCGACGGCCGAAGGCCTCTATATTATGGTGCCCCCCCCCGTTTTCATGTTTTTTTTTTGGGGGGGGGGGCTGACAAGTCTCCCCCCTTTCCCCATCCCTCCAGTTTGCAGCAAAACTTTACGCCCCAGCTTTGAATTGAAGTCATTCATACCGCGTACACATTGTTTCCTACCGGTATACAGTTCAATCTTAGCTTACACAAATTGCTGAAATTTAATATTGATTACTATTTAGGCCTATTTTGCCTTACTTTCTCGGAGAATCACTCTGTCCCTTTTTCCACTGAAGTTTGTAATTGACTCGTTAGTGATGCACTCAGTGTTAATAATTGTTCGAGCTATTTGTAAGCAGAAGGTTGAAACACTCAGCCGAATTGTAAAACTCCCTCTCCCGTACTGTATAATAAAACCTAGACTCAATTCCTTGTTTTCTGTGTTGTTCCATTTTGTGTTCATTCAATGGGGCAGTGCGGACATCAGAAATTCTTGCAAAATGGCAGGTACCGCGCGCCGCGCAAGTGAAAACAGCGACGTACGCGCGCACCAGCCAGTCCCAGGATCGGGTTACACCATTGATTTCCATTAAAATGAAGACCAGTGACTTATAATCTTTTCTGTGATCAGTACTTACGCGCGCGCTCATTCCAGTTATTTTCATAGGCGCGGTGCGGTTGCTACCCAGTTTTTTTAAACTCCCGGATGTGCGTGCTGCCCCATAAAATTAAACTCTACAGTTTTCATGCGGATGAGCGGAAGCAAAGGGGCATGAAAATGCACCGTCAGATTCCATGGTGGCGAATTTTATTAATTAAGGGTGTCTTCGGGACACCAATCGTAGTGGTGTCAAGTGATTTCCTGCCCCTCTTCACCCTCATCGGTCATACTCCACCCCCAGCCCCAACTCATCACGACCAATCCACGCCACCAATTCCTCCTGCTAGCCAAACACTTACCGAAGTTACCCCAATCATTATGGATGCCGCCATTCCACATCCGAAAGCCACCAACAGAACGGCGACCTCCACGATGTTGACGATGGTCGCTGTGGCAGGCATCACTCTTCAGCTTAAGGATCACGACAGACCAGTGATGAAACAAGGTTATATCGTCTTGGGCATGTAATATCTCTGGAGTGGCCGGCTAAAAGAAGTCAGGCTCGTTTTGCCGTAATACCACGGTCACTGTACCCGGGCACTGAAACAATTCTCTCTCAGCCGTTTGGACTGCTCGTCGTCCCCCTGCATCGTACACTACACAAAGGCCTACAGAACATGTTGCTGCGTGTGCATGCAGAACAAAGCTACGTGCAGATGAGTCTATGCCATGCCACGCCTTAACGTGGACTCTGAGCGTAATACTTGACCCCAAAGTCACTTCAGTTTAAACCACGCCCACTGCACATGCACTGCACATAGAGTTACATGCATCGATCGCCGTTTACTTGAGACGATGGAACCAGAAGTTAACCCGCAATTTCAGTTTCGGTTTCGGTTTATCAGCCCATTCATCAGCAATTAGTGCACTGTAATATGTTGCTGCTTATGCTGCGTTTAATTTAACGGTGGCAATCGACTATATTTCCCAAAAAGAAAGGAACGGTCGTCTTTAATGTCTGGACCCATTCGTTTACACTGATGAGGCCGAAAAGGAAAATAACCGCTATGAAACAATCAAAATGTCATGTTCTGTCCCATTCAGATTTGCCTCTTGGAATTGTATTGTCACTTCATAGAATTATTCAAGCCGTTGTACGAATGTGAAACATTCCTTATTTTTTTAAACGGTACCCGCATGAAGCCTCGTGTGTTAGGAGAAGAAATAGGTCCCGCTCACTTATTAAAATTCCTCATCATTTGCCAAAGAGATTCCGAAGCGCCACCCACATAGTACCCGCGCAAAGAGTACCGTTGAATAGAGCAAGTAAGTCAATGACAAGTGATCAACAACCCACCAATCAGATGACGGGGATTTATGTAAGTATTGTTTGGTCAATATTTTCTGAAACGTATGCGCAACAGCAGCTGCTACGATGGCAATGTATGACTGCATATGTTTTTACCAGCAGGCCACAGAGGCTCACAAATAGACCCAAAGCTTTGTGCTCTTCGGTAATTCTGAAAGATATAAGGTATGGAATCGAGTACTGGAGCAATATTTAATAATTGAGGCCTAAACACAATAAATGTTTGAAGAAGGAAGATAAATTTTAAAAATAGAAACCCGCAATGGAATGGGGACCACGAAAAAGAAAATTGCCTCACAGATTCCATCGCTCTCTCCATCTCATAAAATGAAAAGCGCGGATTCGATTACGTCTTTATCGATTACCGACTTTTATCGAGTGCTTACTTGAAACAACTCAAGCAACCAGCGAATCGTTCGAAACGAACAAACACAGTATTTCAACAGACAGGGAAAATGATACCACTGTAAAAGCTACCACTGTTTCGGCTCGATTTATAAGGTCGGCAGCAGAAAACCAAAGCTAACCCCCCCAGCAAGATTTGTTCCTTTTGAATCACATGAATTTGCAGTATGCGAGGACTGTAATCTGGTCTGCTCTAATCGATGCCTATATTGTGATCGGTCTTGGGTCTTTGTTATTCGATACTTAATTGGAATTACGAAATAAACTTGGTGACTTAAAAGGGTTGGAATTCTGAAATGCTGCTCCAGTTGGGCGTAAACTCCCGGCTGAAACCTTTACTCTCGGGTTGGATGTCCCGGCAGTATTAAACGCATCTCTACTGAACATCTGAGAAAGACATCACAGTTGGCAATTGGGTGAGTGGAAAATAAATATTTTCACGAAACCGCCTAATACATTTCAGGCTTATCTAAAATTTTCCCCGACGACTGTGCCGTGAAATATTTTGCATCGTTCACTTACTACTCTCCATATACCGACTGGGTAGCGCGTCGAGATCGATGGATGAAGTCACTGAGTGCCATCTACATGTGAGAGGGAACATTGGTCTCAAGATCTCGGTCGCATGTATCGTGACTATCAAAGGCCGTGTCGTACAATATCTTTTTTTCGGTAGGGGCACTGAAAATAACTTTCTTACACTTTGATTCCAGGGACTCCAGCAACTATGGGCCATTCAAAAGTGAGCCTCGGCGTCATGGCGACGGTTTTGACGTGGGGGTGGTTTGTACACCTGGCCGCCCCGTCGCTGTCGGGGAGGGCGGCAGACGCCGTCACCCTCTCCGAGCGCAGCAGCTATCCCTGCGACGACGCAGCCAGCGCCCGGACGCAGATCACGCTGGACAACCTGCGCCCGCAGCCGGTGCACGGTCAGCTCATCTTACTGTCCAACCGCTACCGGCAGACCGCCCTGTCCTATCCGCTGCCCGACTGGAAGCTCCTGCGGGTCTTGGCGCGGTTGACGACGATCAGGGACCTGTACCCGGAGGTCGACAGCTTCCTCGGCTACATCTCTGCCGAAATATACCAGGATATTCTCACCCTAGAACAGAACTGCAAGACTTATATTCTCGGGAGAAGGGTCGTAGCATAGTTGGGTTCTTTACATTTATTTGTGAAAAGTAGCACTCAATCAGAAAAAACTGTTTACAGCAATTGTAACCTGTCGACGTTTGAATTATATTGTACCTTGAAGTTTGGTACTGCACATTCAGGGCCTTACATCCACTGACTGATTTTACATGATCTGATTTAGTTTATCTACAATCCAAAATCTACAGACTGATGAATAAGGTTGAAATAAATGAAACTCAGCTATTAAACTTGAAAACATTTTAATTGGTTCAGCTGCCTGAATATATGACATGTTTACACGGTTCTGCTGCCTGTAGTTTGATAAGTTATATGTTTACGAAGCATTGCAATTTTCTGGCTAAATAAAATATTTTACCCCATGGAAAAACGGGGTCTCTAGATTTCCGCAATTCAAAAAGCAAGTCCCTTTTGCAAGCCATGACCGATTTTAACAAGGCATGTGTCCACGAGGATGTCCCAAGGCGCAATATCGTGCTCGATGTGGGGCCGATGGGTACCCCCCACCTGTCCAATCCCTATACACGCTCTAGACTATTGTTACGTAACACCCCCAGGAGTCTGTAAAGAATTCATGAGATTCCGACCAAACAATGACCAACACAAAGGCGGGGGAGAGGTTGTCTCCGCCCCATATCTTGCATCATATGCAAGGCGCGCATCTCACACGTTTTTGTTGTAGACGCTCTTTTGAAGATGTAGCGCATGTGTCTCATCCCTTCAGCACCTGATCTGATTATGCTCACCTCTGTTTATAACTAGCGAGGCTTCTACAGGGAATAGCCCCAGATCGAACCAGGACAGAAAATACTGATCTATTATGGTATCGCCTTACGTAACAGCCTGCTTTAGCGTCTTTATGGTGTTCGTGGACCCAACAGAAATGAATTTAAAAAATGATTTGTCCAGCTAACTTGCCTACCTTAGTAGGTAAAGAAATGTGTTTGGTACGAGTTAAATTGTTTCTTCTTCTGATCAGTACATCTGCGATTTAAAAAGTCACAAAACAGTAGCGAAGTGAGTCATCGGTCAATTATTACACAAGGTCTTATAAAGAAAGTATTCTTAGCGATAACGAGGCAAACACGAGATTGCTTAATTAATGGACAAGTAATGCCATGATATTAGCGTGTTGGCTACGGGCACATGCAAACAGCACTTTAAAGCTATAAAACATTTCTTAAGCCTCACTATTTACATGCAGTATTATAACCATCTAAATCTGAACGTTTTTTCCTATTAGTACGATTTAAAGACTGTACAAAAGACATAAGTCAAGCAATTATTTTAAAAACAATAGTTTCAGCACTGCATTTTTGCACGCAACTATAATACATGACATCAAAACAATAGTGTATAGTGTAATTCGACCACCAGAATTAGAAGCCATCACCGCGGTGGCACAACGCTCGTGGACAGGTGGTACGCGCGCGTTACATGCCTCTTCGACCAATAGGATGTCGTGATTTGCCACATGTTTCCGCGCGTCAAGCTAAAGAATGTGCGTGCGAGTGCCGTGCCACTGCAGTTATGGCGTCTAATCGGATTAGTCTATACCTAGATGCGAAATAGTCTGATGCCTCCATAACGTAGCCCTTTAATGCTTGTTTTTGAATAAGTGTTTATGGGACAGGACAGAACCAGTTCCTTGTGACAACACAGCGGCAACCAAACTACATTCCAAAGTTTTGCATAGGTGATTAAGTTTATACAGCATATAACATCTTACTCAGCGGCATTAGCGAAACCACGGTCGGAGAATTGTATGCGAGATGTAATACAATCCGAACATAACACAAGTTGGAAAGAAATCACCAACTACGCGATACAAAAGAAAATTTGTGGTATTACATTTACAAGTATATATGCACTCATCAGTTCTTTTCTCCACCAATGCCCTGCGCTGTGTCGGGGTTTGGTGAAGTCATTCAAGCCCCGATGGCACGAGAGAGTTTGCCACTCCTAAGAATTGTTACTATCAGCACCACCGCAGGGAAAGGCATGCCCCAGGGGTGCGACAGCCTGGCGAAGCCTTGATGAAGAACCGATGAGTGCATTCAACCAAATCAGAGGCCACTGTCCCATACTAGGCTATGTTGCTTCACAGTGGTTTATTGACAGCGGTGGGGGCGGCGGTGGTAAGACTCGAGCTGCTTGGCGGCAGCACCATTTGTCGGTTGGCTCGCCTGGCTGACACAAAGAGCACGATGTTCCAGATGGAAAGGGCGACCCAAAACAGAACGGAAATCCATGCTGCGACCTTCCGTGAAGAGGGATTGAGCGAAGGCAACCGATCAAGTGAACGAGACAAAACTAAAAGTTACAGATTTCAGATGAACAATTTTTCAGTTAATCTTATTTGACTCAAACAAATGAAAACAAACGTTTTTGCCGGCACAGCAAAAATGCAACCCTGCATAGCCTAGCAAACGCAGGTTTGATGTTTTAGCCCTCAGGACGTATCATAGGGTAATATAAAAACATGTAACATGTTGTAAAGTTTTGGTTGGCATGGAAATCGCTTTTCATTTACACTTATTTGCTAGTTGAAACTTCCTGCAAGATTAAACGTCAAAAGCCTAAACTCGCACTCCCCATTATACGAAATCGCGTTTACCTCAGCTATTCTCAAAGTGGAGTAGAAACTCGAACCATCAACTTTGATTATGCTCCAGTTTAGAAATGTTTGAAAGTCGAAACACCTGCAGAGAGAAATCAGAGCCGATATGTAAATGCGAAAGAACCGGTAATTTGGTGCAAGTGTAAAGGCACGCATGCCTGGTTGTAGTTGGACCACAGAGATGGGACCTTGGACAAATCGATTCTGGGCACACAATCTCCCGCCAAAATTATATCCAGCGAGATAAGGGACGGAGGGGTACCCCCCTTTACATATCCAATCCCTATACACACTCCAGACTAATGTTGCCTTACACATTTCCCTCGATGTCTGTAAGGAATTCCTGAGATTCTGATCAAACAATGACCAACACAAAAAGGTGGGGGTGCTCTCCGTCCCATATCTTACTTCATATGGACAAAATGGCTCTCAGGACCTGACACGTGCTCTCTTTCTTAATACGATGAAGGTTTAAATTGTGTACACTGCGATGTTACCTGGTGTCTATAAAGCGCAGATACCACACATGGCTTATTAGATATACATGTATGTGCTACAGTATGGAGCGCTAACCTGCTATGCAAAATGAAGGCTGCTGAGTGCATCTATGTTTGTGCACAACCCTACAGAAAATTGAAAACTCCATACGAAATTTTATACGACAAAACCCCCAAAGTGTACACTCACGATTTGTCGCTGTGTACTGTGCAGGCCGATATGAGACTGTTGCAGAAGGAATTGAAGCCACTAGTGATGAGGGCAGCGTCTGCGAGGACCAGGATGGTGTAGATGGAGAACGCTCCCGTGGTGACGATGCGCAAAATGCCTCTGTAACACAAAGGAGGCCAACCCGTTGCTTTGGATCACGGTTTGGGTGATCTAGGCACAATGCATGGTAAAGTTCTGCACGCAAATGAAAAGGAACCTGCGTCTTTGCATGCTTTCTACAACCAATTGTACCCGTTGGCCTTTTTAAAAGTTTTTGTTTTTAAGTTTAGTTTTCCCAGTTTTTGTTTGTTTCCTGCACCTGTCCGGACGCTGCATTGAATGTTTAAATATTTATTGAACTGTTTGTCTTGTTTCTTGTCAAAACTCCATGAGAATGAGTTGGAACGTGGTATGGCATTTCATTAGAAAGCAAGTCAGTTGAGCTCAGATGTTGGTATCAAAATCTGAATTTTGAACGCACTGTAAAAAAGGAATGAACCTACAGGATTAATTCCACTGCTTCCTTCTCGAAAAGAGTTACCGCTCGCCTAGTTCTCTTTTTCTCTTAACCCATATATCAAAATTCAGTGTTGCAATGAGTCGCCAGACTACTTCATCCAAGTGATGATTTAAGCTTTTGTGTATGGTTAAATAAGGATGACACAAGGTTGGCAAAGGTGGCGTGAAATTCGCTTTGAGCATCCACATAATTATTCACACGTCCAAGTGTAATCCAGCTTTACCAAGAATGAAGGGAACTCAGCAAGCTATTACCTCGGAATACTAAATTCAAATAGACGACAGACAAGGCAGAATGACAGAAAATTCTTTATATTTAAACAACCTCTCAAATGTAAACCTTGTCTTGGTGCAAGATACCAGAGACTGTCGGTAATGGATCACAACTCATCGACGAAAGACAGCACTATTTCAATCTCTAACTTGGTACTTGACCGGGGGGACAAATTCAAAAGCGAATCCCCACCCCACCCCGCGCTGAATACGCCACTGCACACTGAAATGTCATGTCATGGATGCGCGCACACGATCGACGAACATCCTGAACAAACATAAACGAGCCGCCACGAACCGCTGCCGCAGTGGCGGTTCACTGCTGAAAACAGGAGAATGTCCCACCGAGACTTCAGGGGTGCACACTTGTGTGCGTGTGTGACCCTNAAGCTCAGATGTTGGTATCAAAATCTGAATTTTGAACACACTGTAAAAAGGGAATGAACCAACAGGATTAATTCCACTGCTTCCTTCTTGAAAAGAGTTACCGCTCGCCTAGTTCTCTTTTTCTCTTAACCCATATATCAAAATTCAGTGTTGCAATGAGTCGCCAGACTACTTCATCCAAGTGATGATTTACGCTTTTGTGTTGTGGTTAAATAAGGATGACACAAGGTTGTCAAAGGTGGCGTGAAATTCGCTTTGAGCATCCACATAATTATTTACACGTCCAAATGTAATCCAGCTTTACCAAGAATGAAGGGAACTCAGCAAGCTATTACCTCGGAATTCTAAATTCAAATAGACGACGGACAAGGCAGAATGACAGAAAATTCTTTATATATACACAACTTCTCAAATGTAAACCGTGTCTTGGTGCAAGATACCAGAGACTGTTGGTAATGGATCACAACTCATCGACGAAAGACAGCACTATTTCAATCTCTAACTTGGTACTTGACCGAATCCCCATACTGGTAGTGGCGTATCGAAATTTAGGGGGGGGGAATTCAAAAGAGAATGCGGCTTCGGGCTCATTCAACATGATGCTGGGGAGAAAAAAACCAACAGCCTTACTTACAGTTCCGAAATCCTTGCTTTTATTCACTGGTGTTGTTTTCTTTGGGTTTTGGCGCTAATATTTGATAAACAAATATACCGATTACATTTTGTCTAACTCACCTATGAAGTACTTGTAAAAGAAAAAAATCTGTTTGGGGGTTGCCCATCCCCACCCCACCTCGCGCTGAATACGCCACTGCACACTGAAATGTCATGTCATGGATGCGCGCATACGATCAAAGAACATCCTGAACAAACATAAACGAGCCGCCACGAACCACTGCCGCAGTGGCGGTTCACTGCTGAAAACAGGAGAATGTCCCACCGAGACTTCAGGGGTGCACTCGCGTGTGTGACCCTCAGTAACGGATGGTGTATGCTCTCGATTGTCAGCAGGTCACACTTCGGCTGTTGGTACGCTCACTGTGTTAACTTGGGCAACATGCTCGAACTCAGCCTGGATGAACGCATGCGCGAACTCACATGTTGTACTTTCTGTAACACAGCACGATGATCCGGTAGAGGGTGAACAGGAAGGACGCCACCACCCCGGCAATTTGCAGATTGACGCAGAAATTACATAGGCCATCGTTGGTCCAGTGGAATTTGTACTCGTGCTGTGTTGAACCGACTGATTCGCACGTTACACTCACAGACAGCGGACAGTGGCCGTCAAATCTCGACTGGTGAAGAACAGAAGTAAAATGACTTTTTGAAAAATGATGCTGACAGAATGCATCAATTCCGGGGCTACTTCAACAGGAGTTTACGCGTGCACTGAAACGCTAATCAAGCTGGAAACGCTCCTCTGTCCTTTTTGAACACAAGTCATGTTTATCGGAAATATTACAGAAACTGTTAGGTAGGGATGCTCGTAAACCGGAAGGTGTAATTGTCAGAATACTTGTGGAGGGTCAGAGGCGACATCGGTCCATATTATGATTTCTCGATCTTTATAGCCAATGAGGGTTTGCTAACCTCTTTTTTTTATTGAGGGAGGAGGGGAGATATGAGTGGTTTTAATTAATGATGTTTTTTTTCGAATCCGCCGAAGTTCTTCCGAACCCAACTTTTTATCACCCCCCATGGTATGCTCCCGTTATTGCGCACGCGCCCTCAGCACGGCATGTGCAGTTTGTTATTGCAGTAATTAACCAAATTTCATAGCCTCAAGTACTGGACCCTCCTATAAAAATTGGCAAGACATTCGTTAAAAACCAAAGTTCGGATGCAACGCATATCTTGTCCCCGAATTCAACCCAAACCAACCTTCAACATGTAAAAATCAGCTGACGACCCCATGTACACAATACATAGCAAGGCTTGTACCTAGCGACACTTATTAAAGAACATCGTGGAACAGTGTGGCCAGCAACATTGGGAATTCCCAAGTTATGGCCCAATTACGAACGAACTGCGTGTAACTAGGCTAACAGAAATGTCCAGATATTAAAACAAAAAGGCGATGTAGTCCTAATTACTCGGGCCACGATTGTGCTGTTGAGTTGGAAGACAGTACTTACCTGCGTTACACCTGCTGCTCCGGCAGTTATCAGCCCGCTGACGAACGCGCCTAAGAGCAGCATCATTTCCACGATTATGCCCAGTGAAAAGGCAGATGGTTTGCTGGGTAATTTGACAGCAGGCATTTTGATGAGGCAGGTTGTCTTGTCTCTCACCAGTACCAGCAGGGTACCACTCTTGATACGAGTTCCAGTGTGCACCACCACTGAAGCGCTATGGTGTACTAACCCCAAGCTTCGACAGTTTTTTTTACAGTGCCTATAATCTCTACTACGCCGAACACACCGCCCACAGTGGTAACATTGCTCTGCCTGGTATCACTTCGCTCATTTCATGACGCTCGATGACGTCAGTGGCTCTTTATCAAGTTCAGTACATACAAAAATGCAATTGACGGCGTACATTTGTCATGTAAATAACAGGTTCACTTTATGAACTTTGAATCCCCTTTCTTGAACCCCGCATTATGACTTCCGTGCACGTGCTCCATAATCAGAAATGTAAATAGAGAGAGTACAGCGGGTCGGTGCCTGCATTTTATTATATTGGCTTGTATAATATAAGTCAAAACAAGTCTGATTTTGTGAGGATTGGCTCGATTTTCCCAGTAACGGAGGTTACTGGATGGCTTGCTATGCATTCACTGGAGCATGAAGGAGGTTGGATCCCGTGATAGTGTAGGGATGCAGAATAATCCATTTGCGAGTTAAATTTGAATAAAATCTGATACACTGAGTTATCTGATTGCACATAGGCCCCCTAAACATGACGACTTGAATTCTTCAGACTAAAGACACTGTTGCTATATACCTCGTGATTCGAGGTAAGCTTTCACATGGCGACCATCATCTCTGGAATGGACTGGTTCCTTTGTGCCCTTCTTGTCCATTGAGAACTGACAGTGTATTGTTGCAAGGCGTCTCTTATGTAACTAAGCACAAGCTTGCCCAGAATCACGAGGTATAGCAACAGTGGTTTTAGTATGGAGAATTCAAGTTCTTCTGTTCAAAGTAATTCAAATGGATTTAAGGAACTATCAGTGTACCAGATTTTGGCCAAAGTTAACTCGCTAAAGGTTTCTTGACTGGTATAGGGATCCTTGTGCCAAGGGGGGGGGAGTGTTGGCTTTGGGAAGAGAAAACTCTAACGCCTCTGATGTGAGTTGGTTTGGGTTTCGGGGACCCTACTGCCCGGGGAATGCATGTTGTCTTAGGTGTTAGTAGTGGGCGCCAGATGTCACTGAGCTTCAAACCGATGTCTTGAGGGACGGTGTTGGACCGGAAAATCTTGAAGGCTTCCCGGATTCTTCTTGGAAGCTAGTTTGGGATGGGGGCGATGAGTTCTACGTTGTCCCATTTGATGTGGTGGTCCGAGGCGTGTGCGTGTTTGATGATGGCCAACTTGTCGTATCCTTGTCAACCATGCGTAAAAAGCTATTAGCGGTGTAAAAAAAAACTATTTTGTCTGCAAGTATCGGCCAGCTGATGTGGCCCGACTTTTATGTGTGGAAACTCTGTTGCAGGGCAGCTCAATTGTTCCACAAATTCTCCTTTGTGCATACTTGTGGAGCAAAAGCACTGACCTGTAAGATGGCAGCCCCCCCTTAAACAGATTAAGCACATAGGCCAAACATGGACATTCCTAGAAGTTTGGAGCAACACCAAAAAAAAAAAAAAAAAAAAAAAAGAAAGAGAGAATAATGGAGTATAGCCTGCAAAGTTAACACTTAATCACGAGATAGGGACATCCCTTTTGTTAAAATAGAGATATCCGCCTCAGGAGGTTGGGGTCGTGTGATTGTGGTTTGAAAACCTGGTCATTCAGACGGCCCTAGAGCGCCCCTGACATTTAATTAATGATTCACATTCCGCCTCTTGAAGAAGCACCCCCTCATCAGTTGAAAAGAGTCATATGGGCGTTGTTGATAGTGATGCGATCGTAACGCATGCATTTCGTAGTCGTCCATGAACCAGCGAAGTTCGATTCCGACCGTTCCGTTGCTAAAAAAATACGCCCTCTCTTGGTCCAGCTCAGAGCTATTAACCAGGCACAAATGAAGATTAATAGAGAAGAGCGACACGCTTTCTGTTTACCCGCATAAAACTTCAGAACTACCTTATCACTCATTCGTATCCTCCACTGCTTACATCTCATTAATAACATTTCGATCAATATCACTCAATTAATATTCATGTTGTCTGAGTAAACACGGCCTTCTGCAGGTTTTATGGATTTGGCATTCACGGCAGCAGAAATGTATGCAGACCCAAACTTCCATGTTTTATGCATCCCCTTTATAGAGCAAATAATGATGGGCTTGCTTTATACAAGGCATATAAAATGACTGCAACGCTCGACACTGAGGGATCACATTGACGCCACACAGTTGTAAAGAAGTCTTGGTAAAATTGGCCTTTGAAGTCTGGTGTAGGTAGAAAGCACGTCGCCTTGACCGGTATCATCATGTCTCTCCCTGCCTGCCTTGGTATCCTGCTGCTGGCTGCATTGCTGGTAGCTCAACCTACTTTTGCATGGATTGAGGGGCAACATTCAGTCGACTTAATGAACGCCTTGGACCTTGGCAACTCGCAAACAGCTGAACGTGCGGCCTCGGGAGGTTTGTGCTTTCTTGTTCGTTTTTTAATCGGACGGTTACGGTGTCGGTTATTCAAAGTGTTACAATATAAGCCGCAGTGTGGTTTATTGAACTCTTGCTTTCATAGAGGACGGCATTTGCAGAATTTGGAAACTGCAAAGCGTGCAGCCTTAAGAAAGTTTACAGTTTGAACCTATCGGTAGTTGTTGCTTTAATTCTCGGGGGTAAGAACATCAGCATCACTGTGATATTATTTCTTGGGGGGAGGGGGTATATATGTCTTCTTCCTCGACTTAGTTTGGCTTATTCGGGATAATTCCTTTATTTCCTCTCTTCCTGTAAAAAAATGATATTCTTGCAACTGTTTTTTTACAAGAAGAAATGTGAAACCCATAAAGGTGAGTGGAGTCAGCTTTGAACTAACTAAAGGCCATCCTGGTGGTCATGAGCTTGCAAAAGATCTTTTAAGGCCTATAGGCAGATTCGCGAACGTACAAATCTGGTTCACTGTGTGGTTGTATTCTGTTGGGAATTCATAACCTAATCGGAGGTCCAGTTGATATTCAAATAGTGTTACGTAGGGTTTACTGGCGTCCGATGAATATGAGTTTATGATATATCAAGGATCGATACTGGCTCCTGAGGGCGATGTTGCATAGAAATGACCTGATATCACTTTAAAAAACTTTGCACTTTTGGCCTTATTATGTATGCTGTACTTTGCAAATATATATTGTTACTGTAATGTACAGCTTTCTGTAGATTAAGATCCTCACAGAGTCCATCTTTTTTCGGGGAGGGGGGCGGGGGCTTGTAACCTTTGTAGGGGTAGACCTCCCCCCCCCATGGCAACTAACGGTGCGACCATGAAACGTCGATAGGCTGGTCACAAATGGTTGACTAGACTGGTCCAACTATCGTCGACTAGCGTGCGTTCGATCAGAGGTAAGCCGCCTTTCCCCCCAAAATTGATTCCATTCAAATAATACTCATGTGCGTTCCTTTCAGCCGTCAAAACCGCTCCAAGAGCGATTTTGACGGATGCGCAGCGCTTGGCGAGAGTGCTGAAGGCAATTTTAGTCGAACTATTGCCCATTATCGTAACGGTAAGATGATCACTGGCCGCGAATTACGCGTCACGCCACTAAAGGGAGCAAAATGAGCAGGTCAGTTTTTTCAAAGATTGTACGTAATAATCGCAAGGATTTCACTCAATTGAGTTCCAACTGAGGACTTTTTACGAGCATATTTGATAAAAGCGAACAAGGGCAAGCAAGGTGTGTTGCTTCGTGGGGCTTTACTAAAGGAATGTCTCTTGTGCAAAACTCATGTTCTCTTCCCCAGAAAATCGTCTGAGTTAAATTGTCACCCAACTGAAACTGAAAACTGCAACTACCCCGATTGAGTGGTGCCAAAACATCTTTCTCTTTTTTTGGGGGGGGGTGACAGGATATCTATGCCTTTCTCATTTCAACAAAGAGATGCGGTTGATTTTGGGTCCACGCAAGTGCTCAAAGTGAATCAGAAATCATCCCTAACTTTCAGTGTTTGGTCAAGGGTTGTTGGTCATTTTTAACTGAATTACAGAAGAATGTATTGTTTTGTATTCTTTCCTTTTAATGCCAAGTGCGAGAGACGATTGAGGCGTTGACTGCTGAGTACGTCAAGCAGTGCAAGCAGAACAACATGGACGGCGTCAAGAACTTGTTGGATGAGCAGATCATCGTCATGCCACAAGGCTATGGGGTCCTTGAAGGAAAAAGCAGTAAGCCTCTGTAACTATTTCCTTTGAAATTTACCGAGAAAATCTGTGTTTGTCGGGCTACTGGAAAGCCTGCGTTAGTTTTACCCTGCACGGTTTAGTAAGTCAGGGCAAGATGATGTGTATTTGACGTTGTTTAGGGAGCTAGTCACCGACTGGGTCATGCGATCCCATAGGTTGAAAACATAGGCTGACATTTTGCAATACGCTAGAGCTTGCCCACACAAGTCGTCACGGGCCAGTGAAGGTCGGTCTGCCAGTGTATAAACGGCAGTGTCACGTAAAGGCCTGATTGTTAACGGCCGTAAGCTTCAGACATGCGGTGGCGACAGAATTTTTCAGTTTGTTTTTGCAATTAGGATAGACTCGAATGGCGGGAAAAATAGGAGGATACGGTTTAGTTTGGGTGAACAGATAAGAAATCAGCTGCTTCTTCTGTAGTCTGTTTATATCACTCTTATGCCAACTTGAGGCAAATTTGATCAATGTGCTGATATTTTGTACTTCCATGCTGCGTATGTCTGTAAACCTCTGTTTAGGACTCCATTATTGCATCCCTACCAACACATGCAATGGGAGACTTTGAGGAACTTGGTGGCAACGAACATACCGTTCCATTTTACTAGTTCTGAGCATGCGTGCGTTGTCTGAGGATGGGTGCATAGTTCTGAGCTTGCACATTTCCTTGAAAAAAGGACCGATATGTCTGCTGCCACCAGCGTCTCGAAGTGTAAGTGTAATTTTACTTGTTAAACTCATCAGATATCGATCCATACTTGAAGTGGATTGAAGATGTGAAGGAGATAACCATGAACTCCATCCAAGTGGAGCCCTTGGATAGCAGCGCCACCTACGTCTTCCAACGCTCAGAATCCGAGGTGACGGACTTGAGTGGCACAATCAGTTTTAATGGAAAGTAAGTGATCAATACTGGCGATTCTCAATAGTGCGCCTCCAAGAGTCTGCAACGCGCTGACCAATCACAGCAGGGTCCACAGATTTCGCGCACAGTGATTGTTCAACGCGTTGCAAACTCTCGGAGGCGCACCACTGTGCAACACCCGTTATGCGATCCTTGCGCCCCCCCTCCCAACAAAGGGGAAAGAAACCAAAGGAAGAAGGAACGATTGCAAATCACCAAAATTCAGAACTTTCCCTTAACCTAGCTCCATGGTTTGTGAGTGTGCCCCTCCCTCTACGCGTACAGGCTCGTTGGTTTCCATGAGCTGTATGGTACTAACTACCTATCAACAGCCACTGTTGTCTGCACTCTCGGCTAGACGGGAAAAGGAAGCCGATAACAGCGCAGCAGCTGATTTGCACGCTGGCCGCATGAGGTCGCATGCTGACCTTGATTTTCACAGAAAAATAACGATGGAAACGGATAGCTAGAGCTGCACTGTAAACGAAAGTTGGTTATCTGTGCTCAACATTGGACTGTCTGGCCAACTTAGATTGGTCATTTTAGACAAAGAGCTTGACTATTACTTTTATTAGTCAAAATGGCCCATTTTGTATAGTGCTGTACGGCTAATGACGAACGCCTTGACCAAAGCTAAGACAAACTAGGGCTTGCGAGGCGCTGGAGGTCGGGATGAGGGAAGGCGGTGTGAGGAGGTGCCCTTAGGGGCGGTGTGTCGGGCAAGATGTTAAATGCCGCAGAGACTCTTGTCGGATATCTGGTCTTTTCAGACCTTTGTCAGCTGATGACATGATTGGCTCCAACAAATCATGGGCGTGGCAAGTACATAAACACCCTGCATTTCGGTTCCCTTTCCAGGAGTTTGAGAATTTGGAAAAAGGATGGTGACGGCACTTACAAGATTTACATCGACATGTACAACACCGGTCGATAACCAGGAGGCTGTAATCAAACTGAGGCACTTGATGCATAGACGTTAGGTAAAAGTCAGAGAGCACCTGCTTGATTATCCTAAAAGTTAATTCATCATTTCAACTGCAGTTCAGTATCGAAATTATTCAACACCACTCTTTAAAATAATATTTGCACCAAGGTTCTGAGAAGGCTGAAATATTTTTTTTTGTCGACATTATTCTCTTGAGGTGTTGGACAACAGTTTTATCGGGTTAGCGTCCAAATGGGCTTTAAATTTCGCCAGAGCAGCCAATAGTTACTGTTGCGACACACTGCTTATTAGTAAAGCTCTTCTATCACTTGATTGAGATTAATATTCGATTGACCTATGACACACTTAGGTACAAGGCAAGGCCTCTTTGTTTGACCGACTTTGGTAATGCCCTCTTTCTTGTAACCACTGGAAGCTACATGTGTAAGACAACGGTATGATAAGTCTACATTTTGAGGGATGTTTAAAAACTACTTCCCATGACAAATGACCATAATAGTGATTATTCTTATTTCTGAAAATATTTATAAGAATTATTAATTAAATGGAAGAGGGAAATTGATTTCAGTAAATTATTTGCATGAGAAATGCTATGCGTCGTGGCTTCCCCTTTTGTCATGGTTTTATTTGTTCTTTGTGGAATTGGAGATCCAGAGGTATAATGCACAGTTTCTATTGCGTTTGTGTAGTCAGAACGTCAAGTTTTGGTTTCTTGTTTGTGAGAACTGACTGTGATAGCTAAATGATTATTACATGGTCATCAACATGATGCAGGAGTACCCTGTCATCGGTTGAAAAGAGCAATGGTGGTGGCGACACGACCATAATAAACATTTACTTTTCATAGTCGTTTGTGAACTAGCGAACGGGGGTTTCCAATGAAGGAGCCTCCATTGAGCTTTGTATGGAAAGAGTACCACCAGCCGCAGATGATGGAAATCAAATGGCTACTTATTATGAATACATTACGGCTATCGTTTAACTACTGCCCGTCGTCACATAAGCGCATGCAGCAGACATTTTCTATTCAACAATGGTGACACTTATGTCACAACCAAAGATCGTATAGCGTCGAAGGCACAAGATGGATAACTCTGCCCAAAGGATGTAATTACCATGGGCGCCATTTGAGCAAGCGATACACCTGCGCAGTTTACGGTAATGCTTAGGCGCAGGCTCACCAGGTGCACGTGCCTGCCGCGGCGCCTGCGCCTTTGCATTACTGTGCATTGCGCAGGCGTATCGCTTGCTCAAATGGCGCCCACGCAATGACAACGTTTTACGTGTATTCACTGTGAATTTCGCCATCTCGTGCCGCTTTACGGCGATATACGACCTTTGGTCACAACTCACTGCTCTGTCGCTGCAAGGGAGATTACCCCCTCTGTAGGCCTTGGTCTTTCTTGGGCGGTTCGAGGATTGAGGGGGACGCATGCGCATCGAACAAGACTCATCGCGGTCTATGATTAGTAAAGAACCCAAGCTTTCCGTTACATTCAGAAAACATGTGAAGATGGAATCCTGCACCTAACTTGGAAAACAATGAGTGTTGAAAGCTTGAATTAAACTACTTGCTGCTGGGGGAGCTCGGTTTCGGGCACGTATCTTTATATGCATAACTGGGGTGTCCAAAATGGGAGAAAAAGGGAACTGGGCTTTGTAACAAGAGACGGTACTCGTAACAAAAGACCAGGCTGCTGGGAATTACCAACATTTTCACTGCATTAGCGGAGATAATCCAGCATTTAACAGTGTCCAACTGTTCGGGGCATTCTGTGCGAGCAGATTACCACAAGGGACAAAAGCGCTCCGCCACTGCAGCGATGAGCCACGCAATACCTCGCTAATCTGGCCCTTGTTAAAAAGACATAAGCAGCGCACTGTGCCAGTTCCGGGAACAAAAGAAACTTACGTAACACTGCGCAATCTGGGCTCTTTTTACAAGACGGCAGCCCTGGTTGAAATACTCTGGCGTCAATACATGTTGTCTGTCAGATTAGAGAAGAACCAAAACAGTCCTTCGTGTGGCTGTAAGGGTCCAGTAAATGAAGATATAAATCCAGCGAAATCAGTATTTTAAATGCCCCCGGCGTGCTTTTATAGTCATTCGTGAACAACCAGCGAAGTGAATTTCCTACAGGAGCCTCCTTACTAGGAATATCCCGCCCTCTCTCTGTCCAGCTCGGGCCCCTTGAAAACCACACATTTTTTGTAAACTTGCTCTTTAGAATAAAACATTTTTTAGTTTTTTTGCTTGAAAGAGTTTCCTCACAGTTTCATTTGGGACAATCATAGTTACGTTTATTGGGGTAAACATACCAACGGGCTATAAATGTTATAAATGTTGCTAAAGGAACTATAGGCCATGAGAGCCTATAAAAGGCTAGCACTGTTGTGACAGGAGCCAATAAATAATGTTATCACATACAAATTGTTTTTGTAGTGGTCTTGCTTGACCAATAACGCTATTGTATGGAAAATGGAGCCTCCTGTGAGCGACGGTGTAATTAGTATCCCCTGTGTACTTTGAAAGCTGCACTCGTGGTTTAAGGAAATGGAACGACAGTTTAAATTTGGGGAAACTTGTCATATCATTGTTTTTCGATTAAAGACGACGCTAATTGTGGTTATTCAAACCAATACGTTGGTTTGAAACGGGAGAGAAAAAGTTGGTTTCAATAAATTAATTGCATGGGAAATACAGCTCGAAGTAGGATATGCCCGTCGTCGACATAATCTATAAAGTGAGCTTTTCCACAAGAGTAGTTAGGCAAATTCTGCGAATATTCAATTTCCTTCACCTCAATACACAAAGTCTTTAGGATGCAGATTACCAGCGACAAATTGCGGCGGTGATCATAGGGTTAAAGGGGGTTTCGTGGTTGTGAAACAGATTGTGCGAAGCAAGTACTCGCTGCGCTCTGGCTATGGACATACTGGACATGCCACAAGGCGGTAACTGGCCAGATGTCATAGCCCGGGCTATGAAAGGGCGCTGGAACCTAGCATTTCATGTGGACGATATTTGTTAAGCTAAAGTCCATAGCTAGAGTAGCCTTCCCCCCCAAAATGAAAATGGTTGAGTGAAACAAATTGTGTTATCTTCATAGACTCTTAAAAAAATGACTTCCAGTAAACCCATCCAGGAAAGTGTATGGTGTATCCCCAAACTGTTATCTAGGTATAACGAGTATTCCGGGTGCTGTGTGTGAACGCCCTCTATCGGTAAATATGTCTTCTCGTAGAGTGCCCTTGTTCTACGGCTAAGAATCGTGGTTTTAATAAAAACATCATTCTGGGGACACACCGTGTACTTCCCCATGGGAGGAATAATTGTAATCTTTCAAGTTTTGACAAGACTAGTCTTGGTGATATTTTCGCGATGAAATTTCGGATCCCCGTTGTCGTCCTCTTCTCATTGTCTCCACACCAGTCCACCCTTGCATCAGTCTATCAGCTCGGCCCCGTTTTTCTGTCTGTTTTTCAAGTTTAATGTCATGCATGTGTTTGCATAATTTACCCATCATGCATATATGTATATATATATATTGTTCGCTAACGTGGCCTTGATATTGCTAGCGGTCTTAAAATGTAATTAATGTCCATATGTTTACAAAACTCTATTCAAACACGAATATTGTTTCAATAATATGATTTTGCTTACAAACAAGATCGTAGCGGGCAATGATGAAGCCAGGAGCAAGTTGTTGGGAAAGCAGTCAACTTGAATCGCAAGTGCGGCGAGGCGGTGCTGCGTACGGCTTGAATCAAGCACACCTTTGTAAAACTAAGATCTGTTTGGATCGACTCAAGTCGCTGTTGCTGGCTCGGCTCGCCACTCTTGGAAATTTACCTCGTTTGTGATGTAATGTCGGGGACTGGGGGCTCACGCGTTTCAGATTAACACTCATCATTTGGAAGCCAGGTGCACGATTCGATCTCACTTCTTTTTCTTCATGAAACGGAGTCCTTATTGGATCCCTTACTAACCCTAGACCCTGATGAGTATTGCTCCATACGTGTGCGTCCCCTCCATCCTCAAACCGTCTAATATGCCCATTGGGGCCTGCGCTATGAGAGAGGGCGCAGTTATCGTTCCTGCTATACACAGCTCAAAGGGGTCTCCTTCGATGGGAGTGGCCTTTTCGCAGGATCACAAACGACTGTGAAATGTAAACGCTACGGTTGCGCGCGCGTCGCCACCATGACGGGGTCCTCCTGCCCAGGTAGGATTAGCCGATCCTGCATCATGCTGATGGCCACATGATAATTATTTAGTCATCATAGTCAATTCTCAGAAACAGGAAACCGATGGCGGGCAAACGCAAAAAAAAAAATGCATTTACCTCTGGATCTGCAAATCCAGAAAGAATAAAGATGTTTTAATAAAGGCACCACCAAGCCAGTTGTGGCCTCTTTAAAACCACGTTTGTTATCAGCAGCGCCATTTGGCAAAATTCTTGATGTTTTAAGTGGACAGTACTGCTTAGAGCCATTCTTGTGGAGAAGCTCAAAGTATATCGACTGTCAAGAGGGGCATAACCTATACCGGGAAACAAAAGGGAAAGCCATGGCAAAAGGGAAAGCCATGGCAAAAGATAAAGCCATGGCAAAAGGGAAAGCCGTGGCAAAAGGGGAAGCCATGGCAAAAGGGAAAGCCATGAAAAGGGGAATCCGTGACGAAAGGGGAAGCCATGACGTTCAGTATTTCTCATGCAAACAATTTATTGAAACCGATTTCCCTCACCCATTTCAATATGTAAATATTCTCAGAAATGAAATGATTGCCAATTTCGTGGTTTGTTTGACATGATATTAAAAAACCCTCAAAATGTAAAATTATCATAGCTTCCAGTGAAAGAGAATTTCCAGCGTAGCTCAAAGAACGAGGCAGGCTCGATTTCCACCTGAGGTATAGTGGGTCAATCAAATAATTATTACTTTTAATCAAGGAAACTAGCAGCGTGAAGCAGCATTAATTATTGGCTGCTTTGGCGACATTTCAAGCCCATCGGGATGTTAACACGATAAACAGTTGTCCCACACATTATGAAACCTCAAAAAATCCTTTTGACAAAAATAGGGGTTATATTTTAGCCCTCTCGGAACTGTGATGCAAATGTTTTTTTAAAGAGTGGTGTTTAATAATTTCAGTACTGGACTGCAGTTGAAATGATAAATTAACTTTTTAAAATTCAGGATAACCCAGTAGGTGCCTTCTGTCCTTTACCGAACGCCCATGAATCAAGTGCCTCAGTTTGATCACAGCCTCCTGGTTATTGGCCGGTGTTGTACATGTTGATGTAAACCTGGTAGCTGTCGTCAACTTTCTTCCAAATTCTTAAAAACCTGATAAGAGAACCAGTATGTAGGGTATTCTGTTAATTGCAAAGCCAATGATTTGTCAGGGCCAATCCAGCCCACAATGAAGACGAGGTACCAGACAGGAGTCTGTGCGGCATTTGATATCTTGCCTGACACACAGCCCCCTGGACCAACTTCTCACATCGACTCCCCTCATCTCGAATCACAGTGCCTCGCAAGGCCTCGTCTGTCTTTGCCTTGGTCGAGGCGTTCACGGTGTCATTAGCCATTCCGCACTAGCTAGCTATCCGTTTCCACAGTTGTTTTTTTCATATGAAAACAGAGGTGAACAGCTGCCTCACGTTTCCAGCGTGCAAATCGGTTGAGTCCAGGTTGAACTGATTTAGACATGCTGTTGGGCTTAATTTTCCACGGCGGATGTAGGTGAACACAACAGTGGCTACAGGGTGTATCAAATAATGCCCCACTTTGAAAAACTTCCCTAAAGAGCACTTTTCGGGGGAAAACAGACGTATCGCCATTTACGTAATTAACCCGTGCTCACTTATGCGTCACATTTTGAGTCTGTGCAGCTGCACAAAAAGGCAACGAACCATTGTCTTTCAACCTATGTAAAAGGATTTTCAAAAAAATATAGAATATTAATCCCTTAAGGGCATTTTTTTCGATGTGGGGTATTATTTGATACACCCTGTAGTTAGGTAATTAGTGCAATGCAGCTCGTGGAAACTTAAGATCCGCTTAGTCGCATGTACGTGTCCGGGGGGGGGGTAAGCTATTTTTGGCAGGGGGGAGCAGTACTAGTACAGCCCGTGCAAAAGTGCCAAGGGGAAGTTTCGGGCAAATTGGTGATTACACTCCTTTCCTTCTTACTTTTGTTTCTTTCCCCTTTGGGGGGGGGGGACCTCTCACCTTTTCGCGAAATCAACGACAGCAAGTTGATAACTTACTTTCCCGTAAACGTGGGTCTGTCACTCTTGTACGTTATAGTAGATTCCAAGCGCTGGAAGACGTAGGTGGCGCTGCTATCCAAGGGCTTCAGTTCTTTGGAGACCTCGGTCATCCCCTGCACATCTTCAACCCACTTGAAGTATGGAATGGCATCTAATGAGGCAAAACAAGTGAAATTACACTGTAATTGGATGTGTTACAGATGCATTAAGGACTTAGGACTGTACAACTACCTTCGTACGCAGTACCGTCATTTGCAAAAGATTGGGATCACCTTACAAAATACATTAACCTGAACAAAAAAACCCAACTTAAACCAATCAATCATTGCAACTTATATTTATTTTCAAAGTGTAACCTTAGTATCTTGGTTAAACAGAAATTTGACTACATTTCCATGGTTTGGACAGTCTAATGTGCACTCGTTTATTTTTGATTACGATTGGCTGTTTTTACCCGTGCTGCCTTGCAGACAAATTGTCATACAAGACCTGCCTTTGCAAACAAATTCATTCAAATGGTATTTAGCACTACGCTGATGTTATGCACCAATGTCAGAATCATTCAATGAGACAATGGAATACAGACACATTGACAAATATACCAATAAAATTCCAGGTGGTGTTAAACTTTTGCAAAGGACTGCAGTGTAGGCTACAATGATAAAATTTGCTATTGTATATGCGTGGCATAGACAGACGACACAGACAGAAAAGCAGCTTTTGTGATCTCTTATTGGTTGGCCCAAAATAAACCATATCCTCCTGTATTGACCGCCATTAAAGTCTATCCTAATTGCAAAAATGATAATTCCATATATAGGCCTATTTGGATTCGGAGGCCGTCACCCTGTGCATTTTTGTAGTACCTCAACGATGCAAAAAAAGAAAGTTTGAGCCGACCCCATGACTTAAACTTACGCCCCCAATATTCAGGCTTTTTCCGCTGGCTATGGGTATGTGTAAAATAAGCGAAGTGGAACGGCTTGGTGTGGACTAGCCACAGCGTAATACAAATGTCAGCCATTGGTTTTGACCAAAAGGATCACGTAACACAGATTGGTGACTAGAATGATAATAATAATCATAATAGCTTGTTCTTACATAGCGCACATATCCATCACACTTTATGCTCAAAGCGCAGTATTATCATTATCCCTGCACATTGGGCTCACAACAAATGAACATTCCTAAAACCATCTCAGCTCCCCGGGGAGTTTACTAGCTGATGCTGCCCCTATCAGGCGCACACGGCTAGCATAACCCCATCTACCCTCACAGGTACCCATTTACTCCTGGGTGGAGAGAGGCACATGGGGGGGGGTAAAGTGACTTGCCCAAGATCGCAACATACTGCCACCAGCTGGATTCGAACCCCCGACCCTAGGATCAGAAGCTACAAACACTAACGACTCGGCCACATGCCCCCCCCCAAGTCCAAATAACGTCAAATGTACGGCATCTTGTTATGACTAATAAACCGTGCAGGGTGGAAATTAATGCAGGCTTGCCGATAGCCAGACAAATACAGATTTTCCCGTTCAATTTCAAGGAAACAATCATTACAAGGGGCTTACCGGTTTTTCCCGAAATAGTTCCATAGCCTTGTGGCATGAGGATAAGCTGGTCATGCGCAAAGCTCATGGCACCTTCCATGTTGTTCTGTTTGCACAGCTTGACGTACTCATCACCCATCGCCTCAATCGTCTCTCGCACTTGGCATCAGGAATAAAGAATGCAAGACGAGACATTGAGCTTTCCATGATGAAGAACGGTGGGTCATTGAGGTTTGCAGTAGCACTTTACAACGATTTCTCTTTTGTATGCGGATTCTGAAAAGAACCGGAGGGTACCCAATGTTTCGGAAAGTATGCTCCGTCTGTCGTCAGGAGACCTGTAGAGGCTCTGATGCCGAAGCAGCTGATCGGAACCTCTGCAGTCTCAAAACCAGACGTTTCAGAACCACACATACTCACAAAAGAGATATCCTTGCATGGTGCTACCGCAAACCTATATAATTCACGACGAGATATTCTGCTGCATGGGAGAGGCTGTCATTTTGGGCTTACTGATTGATTCAACTAAATATGACCGAAAGCCTGATCAAACACTGAAAGTTAGGACGAAACTTCAAATGCCAGAAACTGGCAGGTGTCAACCCAATTTGGGAGTGAAAATTAAGTTCTGATGCACTTTGAACAACTGTGTGGATCAACAATTAACCGAATCTTTTCGTTTAAATGAGAAAAACGTCAACTTCCAGTCACCACCCCCCCCAAATAATGGGTCGGCACAACTCAGTCGGGGTAGTTGCAGTTTTCAGTCTCACTTGGTTGACAGTTTAACTTGGGCAATTTTCTGGATAGAAGAACATGAATTTTGGCGCATGAGACTTCAAGTTAATCCCTTTAGTAAAGTCCCACGAGGGAACATAGTTTTTCCTTTATTCACTTTTCTTAATACGGCAGTGGAGGCTGATTGGCACATTACTGCAACAGCAAGGTGGTCACTAGGGGCGAAATACGGATTGCGCCACCAGAGGCAGCGAAATTCGAAGATCAGTTTTTTCGACGATTGTTGTTTAATAAATTCGCAGGGCGTTATAATTGGCAAGATATCACACAATACACTAACCCCTCAGCCATGCGAAAAAAAAAATCGCCGCCCCAACGCAAAAAAAATGCCTGGATCGGCCCTGGGATTTGTTTGAATATACAGTGGATTTGACCCCTCGAACATTAACAGTTTAGTCAGGCTGCTGATGAGTGCCCCCCAAATACCAGCAATGCCGCACGCTTTACTGTTCACAAATCTTTTAAGCAAGCAGCACTGAATTGCAATCTGCTGCATAATCACACAAGACCCAAAATAATCAAGTCACAACTTCTGTTGACAAAACAAGAAGGTACAAACCTCCTGAGGCCGCACGTTCAGCGGTTTGCCAGTTGTCCAGGTCCACGGCGCCCTTGTCGACTGGATGTTGGCCCTCAACCCAAGCAAGAGTAGGTTGAGCTATCAGCAATGCAGCCAGCAGCAGGATACCAAGGCAGGCAGGGAGAGACATGATGATACCGGTCAAGGCGATGTATTTTGTACCTATATTCTGGCCTTCGAAGGACAATTTGCGAACTCAGGGGAACTTCTTTGCAACTGTGCTGCGTCAATGTGAATGCCAATGTGTCCAGCGTTGCAATCATTTTATATGCCTCGTGCAGAAGCCCATCAAAACTTGTGATCATCCAGCCTATCAATAGTTACTCTAAAACGGGATGAATAAAGCATGGCATGGACTAAAGCTTAGGTATTCAGACATTTCTGCTGCTGTGAATGCCAAATTCAAAAAACATGCCGAAGACTGCGTATTAATTAGACAATATCAATATTAATGTATCAATAATATTGATTAAAATGTTATTCATGAGAAGCAAGCAGTGTTAAAGGCACCCACGCCGGTGAAGCCTACGGTACAGAGACTGATGCATAACACCACTCATTTGCCTAATGAGACTTGAAACAGGATCATTATGAGGACTGACGGGTATATAAATATTCAGCGATGTGAAAATTGTGTCCAGGGCCTTGAATATGCGGTTTACGTCTCGACAATTTGAAATTATTCGCAACGGTCAACTAGGACACGTGAGGCAGCAAATGTTCCTTTCCTCACACATTTTTCCCAGGCTTTTGAAACTATCTAAGATTAACGTAAGCACAGTCTCGTTATCCTCTTGAGACTTGTCGGGGGGGTCAGTCTGTCTCACATTATGAGACCATACGCCCTCCAGAGGTTCTATGTACCGGTACGCCTCGAGCAGAAGCACCCCCTCATCAGTTGAAAAGAATCATTTTGGTCGGGAGTGTTCATTTGTTGATACCGATGCGATCGTAACGCATGGATTTCGTAGTCGTTCATGAACCAGCGAAGTTCGGTTCTGATCAAAGAGCCTCCGTTGCTAAAAAAGCGCCCTCTCGAGGCTCGTAACGAATAACAAGACACTAATAAAGGTTATCAGACAAGAGCCACACGCTTTCTGCTTACCCGCATAAAACCTCAGGGGTACCTGATGACGTATTTATCCTCCACTGCTTGCTTCTCATGAATAACATTTTGATCCCAATTGATTAATTAATATTGCTATTGTCTAATTACTACAAAGTCTCCGGCAGGTTCTATGAGTTTGGCCTTTAGGACAGCAGAAATATACGGGGAAGACCCAAAAATAATGCATATTTTATGCATACCCAGTTTAGAGTAAACAGTGATGGGCTTTGATCACCTGGCTTTGACAGGCTTCTGTAGGAAAAGGGCACTTAATTAATATACAAAAGACTGCACTCTGATGCGACAAAGTTGCAAAGAAGTCTTCACGAGCTCGTAAATTGGCCTTTGAAGTCTAGTGTAGGTAGAAAGCACGTCGCCTTGACCGGTATCATCATGTCTCTCCCTGCCTTGATATCCTGCTGCTGGCTGCATTGCTGCATTGAGGGACAACATCCAGTCGACTTAATGAATGTCTTGGACCTCAGCAACTCGCAAACCGCTGACCGTGCGGCCTCGGGAGGTTTGTGCATTCTATTTTACTGGAAGTTGTGCGGTCAAGATTTCCCGCAATATTGCTTGGTCAACCGCTTTGCTGTCACTGCACAAAGGCCTAGAAACTTGCAAGATTTGCGCACGGCTAAACGTGCAGCATCAGGAGGTTTAAACAGTTTTATTCCATTTTGGAAAAGTCACCTGGAGATGGGTAAAAAAAAAAGGGAATTCATTAACGACCTTTCACTTCCGGATATTTGCGTTCTTACTAGTCTCCTTGTTCATGCATGTTAATTTTCACTTCATGAGCTTACGTGGAAACGAGATAAGAGAGGACAATTTCTTAACCAATCCTTGATTTGAAATAGGAGAGAAAAGTTGGTTTCAGTAGATTGATTGCATGAGAAATACGGTGAAACGTGGCTTCTTATTCCCTTTAAAATGAGCATAATGCCCGACTGCCCGTGTTCCTTGTCAGTTCCAGCGAAATTAAGAGCCTTTATGTTTATGTTGCGCGGTGTACAGAGAGCCTAAGATACAATAACGGGCAGGTTGGTAGTGAGGGACTGGGTCGGTGCGGTGAACTCGAAAATAACTACAGCGGTCACTAGGCCAATGTTTCGAAACAAAGCAACGCGACCACTGGTCACTGCTCCCACAGGCTATAGTCAGAGTGAGTTGTTCGGTGGTGTCATCACAGAGCAAAGTACAAAGTACGGCCAGGGTCAGGGGCGTACGCGGATAGTCAGCCTCGGAAGTTTTACGCGTATGATATCGGTACACACACTGCAGCAACAGGATACGCCACTTATATAATTAACCCATTCCATTCAATTTCAAGTACGGGGCCGCATTAAATGGCCACTGGCTATACGCACTCCAGCCCCTATTCATTTTCCTGGCCTCATTGCAGGTCGTGCAGATTGAGCGACCGGACACAATGCCTGCACCTGCCACAGGGATGGATCCAATGTGGCTTGATGCCTGACCACACGCTTGCTGTTGTGTAGCCTCCAGCTGCTTGGCTTGTCTTACCGGCGACCTTCCATATCCCCGCTGAATGCATTGCCTGCGTTATAATCATGGCGCTGTCTACAGAGATGCCTCAGCGAAGTAATAATGTATGCAAGCCCGCGTACAAGACTGGTCCGGATACTTATAGTCCGTAAACCAACTCCTAGATGGTTTGTCCCAATCCAGTAAAACTCGTTTCGGTAAACAACGCACAGGGAAAACCGCATCCCTTGATCAGTGGGCGACATCGAAGGAAAGCTGCAATAATGATTTCAGAGGGTTTTCAGAAGACAAAGTGGAAAAAAGTGCACAGGCTGAGAGAATATGACGTTGAAATTTGTGGCCCTGTACATTTTCAATGGGCTGCTCAAACTTGTTGCCTCTACTTAATTGCCGTTTAAGCGACATAAATTAGAATTAGTATATTAGTGAACTGGTATCTACGTAAGAGCTCAAGATTCAAGTAAAATGAATCATTCGTATTCTTGAAAGTTTCTTTCATGCACTAGCTAAGTTGTTAATACATGTGTTCATACTCGGTATGCCCGAATACCTTGAGGACCCCCTCCCCCAAAAAATTGTCAATGGCCCAAACAGGACAAAAATATTAACACACATTAAACCCGGAAGCTAGAGACCCAACATGGCGGTCTTTGTACAGGACAGGCGAAGCGTGACGTGACATGCACACGTACTTGGACATGCACGCCCATGTACCTGTGCACACATACATGTATTCACATGAATATGTACGGTGTACGAACGCGCACGCATACCCGACTTGGTTCTCTGTGTTTGCTGTGCGGCGGTTATACGGCACACATTTTCTTGTGTGCCGTGGTTATTAAGCTATGGCTGGCCGGAGGTCACACGTGGCCGCAACATGCCATCACGAAATGGCTATGTAAATAATTCACTACATATATACACGTATATTTCGACCACGAGATATGACGCTACGTGTGCTGCTGTAGCAGCGCCGTTAAGTCATAAATCGGTGATTGGTGATGGTGTCATTCGTTTTCTCGGCCTTCCGAGTTGCCAGCTAATTGGTACGAGTAGCGCTTGATCGGAAATGATCAACATGGGAGGTGTAGGTCGTCTTTGATCATGATGAGAACGCTTCCAAAACGAGGCGAAAGCGTCCATGTGCACCAGTAACAACTGTGCTCATGCAGTTCTGTGCAAGATAGCGTTGAGGGAGTTGCTGTGCTCATGCAGTTCCGTGCAAGATAGCGTTGAAGGTAAGCAGAGTTGCAAACCGCTCATTCCCTTTTAAAAGCCAGGCATCTGACCATCACGGCTACTTGTCTAGTTATCTTTAAGTCACAGATGCATGAACCCTTCGCGTTTATTATTATCGTTTGCCGAAAATATGCTTGATTTTGGTCTCCACTTTTTCCCCTTTGTTCCCGAAGTCTCGTTTTCCCCTGACCCGGACGACAATTAGTCTGACTTTACAGACGTTTTGTACGGTTGCAGGGCAGCTGTTTGGTTCCACAGAGAAACCTCCCTTTGCATACCTTATGGAGCTAAAGTACTGGCCTGCAAGATGGCAGCCATGCAAACCCTCCATACGTGTGGGTTCTGCATCTTCTCACTAAGTCGAATTTTGGTCAACTGAAGTGGTTCCTGAACTTGTCCATTGATTGCACAGAAAATTTTGCAGAATGGTTTGTAATGGGTCATTCTATAAATCCGGGGTCCAAAAATGTGGCATTTTTGTCTCCCCTGTTTCACCTGAACTGTGTTATTTGACGTGGACATTTAAAATTGATTTTAAACTAATTCTAGTTGTGTGGCAGGTAATTTGCATTAATTCATCACCCTTGAAAAGTACAGAATTTCCTCTGAACTTACAGAATCAAATGGCAGATGTGACAGTGACGAGAACAAAATGGACCCCTAATTTCTAAAATTACCCGAATGCACGAAGGCTTACCTCAAGCTGATGGAAGTTGACCTCCGAAATGCACGCCAGAAACCTGCCGGTCTATGAGGTGATGGCGCTCTGGGTAGTGAATTCATTACCATTTAAAATATAATCCATTTTTGATGTCCTTTCTTCTCTCCAAAATTAGAAGTTCCTTCATTATTTCTCTTAACTCAGGTCTTTTGTCGAAGATTACGGCATTAATTAAAATTCAACACAGGTCTGTGATTTGTCAAACATATTAAATGGTAGCTGCAATCAATTCCTTTTTAACAGTATAAACCTTTGTGTTTCAGTTGTTTCCAAATTTTGTTTCATTGTTTTCAAAGGTATTTTTACTGCATTTTTATTTCAATGCCAATGAGTATGTACATATTCATGAGCAAAACTGTGATGTCATCCCAGGACGAAAGCCTCGGTGTTACCTTGGTACACAAAAATCCTGAATTTTTGTTGACTTTACTTTGGCTATAAGTTTGTCTTCTCTGGTTCGTTATTCGCTGTTGTTTCTGTGCATAGCAATAAGCAAGCCTCAATCCCTTTCTCAGAAATGTTTTCTGAAAGGATATCATGGGTTCACAATTTGAACAGACAAACTTAGGCCGCGTCCGAAACGGGTATCCAGAGCTACGGCTAGGTCTACGCGTCTCCACACACTTCCAATGGAGCGAAGACCCAGACTGAGCTCTAAACAACAGATTCGGATGCGGCCTTCTACACTGAACTATGTCTTCCCTCGATGTCATCACAGCAACAGCTCCCTCAGTTGTCCTGGAAAGCACAGGCGACATTAAATGTTAACATTAGTTGAGGTTTCCAATGCATTGAGCCAAAAAGGAATGAAAAGAAGTTTAAGACATTGACGAAGAGTAAAAAGTTGCAGCAAAAAAAAATATGTTGAAGAAAACTTCGCAGCTCTTACACTTTGAACTCCAAGTCTAGACAAGTACATCTGTCCCGTGCGGCCTGACGGGACTTTGGTCTCATACAATGCACAAGAATGTTCCATCCATAGGTTAACAGACGACAAACAACTGAACCCAAGACAACATAAGTAGCACGTCCATGGGCTTCGAACCCGCACTATTACGGCTTCGTCTAGTTGGCGGGCTTCGTCTGCCGTCCAGCCAGAGAAAACACCATGACCGGCTGTAGATCGTGCCTGGACCGGCACTGGGGCTGGGTGGTCACGGCCGCCTCCTTCGTTATGTACCTGGTCAGTTGCGGCACTCTCGGTCTTTTTGTTCTCCTCTACGTCTACTTTGAGCGGGAGTTCCACGGATCCGCTGCTGCAATAGGTGAGACAATTTCCTCGCAGCGAGGGGTGTTACAGCTGCGTCTGCAGTTGACTGCGAATTTTATTGTGCGATGGACCGTATTCACGAGTCGGCCATGGGGATTGAAACTGGAAGTGAATTTTTTCGTGAGAGAATAAAATCAAATGTCCATGGAAATGATTACCGGACTACCGTGATGAATAACTTCATATTTGTGATGGTAACACACTTCGATCTTTTACCCCGGTGTTTTGGACAAAAAAATGAAAGGGTGGATCGGAGTGTGCATGAATTCTAAAATAGTCAGATACCATCTCATCAGAGAGTTAACAATTCATTAAACGGATTCGATGAATAAGATCAAAAATGGCTCCTCGGGAATAAGGTCCAGTACGCGTACAAACTTCCCACCCACAAATCTCGCCATGATGAAAGCGTCTGTATGTGGTGAACTGTAAACTTACTTTAACCAAAAAAAGACAAAAACTTCTGGTAAGTCATCCGAGGAATTTCAGCTTTAACTCTTTCAAAATCGTGAACCACGCCATCTACGAGTTAGTTTTCCTTATCGTCGCCACAATATGTGTTGAATTGACCCATACAAAGTTGGGAGCGATTTGACGGATTACAATGAAAAAGATAAGGGAACGGGATAGAAATGGCTTGTGTATAAGATCTACAATCAATCAGCTCATGTGTAGTCAACCTAACGGTGTATGTGGGGACCCGACCATTCCTACATGCATTTGTTTGTATCCCATACACTTTCCACGGCTTTCCTACTGAAATACATGTTGGTCCCCCGGGTCTCCCGTCTCCCAATGATCTAAAAAACGGAAGAAAGAAAATAAAAATGGAAGACCTCTTTTACAAAATGGAGCACGAATGTCCACTTATTTTCACATTTCACACGTACTTAGGCATAGAGATGAAGCCATACAGTTGGCATGCATGCTGAAAAAGAAACAATAATCGATTGGCTTAGGGCTGCACGTAATCCTTATCGTGTGATTGCATAATATGTTTGGTTCTAACGGTCAAGAACTCAAGAGCAGATAGATAAGGGCACCCCGTTTATATTCTATGGTTTTCATTTCTGACCGACACTATTTTGGGCTCCCGATCACGGAAAAACAAACTTTTTTCCCCGCCGACCCTGCTAAAAATACCTAAACCAAAAAAAAAAATTGGACAGCATGACCTTTGAAAACAAAAGCCCTGGAAACCTACGATTTTGCAAACGACCAACAGCGACGGTCGGCGTTCGCGTGAACATTCGGTATACCGCACCTTTCCGTGGCCCACTGAGGTTCGTGCATAGCCCTACACTTGTCTTGACCCGGACCCGTACAAGGGGATTTTCAATGTGAGCAGCATGGTACCGACCAGCAGGATTAGACTTCCTCGGTCATCAAGCGCGGTATGTTTTGTGGCTTCGGGTAACAATAAGAACATGTATATTCCATTTGCATGCAAGTATACACACATTTTCTTTATACATTTATCTTTTTTTAATACTTATGCATATCAAAAATGCAGAGAGAACAAAAAGGCCCCTGTACACGGACAATTGAGGTTTATTCAGTCATTTAAACACCAGCAACATGGATTTTTTAAAAGGATTTTTTTCGACCCACCGACCTTATCTCAAGTGGTAAAAGAAATGAGAGCCATAGAATTTAATAAGGGCACCCTAATGGGAAACTTTCAAACGCTTGGTGGCGACAAACATACTGGTCCTTTACTACCATAGAGATGATAACAGTAAATAGCTGGAGGTGACAGGCCTGTATTCTTTTGTACATGTGCGATGTTTTCCCGGATGGATTTTGTTGTTTCTTTTGCAATGTCTTGTTTGTTTCTTGTAATGATGTGCCCAACACAAGCTTTGCTTTCAAGGTTTTGCCACCTCCAGTGGCCTGTTATCTCATACATTGTTGGTACTTATATTTTGCCATGACGCGGAAATAAAATTTATGTAACTGAACTGAACTTGAAATTCTACGTGACGCAGATTTGGCCCCAGAACAGGCCGAAATGTTGTTCAATGCGGGCGATTCACAATAGTGCGCCCCCAAGAGTTTGCAACGCGTTGGCCAATCACAACGCGCGGAATTTGTCGACCCTTTCCAAACGAGCATCGGGTCGACAAATTTCGCGCATTGTGATTGGCCAACGCGTTGCAAACTCTTGGTTGCACACTCTTGTGAAACGCCCGTATTGTGTTACCATGTTAATGCGCACGCGCACTTCAACTCGGGGTGCTTGTGTGCGTTTCACACGCACACCAGGGCGTCCGCGAGGTTCCAAGTTGTTTGTGCGTAATGGGACAACATAATGTGCCCTTTGTCCCATGCGGTTCTACTCATTATCATCTCTATCTTTGTTACCCGTTCTGAGCGTGCGTGCCACCGTGTAAATAAATAAATGCATAGACTGGTAAACTTACGTGCAGAACTGTAATTTTGAGCAAAACGACGAATGGCAGCTCGTATACTGACATTGTGTGCGCATGGAGTACCCGTGGAGATCAGGGCCCAATTTCATGCTTACCGCAAGCGAACAATCAGCACTTTCCGTAGCGGAAAATTCTGTGCTCACGGCGAACGTATTTCACAGGTTAGCAAGGATTTTTGAATTGTGCGCATCCGTACATCCCATAACTAAGGATTCTATCTGTGCAGAAATTTCTGCTAGCGCGGTTAGCGCAGAATGGAGATCGTAAGCGCGGTAAGTAGCGCCACAAAATGGACCTTTCCCATGAAATATGCAAATTATACAGGCGCATGCGCACTATACCACTGGTTGGCAATTGCCACCTTCAACACTGTCTGCAGTGTAGGCGAGCTGCTAGTAACCATAACTTGGAGCGCTAACGGCCAATCAAAACCATATTACAGCCTTTGCCCGATACTAAGTTAAGTTTTCTATTTCTATTTCTTTGGATCGGCAAGTGCTTGAGTGCAAAACATTTTTTTCACCTGTTTGTTTGGTGGTGTCCAGTGAGAGAGATCTATAGATCTATGATTTGTATACATATGTGCTTTCGAAATAGGCCTACGTTCAATTTTTGCTCTTTGGTCCTGCCATCTCTTTGTTTCAAATGTTGTAACCTCATTACTTTGAATCTACGTGGTCTAGATTAAGTAGATAGAGGGTTTGTTTTACAGTCGAGAAAAAGCTTACTTACTGCGCGTAAATTCCCTATGCCGAGATGTGAATTTGCCCGTAGTTTTGATTTTAGTCAGGCACCGCGAAGGTCACGAAATGTTCATGTAGTTTTATGTGTTATCTGGCGGTCTTTGCGTTCATTTGTCTGTGATGCGTGTGTTGTTGTGAGCATGAACCCACACTTCTGAAGACGTGCAATGTGAGAAAAGGTTCGTATGTCTGCTGCCACCAGCATTTCAAAGTCCCATCTCTAGCGTCCTATATTTGGCTCCTTGGATTAGTGCCCCTCAACGGTGAAACGTAGCCTAAGCGGCGAGGCTGGCTTGTGAATGCGCAGGCTGCCGGCCAACATGGACACCAGACGGCTTTACTCACATACTGATGAACATTAATTCCCACACATTTCGCGCCACATGCGCGCTAGCAAGCCATACGCACAAAGGTATACAGTTTAATTTGCTCAAAATAACACGGCTTCAGGCGAATCATGTGCTGTGGTCGATTGGCTTCCACCTCGGTTGTTCCACACCATATAGCTCTTTTTTCGACACACAGCACATACTGCAATGCCGGGTCAGCGTGGCGCCCCGTGGATGCTACTCAACGTACCCTTTGACTTCATCGACGCCCTGCTGTGGAGTCAAGATCTCATCGGCTGATTTATCTCCGACCCTTCACGCTATTAAATGATTTCTCTCCATTGACCCTGACAGGATGGATTGGTTCCCTAGGCAACGGTCTCCTCAATCTCATGTCTCTCGTCTCCAGCCCTTTGTACGAGAGGTTCGGCCACCGCAGAATCATCTTGCTGGGCGTTGTGCTCAGCAGTGCAGGCATCCTCGCCTCCAGCTTCACGCAGGCGCTCTGGCAGGTACGCTCTGCGAACGCCCGTCACGGTAGCGTCTCGCCAAGGCCATCATGGCTTTAACCGGTATTAGGTGGAGGGCGGGGCGGTGCTTCAAAACCACGAAGCGACCAGAGTAGAGACCACAGGTTTCATGTTGCATGCACGCCGCATTTGTTTCTGACCCATTCAGGTATATATAAGACCCACTCGGGTATATATATATATAAAAGCTCTATGTTCTGACCCAGCCGCTGCGCGGTTGCTCTGCTTGGCTTCTCTGCCAAATGCCGGTCAAACCACGGAGGCCTTGGCAAGAGGTTTTTCGACCAATTAAGGGTGAGGCTTGGGCAACTACGGGTGATCTCACAGTCGTTTCAGATCAAGGTAGCTCATCAGTGTTGTGCTTATTTTACATGTACGTATACTGAATGTTTGTATAGCGCAGTGTTAAACATTCCACTGTCGATTTCAGTGTTTATTTCCATTAGAATATTGTTCCAGGGTACAATACTGTATCTAGTAGCTGAAACTGAAAGTAGTCACAAAATTTCAAGCCAAACTCCCTTGAGTTTTCGAATTTTGTGATGCCATTTTTATACGCCTGGCGGGATGAGTGTTGGAACCAATTAGTCATTCCATGTCGATTGAAAATGTGCACATAAACAATCCACAAGTGATCTGTTTGAATTGAACCTGACCATATCCCCCGTACTCACTCACTACAAATATTGATGTTTCTGTCCAGAACTACCTGACGTTCGGAATCCTCTTCGCCACCGGGCTGAACTTCCTCAGCAACCCCTCCGTTAACATGATGACCCTGTACTTCCCGGGACGCAACTGCGCGCGGGCCACGGCACTGGGGAGCAGCGGCCAGTCCATAGGTATAGTCACAACCAGCTTTGCTTGGTCTATCGAACTACCCTTTTAGAGATTATGTTCTCGCTGAAAATGTATCCGTGTTCTCCATCCCAGTCTGAGGCCGCGTCTGAAGGACTTGTCCCGCTAGCAACTGCGCAACATGGCTGAAGCAGCTTCTGGTTTGCATGTGTTTTGCTAAGCCGCAGCTGAGTCACGGAAGACCTTGAGACGCTCGGTGGCAGCAGACAAACTGGCCCTTTTTGACAGTTCCAGGCATGTGTGGTGGCTCTGAGCACACGCGCAACTATGGAAAAAGACTGGTTTGTCTGCCTTTACCAAGTGTCTCAAAGTTTCCCAGTCTGACACATCCTCGGTGTTCTCCTCAAATGTCACGTGGACTTCACAGACGTCCAAAAAGCAGGCGTTGAAAAGCAAAAACTTGCTTCCAATAGTACACAACCTCAATTTATGGCATTGACGTCGAGAGTTTTTTTGCTGTGGTCTAGTTTATTATCTAAAAAAATGTCTTCCTCTCTTTATCCTTATTTTAAAAAGTCTCAATCTGAAAAAAAAATTCACAGGTACTCTGCTTTTGACTCCATTGTTCGAGGCGCTGTTTTCTGGAATAGGATGGCGGAGGAGTCTTCAGGTTCTCTCAGTGGTGAATTTCCTGACATGCGTCCCACTGGCAATGGTCTTCAGGCCTCCCGGGCCGCGGCCCGTCAAATTTGACGGGGAGGCGGCCTCATCTCCGGACGAGAAGGACGCATTGAACATGACCGAGGTTGGCAATGCACCCGGACCCCTTGCGGAGAATCGAGACGGAGAATCGCACCCACGGACTGACGGACAGGCGAATTGTCAGCCACCAAGCCGGCTGGCAGCGGCGAATCCCGTCAGAGAAAACGAAGACTCGCTGCAGAGAGAATTTAGTGTACGCAAGGGTCCCAGTGACGACTCCGACTTGTCAGCAGAGAGGACAACTGCTCTCGTGCCGTCAAGCGGCGCGCAGCCTCCAACCCATCAAGAGGCGGTCGGTGATGGGGTCGTCCCAGAAGAGTCCGCCGTGTTGACTCCAAATGACCGGGTGTGGCGCAAATACATAGACCTGGCCAAGGATCCCCGACACGCCTGCTATTTCATCGGCACCATCGGAGTGACTGTGACTATCGTATTCAACGCAGTTAACCTGGTAAGACCATAGGGTAGAATAGCATGAGGAACTCATGAAAGAGTAAACGACCTGTTTGTTTCACTTGGATCCGGATCGAGATCAGTGATCCGTCGCTGGTTCACTGCCATCAAACCTGCATAATGGATGGAGCGAACCTGCGATATGATTACTGATCGAGATCCAGATCCTTGTGAAACAAACTGGGCCAAAGAGTTCACATAACGGGAATAAGGTGACGGTCCTTAGACGTCGCCAAACTAATTGGAATGTGCGTGTGTGTGTGGGGGGGGGTAATCACAGACCAGCAAAGAGAGCTGAAATCATCAACATCCAGGAACGATGTAGAAAGTAGCCATCAGACAACATCCTGAGCTTAAGAAATTACCAAAAATGTCCAAATTGAGACATCTTACACCAATCAAGTTAATTTTCTTTTCAAAGCTTATTGCTGGCAAGACTTGCGCTGGAAGCGCTATAAATTCACTTTTTCTTGGTCCAATGTCAAAGGTTAGCTGTATGACCGTTGGCGGCATACCTGAACCCACCGCTGCTTGGCTGATTACCCTGCTGTACGTCACGGATGTGGTCGTCCGTCTCGGCCTCTCGCTCATGGGTGGACGCCTACCGAGGAAGATTGTTTTGCTCTCGTTGGCGTCTGGCGTGGGTGCAGTGGGTGCTTTTCTGCTAACGCGGGGGACGTCGCTGTGGATATTCGTCGTGTACTCTGTCGGTGAGTGTTACTTTCTTACAATATCAAGGCCAGTCGGAGACAAGGATGAATAAATTAAGTCAAAGGAACCTTTACAAAGGCCTATTTGCAAAAGCTCAAGCTCGAGTGCAGTTTTGATCAATCATGCTTATTGAAACAAGCAGGGCCAATTGTCAACAATAATTATATATAACCACATTGTTGGACTGGTCGAATCGGCCATTTTGGAACTGGACAACAGTGCAAACGCATCTCTCGTATTAATAGCCTCTTTTCGAAAGTGATTTTGGGGGAAGCACTGACTCAAAATAGTTGTCAGAGACGGTAGCAGCTGTGAAAAGAACAAGATCTTCAATCGCTTGGAAATATGTGCATAGATTTTGCCAAAATTATTAATGAGTGTTGTTCGAGTGGGACTGTGCTGCGCCTGCGCACTTCAAGAAGCGATTGACCAATGATCGAAGTGTAGTTTAAGGTCAAGCTTTACCTACAATGAGAATGTCGGTGTACGTTTCGTACATGTAGAGCATTTCGGCAATAATCAGGAAAACAAAAAACTTGGTTCTACGCATAACCAATCCCTCTACTTCAATATCCACATAATCGTGTCTACACTTGACAGTTGCTGGATTTTTGCGGGGTACGATTTTCGGCTTGGGCTATTCTTGCGTGGTGGAGCTCTTTGGCGCCAATAAAGCTGTGGAGTCGCTGACATCTCTCCAGATCGCCTATGGGATTGGTGGACTACTGGCGTCTTCCGTGGCAGGTAAACTGTCTCATCTGAAAAGGCTACGTTCGAAAGTCTCGGCTGCGGCTAACAATAACACACGTGTCAACGTGCCGGCCACGAGCCAGTAGCTCCCATAGATGCACGCGTTGATATGAGTCGTAGCCAAAATTTTCGGAGACCTGAAAGACTGACCTTACCAGAGGGCCTTTTACGCTCTCTCCCTAATGAGCAGTCAACAGTGCATGCCCACACATTTTTGGTATAACTTGCTGTGTACTAACAATGATTCCCTTTTCTCTTTTCAGGTCTGAGTTATGACTTAACCGGTACGTATCAGACTACTCACTACACGTGCTTAGGAATCTGGCTCCTGTCGGGTTTCCTGTATGTCGTCGTGTACCAATGGAGACGAGTCAGTGCATCCTGGTGTAAATCACACCAGCACATATAGCCGTCGTCCCGAACTTAATCAGCCTGATTGTCGATTGTAACAGGTGTATATCTGAATGGATAATCATTTAGTTCGGAAGTACATGTATCAATTTACCATGATGCATGTCTTTTTTTAATGTCCAATATACGTATCAAATTTTTAAAGAGAAAAATATCATAAACAAAGTTCTTATTTAGCTTCCTAAGTTTCATCCAGACTGTTCATATCCAGAGGAAAAACAATGGTTCAACATGTAACTGTGCCTGCTTTCTGGCCCATATTAAGAGCACGTTAGTGACCTTCGTACCAGGCTGGACGTGCCATAAAACTAAGAACTATATAAATATATATATATATATATATATGCAATTTCTTAGGTATACTAGTCTAAAAGCAATCCGTTTCATTAAATGATAATGAACTTGACCGCATTTAAAATTTAGAGGGCAAAAATTGTCCCCAAAATGTGCAAATTTAAGCTGTATTTGAATCAAGTGCCCTTTGAAATATTGGTCTGAAATCTTAATTTATTTAAAACACAATTGTTTTAAAATGCGAATTTTTTTTAAATACTTTGCTGTGCACGTTTTCTATTTTACAGTTTTCTGCTTGTATTTCTGAATAATTAGGGAAATTTTAAGCTTTTATGGAAATTGAATGATACTCTTTGTACATGCATTGATGAAAGTTTGAGGAACTCTCTTGATGTCCCAGATAAAGTAGAACGTAGACAAGATGGACAAGATATCCTCATATCAGCCGTTTTTATTCTGCTTCCGAATACGCGACTAGATGAGCGTGTGACTTCTTGACACAGAGCTATGATTTTGAATCCTGATTTGCCCTGACGCGTAGGCGCGCAAGGAAATCCGCGACGCGTGTGATTCCAAACAATCGCGGAGGCCGCTCGCGCACGTCAGCGGTGTGAGATTTGTAACATCAGTTTTGCTTCAAGATGCCCGCCCACAATCAGCAAAGCTTCAACGGTCAACTGAGATATTAAGTTTCATTCTGTGAAGTCATTGTGGTGACTCTCGACAAGCTGGGCATGCCTGACTAGGAAGACTATTAGCAGGTATTGTTACATCGTTCATGTCAGTTTACGAAAGCACAGCAGATGAATTTTGATGGTAGCGGCTGCTGTGCGATACAAATATGACAAGCAAGGCCACTATTGGGGGATTGTATATTTGGGAACCCCGTTTCTATAACGGGGACCTACATTTAAGAGAGCGTTGCCTTTGTTTTTTGGGGGGACTGACCAGTTTTATAAGATTAAAATGGCAAAAAAATGGGGGGGGGGTTCCCAGATATACAATTCCACCAAAGTGTATTCACAAATAGAGTAGTCGTATGCAGAAAACCACGGAGTGGAGTATCGTCAAATGCCCTTGCGTAGCATCTTACCTCCAATCGTCTTCAGCGGCTGCTGAAGAATTAAGCTCCATTACTCCTGGCGACATTTTTGCCTGGCTTCGAGAACTGTTTTTTTTTTCCTACTGAAACACCTTAGGCCTAATAACCTTTGCTGTAAAGAGATCCGAGATGCAGGCTTAGAGGCATTATATTCTCATTATAGTGTATAGTTGATCATTTGTATCTCGCCATAAAACAGTATCACGAGTCTAATAACCGAGACCAGTAGCGAAGCCCCCCCCCCCAAATTCCTGGTGGGTCCCCCCGCCCCCTGCTAAAAAAAAAAACGGAGGAATGGGTGTTGAACAAGACTAACAAAAACTTGCCCTCAAAAACACACCACTGGAAGCTGGTGCCCACCATAAGATGCTGGTGCCCCTTAGTGCATGCCCCCCACCAGTGAAATCCTAGCTACGCCACTGACCAAGATGGACGTTTAGCCTGACTTGTTCTCCCTGAATTTTACTTCTGTTTGGTAATGCATTATTGTCATGTTAGACTCCGATTGATAGGAACTGAAACAAGAGATGTGGTTTCAAAAGCACTATAACTCTATAAGGTACATAGGCCCTAAATAAATGAATATTTAAAAAAAAAGTGTGCAGACATCATTTTGGCGCTATTGTATCTCCTGTGTCGTTTCTTGATTTTGCTGAGGTAGTGGACCGCCAAGTTTTTGGGTCTTCTCGGCAGCATCGATGTCCTTATTTTCATCCAGTGGCATCGGCCTCCCGAAAAGACGCAACCGAGAGTGGCAGGCCCTCACCCGCCGCGACGAAGACACGGGCCGCCGGTCGTCTCACCTGAGGGGCTTGGCTGACAACGCCGCTGGCTCGTTCCACGTGGACCTGCTGATGTGGGAGCTGGAGAGTCAGATGGGGGCGTACCGCGACGCCAAGCTTCGGAAAGTGCACAGCTCGTGCCCGAGCGATCCCGCCGCACCGCACGCCGCCCCCGCCAGCGTCAGCTACGAATGGCTGAGGCGAGACTCCCCCAAGAAGCGCGACCGGGACGTGCCAAAAGCCACGCGGCGGGAACTGACGGCGCTCTGCGAGAAAACCAAACCGAGCGATCTGGACAAGATACGGTCCGCATTTGTGAGGGTCTTGACTGCAAGGGAACCCCCGCCAGAAGACGTTCCGGTGATATTTGCCGATGTCTTGAAAGCTTTCGTTGATGACAGCGGGGCTCCAAAGAGTAATACAGGTAAACTGAAGACGGTGCTTCACCTTTTAGGGTCTGTACGGCGATTGATCAAACCCAACAGGGTTGAGCCGAGTACATACACTGGGATTCCGTCCACACGAGATGCAGAGAATCGTTTACCACGGGAAGAGCATCTATTTGCGGCGCAAAGGGCGCACTTACCCTGCCTGATCAACCTGGAAAATGAAGCCGTCGATTTTGCGCCGGCGCTCCGTGGACACCTGACCAGTCACAGGTCAGACAGCAGAGACGCGGCAGAAGTTGACCTGGAACTGCAGCGGTTAGGCAGGGCAGCCTGGCAGGGTTCCAAGGACGACATCCAGTGTAGTAGATCGACTAAGTCAGACCGCAGGACCAGCATGCCTAGAGAAACCGGCTTTGCCGCCCGGGAAGCTGCGAGCGGCGAAATGGCGGTAGTTGATCTGGTTTCAGCCTCGTCGTCCGAGGAAGCACTCGTCGTTTATACGGGCCAAACATGCTCCCCAGTTCGTGTCTAAACTTCGCTGGTGACGGTACTGCTACGCCCTCCTTCCAATCTTCCCTCTGCCTTCTCCCCTTCTTTCACACGTAGGTAGATTTGCTCATTTATCACCTTAGATTTTCAGAGCTTATCTCCAGACTTTTCAAGTGCCTGAATTGCGAAATTTCACTAATCAGGGTAAGTTCGAAAAATACAGATTACTGGCCTGGCACCATTGTACAAAATCCCTGTGGTGAGTATATATTTTCAAAAAGTGGAAGGACATTTTTTCGAAGTTCGATTTGAAAAAAATTATATTTTTCTGACCCCGATTTTACAAAATACAGTCTTTTCCAAAGTTCGTTTGTTCGAGACATACATTTTTCAGTTCGTTCGGATGAGATCTATATTTTAAAAAATATTCTTTCTATTTTTTGTAACAAATCGTTTTTACGAGATATATTTTAATGAGGGTTCTTTGTTATAAGATATATTTTTTCCAAGTTAATTTTCAGGGGATATACATTGTCAGGTGCCAATTTATTCCTAAAAAAACAAATACTTTTAAAATATGACTATATACTTTATAAGTTTTTACTATTTAAAATATAAACGAATTTTAAAAACTCCTAAAATCGAACTTGGAAAACCGTATTTCATAAAAACGAAATTGAAAAAATATACTTCCTAAAAACGAACTTTAAAAAAATATTCTTCACTTCTGGAAAATGTATACATTATGGCACTTCAGGATTACGGTACCATGGTATGATGCTTGTTGTTTTATTTTCACCAGCTTATTTATCACTTACGCTCGACGTCTAGAAACCAGACACTCGTTTGCTGTAGAGTGTGTGGCACTGTTGGTGAGCTTTGAGGTTAAGGGGATGGTGTTCGATACAGACCCAAATACGCACGCACTTTGTCGATGCCTCTTGCAATCCCAAAGACGTGCATCTCGGCAATGGCATGGAGTTGCAAGGAGTGCTCAAACTGATTTGTTCAAACTGAATTAATTGAATTCAAAACCAGTCTTAAATCGTGTACTAGTGGCCTAGTTCCCACGTTATTGTCAACTTTTATTGCGCCCTCACGAGGTTCCTTACAACAGTATATAATGAGGGGAATTCTTGCGTTGTTATTATTATACGCTATAAATTTGGACAATTCTTTTTTAAAACTGTGATATTTTCTGTACCGCTGAAACGTATGCCAATGTCTCTTGCTCTTTTTCATCGAAGGATTTATCTTTAGCGTTCCCTTGCATAAATTTGATTTTGTTTTGTTTTTTTTTTTCTGCTGAGAAGGCAAGTCGTTTATATATTCATTTTCATGCGAGTTTATAATGATAATTGCAAAAGTAACCATGAAATTAAACATTACGTTTTAATATATTTTCGTATAAAAAGATTTAAGTCAAAGATTGTGTTACCTGTCACCCTCAAACGAGATATTTCATTGTATAAAAACTGCATATTTACATATATGGGATGATCTTACACGGCAAGCAACAAATAAATATATGAAGCAGTGGGCAGAACGCAGCATGGAACATTTTGAATATAGGCCTACGTTTTGATAGGTATAGTCTTCAAACTTGTTGGTAAGTCCAGCAAATGCAAATCGGAGAAATTCAAATCCCGAAACAAATTGGAATGATCGGAAGCAAGTTATAGTCTATATGTTGTCGGCGGCTTGCTGAGCAGCGGCTCGCTTGGCCTGTCGTTTGATGTCCTTCATGTCTTGAGCCTTTCTTGCATTGTCGACAAAGGTCTGAAAGGGAAACCAACAAAAAGTCTTAAATTAACCCTTGGATCAAATTTACTTTGTGTTAGGGCCGAATTGAGCGTGTCTATTATAAAAAGTGATCAAAGTGCATGAAGTGTGAGCGTGATCTTTCAAAACTGCATACGCACAGAAGCTTTTACATATTCATATATATGTATTCATATTCATATTCGAATATGAAAATGTGTAAAAAAATGCAAGCAACAATTTCATTCGATAATCTTTTGTAACAAACATATTTACTCCAACTCCTAGATTACAGCCTATGCTTTAAGTTGGCTTTTAAAATGCAAACAAACCACCCTACAAGCAAAGGAAAATCTGACAACTGTCGTCCGCGTGAATTTTTCTGAGGGAAAATCGAACTACAAGAGCATAAACATGGATTTGAGCTAAAAATAGCAGCATGCATATTCATGACAACAATGTTGCGCAATAGACAAGAAAGCAACAGCGACGAGTCACACCAGCGTGCTATTCTCAGAAGATATATCATTCTGCTTTTAGGAAGACCCTATCAATAATGTTGAGTTTCTTTCGGTTGAATGAGCGACGAACGAATGAAAGCATCCTTGGAATGTGGGTGTGTTCCCCATGCTGCGTTCATGTGTCCTATTCCTATTCAATGGAGTCGCTGATGTGTGTCTCCATATAAAGAGCTTTCTGAGTAACGGAAAACCGTCCAGGGTCTTCACTTGCGCCGAGTGCTTCTGCTTGCACATCGCTCTGGGCTCTTGCATCTCTGTTGCATGAACTTATTACGATAGATCTTGGATTATTCGTCTTCTCCAGAATTATGCAAGTAATCCATTTTTAAGCCAGCGATGTTAAAATGAAGGATGCAAAAGGCAAAAGTTTAGCCCAAGGCTTCAAGAACTGACTCTTTTTCGTCAGCTTATGGCACTATGGCCACCCAGTGCAGCCTTGTTGGTTCTGAAGCTAGCTAGTCTTCAGACAACACTTAAATAACAGTCATTTGCATGCGAGACAACCTTCGATGCTTCTCAACTCGAGGCACCTGTGAAACATGAATCTCTGGGAGACAAAGAGAGAGCCAGAGAGAGATCTAGAAGTTGAAGGACTCCGAGGCTCCGTCTGATTTCAAGCTCCCATCCCTAATCCTGCTAACATTAACAGTACGTTACAGGTAAACACTGCTCCTTTATCCACACATCTCTATTTTTACTTTGTCTTTGTTCAGTATTACTGCATTGTGAAACCCCCTCTCCCACGCTGTATTCCTTGTTTTCTGTGTTGCTCCGTTCAGTGTTCATTCAATAGAATCACACTGTTTTTCATGCGAGTGAGCGAAGCGAAGCAGCATGAAATTCCCCTTGTTACCATGAGGTCCTTGCTCATGTAATACGGCCTAGTGATGCCATCATTCCGCTCACAGTCCTCACAGAAACACAGGAACAACGTGTCAATGGCCATCTACAACAAAAAGAATCACAGGTCCATTTTGGAACATCGGTGCTACTGCCAAAAAACAATAACTGAGTTCAAATTTGCTCATTGTAATAATTGTAAGATTTCAAAAGCATATGAACATCCACCGAATCAAGGTAAATATGAGAATCCAAAACGATTAATTTGTTTTAGCTGATACATCGAAATAGTGTTTCAACTGCTGTGTTTGACGTGTACTCTATACTGCAAATTCATGTGAAATCAAGAGAATGTCCGCAAGGGTCTAACGCATGAAATCATTCTGTTTCATGGAAATTGAGTCTACTTTGAAAGTGAAAGTACCTCATACACCGACAGGAATATATGACTGAGGAGGAAGGCGAAGATGGCGGCCAACGTGATCGGCACAAAGTCATAATGAACGTCAGCCTTATCCTGCAATGTAAACGAACACATGGCATTGAACTACGAAAGGAACTCAAGCTGACATTTGTTGGCAATAAAAAGTAAGGATGTCTTGTTTTCAAAGAAACTCTTCATTTCGTGCAACCAACGGTGGTCTTCTTGCGCGAACCAAGGCGTTTTGTCATGCTACACGTGCCTAGTTCACCCACCCAGACACGCTGGGAAGGGGAGTGTCGTCTTGAAAAAAGAATAGATAATGAGGGGATACCCCCCCCACACCCCTGATATTGACGTCACGTGAAAGATCAGTTGAAAAGCGTGACGTTTGCGTCATTCTTTTCTTTGCTTATCAATTTTAATAACATGTTTATCACTTCACACCACCGTGCATTCACGATACTGTAAACTCAGTATTTGCCCGAGGGCTTGTGAAACACTTCACAAGCTTACTCGGGTGGGACTCGAACCCATGACCTCCTGCTTACTAGTGCAGACATCTTAATTAACCACTCGACCACTGAGCTTGTCGGAGTCGGATATAATTTTTTTTCTTCTTCCTTAGGGGCGGGGCATGGGAAATGACCCTTGACATTTCCTTTACTACGCCGCTTTGAATCATTGACATATTTATCTGGAAAAATCGTATAACAACCGCTCACATATGTAGGTCATCACGAATTTAGTTTTGAAACAAGATAAAGATGGTTTTTAATTCACAATTCATGTATTACATTTCACAGTCTTTGTAATGCTTTTAAACCGACTGACCTTTAAGAGTTGCATACCGATAACCACCACCGCAGCCACCACCGTCGCCTTGCCGAGCAGGAGCACAAAATCCCCCACGGAGTTGATGGCGGCCACGCGCAGGGCGTTGGACACGATGAGGGTGAAAGCCTTCCGGGCAGCCTTGCAGAAACTGTAACCGTAAATTGCTGTACCGGGTGGTAAAAAAAAATCAGTAAAAACACGCCTGGGGGGCATTAGATTTTCATAAGCAACCATGACTTTGAAATCACGTGCTGAAAGAAGTGAGACGTTCGCGCTCTTTCGAACTTTGGATTATTTGTTTTTTAAGCCTTGGCAACAAGGCACACAAAAACTTGAAAATGAAAGCCACAGTGCCAAAACATATTTCAAAATATGTGAATAATATTCCTTGACGTTCAAGGTAATTGTTAAGAATGTACACTTATTAATGTATCAATGCCTACAGTTGTTGAATACGTAAGGTATAGGCCTACTTTTTAAATATATCAATATATTTTGACCATACCGATTTCGATATAGGCATTTCTGTTGATGTAGCGGAGAACTTTTTCAAACAGCCACAGACAACACTGAAGGCACTTTAAGATGTATGCTACAATATCGCTCTGCGAATGCCGGAGCCTGTGGGGAGAGCATGAAAGGAATCTGGTATAATTAACTGAAGGTGCAAGTAAGCGTTCTGTCGAATCTGGCACTATATTTTGGAATAGAGTATCGACGCCTCCTGTCAGTTCCACGTCCTTATTAAACCAGGATGGCAAAAATGATGTCACTGCGCGGACTCCGTATTAGCCAGTACAGTCGACAGTGACAAGAAATCAGGGTTTGACCACAGAGGTCTCGCTCTCTCTCTATATATAGTTCTATGGGCGTGACAGACGACTTGCGCCCAAGTAAAGACGTGCACTATTAGTTCTACGCATTTAACCGAGATAAGTGTATTATACATGCAGCTTCTTCTAATGCCACAACGCTGCTTCTCTCAAATCCTTCGATTACCAAAAGGGCTTCCAGTGTTATACACACCTGGATTGAATATAGCCGAGTATGATGCGAGCCAGCATGACCAGTGCAATAATGAGGGAACCAAAGGCTAGAGATCCCAGATGATACCTGTAGGGATAACAAAGGAGACATGTTAGTCATGTATTTTCCATGGTATTCCTAACAATGCTTGTCACATTGCCTTTCTCCTTGACACAAACTTGACACTGTTTTGATTTTGTTCGAGAGGTTTCCCTTCCTCTCTTTTTTTTTTTGTTTGTTTACTTTGTCATCATTTTGTAAGTCCCTCTGTTGACCGTCCGTCATAATGCTCCCAATATGGTGGGGAAAAGCTGACCGTCACACAACGACACCTTCACATGGAGTGGCTTTCCGATGCCTTTGAGGGCGCTATACCCCTATGTTCTCAAATTTTCAGGTGAATGTCGGCCATTTCCCATATGCCAGCCAGTTTAATCTCCGGTTGGGCTTCGTCTTCGCCTCCTTGATCATTTTGCCAATCACAATCAAGTTCCTTCCCCCCAAAATATGTACCGATATGCCCAGATAATTAGTCTCTTAAGTCAGCTGCCTGTAATCACATGGCCGGACCCCGAAAGCCAAACCCGCACAAGAGGCACTAGTGCGAAATATAATAATATCGGTGCACCTGATGATGCGCTTGATAGATTGGAGGATGGGCCACCTGAGTTGGCTCTTGTCCCGAGCAAAGAACCAGGCTGCCACAGCGCCCGCTATGGCGCACTGTTGACAGGCGACCAGGAACTGGGAGCCCCAAAGAAGGCCGAAGAGATGGTACCACCACATGTACTGTGGGGAGAGAAATCCAGAGGACTTTCAGAAACGTTGGTGGTCATGTTGGCTATTAACTACGGTGGCTATGAAGCTACGCCACATTCGCCAATTTCTTGTACGGGTCGCATATTTGTCCGTCTACGTTTGCACGATGTAGGGGCGCAAAGCAATCACGTGTCTACGACAGCAGAGCTTTGGCACAAAACGAAATTTAAAAAAAACCCTGGATTTGAATTATTCCATGCATAAACTACTTACCGGTCCCAATGCGTCGGCTTTGTATATGACAAAACCGGTCTCGCTGTCAAGTTCAGGTTTGCCAGCCGTCACGAGGTACAAATACACGAAGCCCCAGTAGGCGCACAGAACCACCATGGCAAGAATCGTCTACATTAAAAACACAAATAAAACCTCCAATAAGACAGTTCGGTATTTCAAGAAAGCAAGGTCATCCGGGAACAAGCACGCGCGCGTGTAGGCGTAGAGCTGCGCCGATAGGGCAGACGTTGCACGCGCGTCCGGATGACCTCGGACACGCTTCATGTTGGGCATGCGCTGTTGGAATACCGAACTGGCTCAAGCAAGTCTTTGGGGCCACTCTTTCTATATCTGCAATACAAAGACGAGACTGTCAAAGGGATATAAAAGTCGAACCTCCATGAAAACCTCTCAGATATTTCGGTGCAAGGAGCATATTCAGCGTCCATTTTCCTGAATCGTTCTTTGATGTTGCGAGGTCAATTTCCGGAGTACTGTTCTCAAATGGCAAACATATTCGAACATGTACCTTTCACGTGTAACATCTAAAATTAAGATTAATATTTTATTCCTGGTTGGCTTAACTTGTGTATTTAAGACTGTTAAAGTTTCTTATTGGTTTAAGTCGATTTTAAATTGGTAATTTTTTATCTAAGTTTTACTTTGTTATAATCATTCTGATTTTTTGTATGTAAAGCGCCCAGAGCGTCAATTCAGGTGGATTTGGCGCTATAGTCAAGAACTGTTATTATTATTATCATTATTTCGCAAGAGGTATAATCGCAACTTACCCAGATGGGTTGAAGTAGTAGGAACGGTATACATGCGATTGCCTTGCCAGCTTCCTTGAACAATGCCACCACGAGGGCAATGCGCTTACGCATGACGAGCAGTACCAACAGTAGAATGACCTAGGGGAAAGATGCTGAGAAGGGTTAAATTGAATGTAAACAGAGGTTTTGATTCGTTGCCTTGCATTTAAAAAAGTTGGAAATATCAATCAGGTTGAGGAAATCCAATTTTGCCCAGATTAAAAAAAAATGCAAGGAACATAAATTTTCTGGAGCAAATCTTTAAGCAGGCCAGGTGGCTCACCGTGACTCCAGTGGCGATCCCAGCGTAGGTCAACATGGTTTTGACGGTGTGCTCTTGATCATCCTTCGCAGCTGAAAAGCAGAAACCATCATACACAGTTAGGCAAAGCGCGTACTGTATGCGATCACATATATCTCTCAGGACTTGTCTGTAAGTCTTTTGACGAGCAACAAATGAGAGTCTGCGCAGTGATGAAACCCTCACTTTGCCCGCGCACTGCAAATTTCGCGCACCAATTTCGATTGGTCAACGAAATGCAAACTCTTGGAGGCCCACTATTGTGAATCGTCCGTCTTTCCAACATCACGCCGCAAATCAATGCGAAACGGTCCCAATGTCTGATTTTGTGCACAACGGACAGATTCGGCTTACCAACAAAGTCCGCTGAATCTTCCTCTGATTTCTTGTATGAGTCATATAATCGTACACAACCGAGGACAGATTACCAAGACCTCTTGTCCTCCGGTGTTGTTCTGTTATTCGATATCCCCTGTAGCTATGCATACCATAAAACGCACACATCAAACCTCCACTAAGGCTGCATCCGAATCTGTTGTCTAGAGCTAGGTCTAGGTCTTCGCTCCATTAGAAATGTGTGGAGACGCGCAGTCAATTGACCTAGCCGTAGCTCTGGAAGCCCGTTTCGGACACGGCCTAACTCACCGTCAGCTGGCAGCGCATCGAGCACTGATTTCTCCTGCCACCATCGGTACCACAGGTACCCGGTCCCGCCCAGGCTCCCGAACACGAAGACAAACACCGTGGTCCAGATAAGGACACCCGCGAAAAACCGCAGCAAGATCAGCACTGCTATGGCCAAACCTGTAGAACGGGGAGGGGGGAGCTGGGTCAGAACACCGCGTTGGGATTCACGCAAAAAAGTGAATATCCAATGGGAAATTTTGAGAAGCTTGGTGGCGGCGAACATACTGGTTCTTTTTACCGGTTCTGAGCTTGCGCGCGTTGTTCTGAGCATGCGTACATAGTTCTGATCACACGCAGTACTGTGGCTGCATCCGAATCTGTTGTCTAGACCTACGTCTAGGTCTTCGCTCCATTGGAAATGAGTGGAGACGCGTAGACAATAGGCCTAGCCGTAGCTCTGGAAGCCCGTTTCGGACACAGCCTATGACCATGAAAAGGGACCGGCTTGTCTCCTGCCACCAGCGTCTCAAGGTCGCCCATAGGGTACAATCACGGAAACATTCGATAGATAAAGGCGACTTTTTCCTAACACTCGAGGTTCGTAAGAGAGATAAGGGGGAAAAGCAAAGCATAAGGGAAATAAGAGCCTTACCAAAGGAAATTAAACAAAGGTAGAGTATTTCGCGCCATGAATTTTCAACATCCGCCACAGCTCTCTGGAATGGCAAAAATGAAAGTTCATTTCCTTTATTTGTTGTAACTTCTCACTCTCCTAGGAAATCATAGTTAAATTTTACGGTACAAGGAATACGTATTGCACTATTAGTCTGTCACAATGCATAGCATCCCTTAGGATAAAGTTCCTGTCCATAGAAAGCCATATCAGGTAATAAGCCCCTATACCCGAATCATGGATAATTTCGATTATCAACTTTAACTTAATTGATTCAATCAATGTAGTACATGTAATCAAAATAACAGGTGAACACCTGTCTACTGACTCGGGTTATTATAAGCAGTCAGACCTCCTGGAAATGCCTTACCTTTAACCATTCGGCGTCTAACAAGGAAGACGCGATACCAACGGCAGTTGACGGGATACAACGATTGAAAATCGGAGTGCTGTTCATCAAGCAGAACAAGGAACAGAGAGATTGTTTTACATGGGAAAAAATTAATACCTGGCATTAATCCAGAATGTTGTACATACTTTCTACTTAATTCAGCCCGCAAAAGGTCGATGCATACTCTGTCTCACCTGACGTCCACGGGCGTCGATGGGCAAGCGGCCAGGGCGCCTTGCTCGGCCGCGGCGTAGTCCTCAGCCGCCAGGTTGTAATCGCACAGGAAGATGGACCTGTTCAGGGCCAGCTCAACGAGGTCGTTTTTAGTCAGGAGGACAACATCCGGGCACTCCGACACACAAAGTAACTTGGTTGTAGTGGTCGGGTTTGCAACGGCTTCCGGGTTGAAAGTGAACACATACCTTTAGAAGATGGATTAAAGAAATAGATCGCTCCTAATAAACCCTCCTAAACGCAATTTCGATAATGTTCGAGAAAAAACACATCTGCGAAAATAAAGTCAAAAGGCCATCAGTTCATTGAGTGGACGATCAGTCCTGAAAAGGGAAAACAGCAGTTTTCTGGTTTTGGATGCCCAGGAAAAGGAATTATTCCCCTTTTAAATTTAAGTAAATTACATTGCGCATCAATTCTTTCTCAATAAACATTACAAACTTTAATACTCAAAGGAACAGGTGCATTACGGTTTATCGATCAGATTTTGTCCCGACATGTTGACCCCGGCGATCGCAGTGTTGCTCTTGCCGCAGACGTTCCCGTAGCTATCGGCGCCGTAGATGATCCGTTCGGGCTGGCCGTCGAGGAGTGACACCACGGCAACGTAACCCTGGAGACCAGAATGACGGAAGAAATCGTCCGGACATGAAGTTCTTGACGCGACCTTCCATAATTTTTGTCTATGTAGAGGGGTCTTGGTATAACCACGACACCACGATGCATTCTTATTCGGACCTGGTCTAGGAAAACTTGACGCTGCTCGTCATTCAATGTCAAAGATCATTCCACAGGCGTCAAATTATGTCCTTGGACTTTTCCATAATGAATTAAGACGTGAAACGCAGATAATTATCTTCGATTCTTTTCACACATTAAACCGCTTCTAGTGCATCGTATACTTAGAAAAGAATTCATTATTTAAATTGTTTTAAGTGAGCGCCTTGTAAAACTTGGACCCCTGTTTGCCAGTGTCACAGTTTTTCCACGAGCCATTCAAATTGTTGGCAAATTTTGCATTGGCCAGCGTTACAACCGTTTGTTCTTTGCTGGGGAATTGTTATCTTTATTTACCATTCCAACCCAGAAGGCCAAGAAGAGAATAAGACAGATCACGTCACGGCAGCTGCGGTCGTCAAGGGGGCCGTCAAAGCCATCATCAACTACTTCCACTGTGTCATCCTGCAACAATTCATGATAAGAAATTACACAGATCTACGTATGAACCAAATCACGGCCAAAATTATAATTGAAGGTTACGTCAATTTCAACAATCCTCCACCCTTCCGATATGCAGCAATGTGGTTTTGGAGAATTTTGCAGGACTAAGCAAGAACAAAATTGAGCCACATTTGAACATTATTTTGTGATGCCCCTAGAAAGAACAAGGATTTGGTCTCCAAAGCGGAAGATTGGTTTCCATGCCGCTAAGACGGCAACTATTGTTTGCAGCAGGTACTGTATATTAACCCTAATGAACGATTCCCGCTCTGAACATGTGCACAGAGCACCCAGTGTTGATGGGGCTTGATGGAATTTGTCCACCGTACAAATCCATCAAAATCTGTTCAAAAAAATCACAGGCTTTCGAAAAGCATTTGACATTTCTCTGCTGGGGGAAGCAACAGCTGATGGGCCGTGGAAGACAGATGAGCCGTTTATAGCCAGCAAGNTTTATATCTGATCATCCAACAGCGCATTTAGCGCCAATTACAGGATGATAATGAGGTAAAAAGACACTGAAGAAAATCTGCTCAGTTTTAGAGGTGGGAGGAGAACCTCCAGATAAATGTTTCGGGGAACACCCACGGATTCAGGTAGTGAAAACCCAATCCACATGTGGACCGAGCTGGAATCGAACCCAGACCCCCAGAGGTGGAAGGCGAGGAAAGAAACAGCTGACTCCCCTGCCGCTCAATGCCGCTCAACGATGGCATATCGGAGGGCAGAATGTTGGAATTCGTTATCATTGTCGCCATCCACTCGATGGATCTCGGGAAGACAAGATTTTTGTATCAGAATTATGACCAGCTGTAGATTAACATGCTTTTGTCTCACTGTGCGGACATGTCTCCTTGAGTATACATGTACATGCGCAACGTGCTATAGAGGGTTTGCGTGGCTGCCATCTCGCAGGCCAGTGCTCTTGTTCCACAGGGTATGAACAAAGGAGGCTTCACTGAGGAACAAAAGCACTGCCCAGCAAGATGGCTACCACGCAAAGCCTCTATAGGCACTAGGGTCTACTGGACACAACACAGCAGGACTTGTTTCTGTTTTTTTAATTGTCGATTCCAAGCAGGTTTCAGCTCCAGAACATGAAGTTCAACAGTCCCTATTGCACTTGACGGTGGAAAATCAGAGGATAGAAGACTGTTATTTTATATTATTCATTGGTATGTCTCTTGTATCGTCATCTGGAAATAAAGTAATGCATACCACCGCAAGACTGGCTTCGTTCATGTTGGCCTTCTCCGCTTTCTCTGAAATCTTTTGATCATCATTTGGACTTGTCGTGGAATATTTTATGCTCATCCCTTCTCTGCGTCCTTCTCTCAAACAGCGCAAGCGTAAAGCCACCGTCACATCCTCAAGGCCACCGGCGCATTGGTTTAAGCTTAATGTCGAGCCAGAGATCTTAGTGTGGGATGCGAAAGTTTTGTATGCGTGATCCGTTTCTATAATGCGCGTTTTGTTTCCATGGTTTGTGTTCGAAGCGCGCGCGTTTTGATGATAGGGCGTGTGTAAAGAAACAATGGCCTGCAAAGAAGTTTCTGTTACGTCACTGTATAATTTCAAAAAATCCAACGACGCCAGGTGACGGTTACATCACAATACACGTACATGCCATCAAATTATTGACGTCACCGAAAAAGGTATTAAAGCGATATAACAATGAAAAAAGCACTCACACAATTGTTATCGATTCACTTGTTTCCAAATCGGTTTTGGAGTTTGAACTGAACACAATATACCGTCTAAGCATGTGATTTAATCACACATTGTAATTAAGACTTGACTTCACGGTCAATGAGGGGGAAAATTAAGTGCAGGACAGGGAAATCACAAAAAAGCAAAAACAAGGCCAGAGAGAGCTCAAATCGGGCGACTTCAAAATGTTTGGTTTACCTAAACCAATTATGTTACTTTTATGCCTTGAGGGATTATTGCTACTGAAACCACTGCACTCTGCTTAAATGCCGTTGTCAGGTGCGGTGCAGTGCTGACGGCAGATAGGCCTGTAGATGATTGCAACCTGATGCATACATCATATGCACATTAGACTAATGGGATACGACAGAGCACAGCGCAATTACATAAAGACGTCCCCAATCAATTCGTCACAGGTGCCAACGAGCTTGCGGTTAGACTTCATACCAGTCCATTCAAATGACCAGTCCGTGCTTGTCAACCGCCAAATTCAGAATATTTACAGAAGATGCTGCACAAAGGTTGCAACATATGTAGAATTTCCAAAGATGTACTTTATCCGGGGTGAGTTTAATATTTAGTTGTAGGTTTGGGCCTTACACCAACGTGTTCAGAGCATGCGTAGAATTGTTCTTCTGCAGTTCTGCACTCAATGGGCCACGCACTGACAACGTCACACTCTGTTGACGTGTGCAATCTCCCTTGAACTTTCCAGCCCCCCAGTGAGAGCCCACGGTCCACGTTGAGCACCACAGACAAGGCACACGCGTAAACAAAGTGTGCAGGCCTCAGCATGCAGAAGTCGTGTTTTTATACTTCCTAAACAGCTGGGGAAAAGCCGCTCTATGATACGATCGTATGTGAAGTGAACCATGATGACAGATTCATTGAGCCGCCTTTTCTGTTTCAATAATCAGCCAAAAATCAGGAATCCAGGCACAACATAGGATTACCGGATTCAAGGGGCTGCACAGGGACTGGACGACTCGAAATCCACTAGGCCTACGCTAATTTTCAAAGCTGCAATGACCTCGTGTAGAAATCTAAGTTACTTTTGATTTGTGAATAAAAAGACTTATTACTCTGTAATTCGTGTCGTTTCGATACTCAGCAAAGAAGGGATGAACCAGAATGAGGATTAAGTATGTTAAAGTATGGTTCATTATATCTCCATCTCACTAGTCTGTCATGTCAACTCAATTCATTTAATTTTAAACAAAGCAAACATGACTATCGCAACCAGAGTATCTTTTGGGAGACAAATTTGAAAAAAAAATCTGGTACACTGAATTATCGGATTGAACATGAGCATACCAATTTCACAGACTGAAGGCACTGTTGCTGTGCCTCGTGACTCGGGGCAAGCTTTTGCATATACCAAGCAAGGTATGAGACGGAGAANAGCATATACCGGCTTTTCTGGAATAGACTGGTTCCTTTGCGCCCTTAATTCGTATCCATTGAAAACAGTGTATTGTTGTTCTTACTGTTTTGTTTGAATGGCACTTCCAGCTACTCAGGCTATTTGCGAAAAAAAAATAACTGTACGTTTATTCATAACCTTTATTAATCAGCATCACATTACTAATAGGCATTTAGGAGGAAGGTCCAAGTTTTAGAGGCAGGAGGAAACCGGAGAAACTTTGAAAAATCTGCGAGAGCGAGAATCCTGTGAGAGGACTGGAAACCAAAGCTCTTAAAGCCTGGGCCAAGCCAGGACTCGAACCCGGGCCTCATTCATTGATACAAAGCAACCCGCTCCCCCCAAATGGCGTATTTTGTGCAGGGCGTCTGTTATGTAAATATAAGCGAAGGCTTGCCCCGAATGACGAGATATAGGAACACTGTCTCTAAGTATGGAGAATTCAAATTGTTATGTTCATGTGAATTTAAAGAACTCAGTGTACCAGATTTTATTCAAATTTAACTCGCATTGATTCTGTCCGAGAGAATGGACGAGGAATGTAGCTTTGCGCACTGAAAGAATGGGCGAGTGAAGCCTACAGACCCAAGGCTATTCTCTGACTTCACGTCGCCGCAACAACCACTGTCCTGAAACCAAGGGAACAAAAAGTGTTGATTCATACTAATGCCTCGAGCCATGCGCCACGAGGAGGGTCTGTTACTGCAGTACGCAAAACTGGCCGCCTCTCTGGGTCTAGTTGTTAACCGCTCGCTTGAGTGCACAACTTTTGTTCTATTTATCAACACGTGCAATATTGTTACTCATGCAGTCAGCAGTCATGTAGGTGGATTGCACGCTCTCTTCATTGGCTCTTATATCCAAACGGAGTCATACGTGTATGTTACAACTACAGAAACCTATGCTAGACTTTGTAAAAACAATTACTTCATGCTGCCGATGTGACTGTTCTGTATGGTATCGAGGATTGTGATACCAAGAGGAATTTGGACAAGAGTCTTGATCTGGAACCATTTTACCGATCACTCAAAATGATCTCTAAACTTGTTACTTTTGTTACATGGATATACATCGAGGCGCTCACAGCGTGGAAGTGTTTCGTTTGGAATAGTAGCACTGGAACTGTACACGAAGTACTGAGAGGTAAGGTTCTTGCATTCAGTCTGATTAATTCAGTTATTTATCCGTTATTTAAACTTATTTTTGATTGTCCTTTGTTTACGGAGCGTTACTTTAAAGTTGTAATTTATGATAACATTGAAGTTAATGGCGGCTCATATTAGATTTGACGATTTAACAATCTACAAAGTGAAATGAGCGATAAAATCAAAGGAAAAAAGTGAAGTTCGTTGAACCTCGTTTCGAAGCAAAGTTTTAAAATGCAAAATACAAGCCAAGATTTGTATTGAATAAATAAAATATTAAAAATGTGAACAATACATACAGATGAAACCAAGAAGAGCTGAAAACAGTCCCAAACCAAAATGACAAGTGGAATGCTTAATACCACTCAACTTACATGTAAATAAAAAAGGGTTTGAAATCATCACAGAAAAAAAATAAAGAGAGATGCAAAATGAAAAATAAATGGCACATATATAAAATATAAAAAAGTCACAATATTGATTGAAAATGGCAGAAATGTACGCGAAAAAAATCTTAAATTTAACGGAGGAATCTTAAACTGATTTACTTTGGAAAAGCAGTTCTACGGGGAGCTGCTCTTTGCTGCAAGGCATATTTTCTTCTTTTGAATTTTTGCTATTTTCATTGTGAACCAACGCTGTCATTTACGTGTTATGTAAACAAAGTTAATTTCAGCCATTAAAAATGTTTGAAAGTATATTTTACAAACGCCCGGAACTTGTACATTTTACCCGAAAGACTGGACTTCAACTGTTCAACTATAATGCCTGTATATGAATTCGTACTTTACAAGTTTACTGTAGATTCTTTACAAAAGTGCAGATTCGAAGAAAATAATCTCCGCTTTAGCCTATTGAGTATAGAGTGACGTCTCGGGGGTAGTACTCGGAACATAATGAGGGATTTCGAGTGTCTTACCTTGAACGGTCTTACGCGGTTGTCGCCACCGCAACAACCCATGATACCGTACCGCTCTACGACTGGGAATGTCACGCCATAAACTGCACGCCAACGACCTCTGAATAGCATGAAAGACGGAGAAGAAAAAAATAACCCAAAATAAAACCACGGAGAACTACACTTTATGGAAAGGGCAGCAGATTGTGTGTATTAAATGTTGGCTTTACAATAATTGTATCATTAATGTATTGGTTTGCTTTGTGTAAGTCAAAAATGCCCATGTAACACGTGTTTATAAAGTAAAAAACAAAATAAAAGCCAATAGAAATTAGTCACACTATATTACTCTCTTATCATATGTCTTTTCTCTCTCAGTAAACACACCTGCTAACACACACCTCCAAACCCGTCGTGCCAACGATAGTGGTTGTATAGTACTAACAAACAACCTATCATTCATCAAAACATCCGTGCAATCAATTAGTTCATTCCATATTATAAAAGCCTTTGCCCAATTATTTCCTGGAATAAACGAATCAAACCAGGCCTCTAAGGAAGGCTTTAATGGATTTGGTGGAAAAGGGAATCTGTTATTTTCTGAACGCCCTCTAGGGAAGAGCATTCTAAATTTCATTTTTCCAAAGTGACGTGTGAGTTGCAAGAGCAGGTGTTTCTGCGCCACAACTGAAATCACGCACAAGAATGTAAACAGGCCACATTTGCAGCGACAATTTTCCGTACAAACGTGTGTACTTTTGTTTGTTTTAAGTTTTTGACGGTTTTAAAGGGTGTTCAATAAATACGATGGAAAAATATAAATGTCTTAATATCAAAGTAAATCGTAGAGAATCTAACTGGAGAAACGAGAGCTAATTTTCTGCTCATAGAACGCAGCGCATAATTGGCAACGATGGCTACGTATGTGCCATGCGTCAACCTTTCATTACCAGTGCGCATGTCTGCCATAACCCATGAAATTTTAATGAATAACATTAGAACTCTACTGAAATTCCAGCCAGGCTACCGGTATTACATTAAGCTCTTCGTTATTCACTGGAGGCTTGATCGATTGGTAGGCGCGGCCATGGGGAAATCCACTCTTTTCTCATCTGCACAGGTAAAGCTGTCGTTTGCGCAACACCACGCCTTATGCCTACATTTCTGTCTGAGAATTTTGTCAGTGAGAAAAACCTAAACGTGTAATTATTACTCATACCCTTGACATGTGTTGGTCTTTGGTGAGGGCAATCGCAGCAATTAAGGGGGCTCTTTGAGAGGGGTTGAATTCTTCATCTGTTTTAGTTTCGGTTTGTTCTTAAATCGGGGGGATATTCCTGGCCAATGTTTGGATAATGAAAACGTCAAAACCCCAATTAGTTATTAATCCGATAGGCAAATGAGTCTTATAAGTTACTTGGGAATGGAGACTTTAGATGAAATCATCTGAAATATAGGTTAAACAACAAAGACAGAAATTCGGAAAGAAGATAAAGTCACAACTAAAATTTGACCGAAAAACAAAACGTTGTGAATAACTCTGCCGTGTCTCCACTCTTCCTCAGCCTCGTACTGGTGTTTGAAGACTTTCAAGGTTTAGGATGTGTCTTAATTTTTATTATTTTTGTGGTTATTTGTAGAATTTATTTATTGTACATTATTTAATTCAGAGATTTTATTTATTTCTCATGGATGCCTGTAAGTGTCGGGTAACCGCTGTTGGTCATCAGAAATAAATAAATCAAATGCAAAAAAATATATACCTCAGACCATCTCAAATCGGACAAACAGGAAATCACTGAGCTCAAAAATCGAACTGATTCCTATTCCTCACCTGGCCTGAATTCCAGTCTCCTCTGAGTGATTTTTAGCAGATGTTGTACACTGTTTGCCAGCCGAGGCTCGTTGCCTTTGTTTTGGTGCACGTCCAGTGTTAAGAAAAGCAGTGCGAGAACATGTTTTCCTGGCCACTCGCTGAAATATGTAACGTGCGCATTGATGACCAGTTGCCAAGTGCAAACGCGCGCGGGTCGGCGTGTTTATTATGCGTTCAGGTCAATTGTTCAGGATTGTGACGAAACCTCACTGTAAAGACGCACTAGCTATTTGTTTTAAACCATGAAGAAAGTTGCGCGTTTGGTGTGCCCAGTTATTCCTCCCAGACGTGGGCTTTTGGGCTTTCTCAACGGGAAAATGGATCGTAGTCCATTCCTAAGGTTGCGATACAAATGTCAAGTTGACACACACAATCATTTCCAGTGTCGAGGCGATCAGTCGTCCTGTCTGTTTCGCAGTCTGTTGCCGCCAGTCACGTAATCCTACCTGGTAGTCTGAGCTCGTGGCGATCACTCATCGGCCCTCTAGTCAAACTAATCAGCTCTCCTTAGATCATAGGATATACCACCCACACCCACCGACTTCAGGCACTGTAGGCACTCTGCAGTCGCCAGAGTCGAACCCAACCTAGGCCCACAACCCAAACCGTCTCCGATACGCGACTCCACTAGTATAGTCAGGTCACCGAGGGCCGAGTGAAAGCAGACGCTATTGCGGTTGTATTGTGGTTGTTTACCCGAGCTCAACAAGTCATTTCTCCGCGGGAGAGGTGACCCGACTACGCGTCACACCGCTACCAAGGAGACAGCCTCTGTACTGTAGACTGTAAAAGGCCTATTGAGTGATTTCTGTTAAAGGCCGATCAATCAGCCTCTGTATCCAGTTAGCGGCTCAGTTCATCGTCTCACGATGCGTGCAGTAACACTTCAACCGTAAAGTAGGGCTTACAATGAGCAACTCGGGGTGTTGTTAGTGTTAATATTGTCTATTGTTGATTTTCGTTTTGCGTAAATGGAGGAGTCGACGATACCCAGCAGAGTTTGTAGTCACAGAGTGCGCTCTTTTACTGATGGGAGCATGCTCATGTGGGTGCACCATTGGCGGATTCAGGGACTTTTCCGGGGGATCACGCCTGTGAGATTTTTTTTAATTGCCAATTGTTACAGACAAACGGACAGGATAGCACAGGTAATGCATTACATTACTGACGCACTTCCCTTTAACATGTAAAAAGATGTCATCTTTTAATTACTATTGCATTTGACAAATTAAGTATTATTATTGTTAACTGATAGCTATCAGAGCGGAGGGATCGACCCTCCCCAGATCCGCACCTGCGTATTTTACATGCGGCGTTGATTGTCAAGGCTGCACCTGCAGCTCCATGATTTGTCAGACTCGATGTGAAAAACATCACCGCATGACTTGACCAATAACCCTCTCCAAGAGATGACAGAAACGAGCAAAGCTGGGGGAAGACATTCGTATTCAACTAAATCTTCTTTTGTTTTGTTCTATACATGTACATGCAGGGGTGTTGTAGATACAGTGGCGTATCCCCCCCCCACGTGTTTTTTTTTGTCAAATTTTAAAAAAAAAATATTTAATTTATCAAATATTGTCGCCAAAACCGTAAGAAAACAACACCACGAAGTAAAACGGGGGTGTCGAGACTGTGAGCAAGGCTTTTGATATTTCTTTCCCTCAACATCATGTTAAATAAGCCTAAAGCCGCATTCGCTTTTGAATTCCCTCTCCCTCGACACCAAAAGCTGGGCACCTCTGTGTAAATCCCCTTTTTATGTAATTCTGCGTCCAACATAACTGAATACGCTCCGGTAACTGCGATTTCTTCCTACACAATTCAAGCGACAATATCCTCTTCGGTTAATGTTCATTTAACAATCAAACAGTTCTTCCAATTCTCTAGCAATCTGCGTCTGGAACGATAACGCACATGCATCTATATTGCAAGACTTCAACTTCAAAAACTGCCCCGCAAGAAAGGGGCTTGTGTTGAGCCTTAAAATGTAAAGGAAGCTGTTATGAAAAATTCCTCTTTGATAGATGCAGTTCAATAAGAATCTTTGATAAAAATGAATGCCACAGTGATTCTCTAATTTCGGGGTTTAAAAAAAAGATCAGAGGATATAATGTACCTCTGTCTTTAAGCGAATTCATTACCAGTGAACAATCTCTCGGCGAAATTTAAATCTCAGAAGAAAATAGTGTGTAGAATATACTAAACTAAAATTCACATTAATTTTACTGCTATAGAACATTTCTCAATAACGAAGAATAATCGTTTACGCCATCTGATATTCAATTTGACCATCTAAACTTTGATCGTGTAACATGCGACAGTATTAGGTCAACCGTGATTCACGAAGTGAAAAATGAATGCTCTAAAACAGATTTGTTACACTGACGAACTCCTACGTCGTGGCTCAATACCGTTTTCACGGTATAAAACTGTGCATTTACAGGACATAAAATTCAGGAAAGTAGCTCGTCCGAGTTCAAAAAATTATACATTATTATGCAAAATTATGCAAAAAAAATGCATTGAAAAGTGTAAAAGTCAATCCTTCTCTTTAAGTCAATCCCTCAATTCGACATCATATCTATCCTTAACACCAGAAAGACACCAGGTGTCACACGACATTGACACTGCTGTTAAAATCCTGCCCCTTAAACTTTACATGTATACCGTCGACTCCAAGCTTCAAGTTTAGTGGTTATTGTTTCTTCAAAACTAAGTCATGCACGTTACTTTCAAGCAGTTCAAACTTCACACAACAACGCATGATGCAGGAGAAGAGAATTTGGTGCAGACTTCAATGCTGGCGGACGTGCTTCTTAATAATAAGCAGAGCCGTGTATAGAGGTTTCTCACGTGACGTAACATGACGGGCAAAGGGCATTTCAGGAAGTGTACCATGTCCGTGGATGCGCTTGCATTTTCAAATCTATGCATCTCTGTTGGCAGTTCCAAGTACACTAGAATGTTGGGAGACATCGAAAGCATGCGCATTTCCGCGCAAATATGTGTCAATTGAACGCTGACCGTCAAAAATCATGTGACTGAAAATTTTCTACATAGAGCGAGTTGCGACAAGTGTAACCCACTCTTGGAAACAAACTGGCAGATATACGCGCAAGTGTGCCCACGGACAGTCGGTATACGGTAGCTGCGCCCATACTTCACACTTACTGAACAGCCATTTTGTTTCCAAAATCTCAAGCTCACGTTAGTAAGAAGAAGAACCCTATGATACAAACCCTTTCTACCGCTATCTACTTCAGGTCGGCAGGCTGTTGGGCGGTACTGGGCACAGGTGCAAACGAAGGCTGGGTTCCAATCAATGGGTTGGGCGCATTTTGGGCGGGATAGTACGCCGGAGGTGCGGGTGCCGCGAACTGGTTGGGTTGAGTGGGCAACGGTGCGTATACAATCTGTCAGGGGTGATGAGACGATCGACTGTGAATGAACTGTCAAAATTCCGCCAATAATTTTCTATCTTTACGGCGTAAGAGGTCAATGTCTGAGCAGACCTTGGAAAACGGCAGTCCAAGAAAGGTCTGTGGGGGGAAGTGTACAGTTCAACTTTCAAAATACCGGCCAGCTCCTTACCGTGGTGGTGTTCGAGGGCGGCAGCTCGTTCAAGAGCAGGCAGCAGTAGACCGAGGCGACTATCGCAATCACCAGCTCCGCCAGGCTGACGACGATTAGTATGGAGTCCATGGCCATTGTCACAGCGGTCTAAAAGAACGGGGAAAAAACAATCGATAGATTCAGCCTCTCCTGAGACGATGTCAGGTTACTGGGTCATGTGAATAAAAACTAGCAAATGCTATGAATTTGAGCAAACAGCAAAAGCATTTCCCGAGAAGTAAAACCATTAAGAATAAGTAAATGCTTGAATTTGTAGAACGGATTTTG
>NW_019091357.1:2766858-2800139 GCF_001949145.1 Acanthaster planci
GCTTACTAGTGCAGCTTGTGAGTTTTTTCGCAAGCTCTCGGCCAAGCACTGAGCATACAGTGCTTATTAATATATACGTTGGGTAAGGGCAAAATCTGTTTTATAAATTAACATCTCCCCAACGCAAAAAAAATACCTGCTTGAATTTAGATGAATAAAAATGTTTCTTTTACGATTCAGCATCTACTAGTATAAATATTAGCAAATGCTTTATGTTTGTGGCTGACTGCACTGCGAATGGTTTTGCGCAATAGGGCTTCATATGTCTGCACGTCCAGACTCACACAGTTCAGCGCGGTGCTGAATCTTGAGACCTCAGCATGGCAGATAAGCACGATGGCAGTAATTTTGATCGCAATAACCCTGAAGAAAATTGCTCTGCCACTCTCAAATCGGTACATCTGCCTGCATCTGGTTTCTTGAGATTCCCTCCTGAAGACATAGAGCCTTTCCTTTCGAATGACATTCATGAACGCTGCAATTTTGAACATTAGTGAATGCTCCTCGTTTTCAAGCTTGCCCTGACCCAGTCTTGAAAAGTGTCAAATAAATACTCCGATTCTGTAGAACCTACTCCTTTTATTCATACAAAATGAAGCAACTGCTTATTGTCAAGTTCTCCTGAGCATGAGTCCAACGAGTGTGTATTGGCTGTGTCTATCGTCTCGTTTTCCACCTTGTCCTCTCTAAAATTCCGGAATCGTTCGATGACGGACTTACCAGGCCCCTTCCCCAGTAGGTGTCGCCGGAAAGTGAGATGCCTGCACATATGATGTTTCCCGCTGCGATGCAAGCCGCCAGTATGGACATCACCATGCATCCTGTGGCCTGCGGAGGGAAGAGGAGCAAAGGATGGAATGGCAACCAAGGAGGCAAACAACACACAGCACGACGCTGTGCGCGCGCAGTGCAACATCCTGCAGCACTGCACTGCGCGTCCCGGCACGACACAGTATTTCAACAAGACACCAAAGAACTCCACCAACTCAACATCATTAACATAACACCTCTGCAGTGTCAACCACCCGTTTATATTGTTGCACTAGATCACAATGCAACTCTCAACAAAGTCATTATTATTGTCATCATTTTGTCATCCCTGCCAGCCAATGTTGTCGTCGATGTCGCCACCATTGATGCTTACTGATTCGCAGTGACATTTGTGAAAGTATCAAACGCGAGACTTCTCGTTGAAACAACCAACTTTGCTTTCTCTCGGAAAGCTTGACAAAATGGATACGAACAAACAGTTTACAGCCGAGAGCACAGACTTGTTGGCTTTTTAAAAACGTTGTTTCTATACACTAGGCTTACAGGTCGTTATTACGACGGGCACTCAAGGCCATGGGGACAAAATTTCCATCACAATATGGAGTTCATACTGAATGCAATAAAAAAAATCCAGAGGCTCTTTATCAGATGGTCTGTAAAACTAACTCCTACCTGACATCTTCGCTTAGACACAGCTGTTGTCACGGAAACAATTCCCAAGATCCCAGCAGGGAGGTAAAACTGATAACAATAGAAAGAAATGTAATTGTCTTTGGGTCTTTTGAATAGACATGTCTTTAACATAACAAAACAAAATCCCGAAAAAGCTTCAAAATTTGCTTCCCTGCTTGTAATCCAAACAGAACTCGGCGCTCCAGATATTCTACTATTAGACGGAAATTTCATCATAAAATGCCTTAATTTGATTGTCTGACTTATTATCCCATCCTAGTCTTTATCCCAGAAAATAGCCAATCAGCTGGACCGTAACGTACGTCTAAAAAACACTTTGATATTGGAAATCTCACCACTAGCCCTCCCCAAATGGGACTGGCTATGAAGCTGAGATAGGACTGAAATAGGATGTTGACAATCCCCACGGCTACCGAGACGCCTGTGAGAACGATCTGGAGGATCCCGAGCGACTTGGCTCCGCAGGAGTACTTGCTCGGCCCGGGTTGCGGGGCTGGAGGAGCTAGCACCTGCATCTGTACGGCTGGGGCGGGAGGCGGGTACGCGACGACTTGACCGGGCTGCATCGCGACAGATCTTCTGTCAAAATTGAGCACTGCGGATGGAAAAATGGATAATCCAACTACACTCCATTTACACTATATGCTTGTGTAAATAAGCGAAGGAAATTAGGTCAAGTAAAAAATATATTTAGCGTCTAGGCTTTTGATAAAAGGAGGAAGACAGGCTTTTGATTTTCTATTTTCAAGATGGCCGTTTTTCCTTTTTACTTTCTTGATAACTGTTCATTTTTCCACTGTTCAAAGACTAAAACCTGAAAGTGACATGTTGGCCAAGGAAATTACTTTGTTTGCTTTTCTTCTGCTACAGCTGCTATTGTACATATTGAGCGAAATCGACCCATACCAAACGCGCATCGGGTCGACAGAATTCGCGCACCGTGATTGGCCAACGCGTTGCAAACTCTTGGGGGCGAACTATTGTGAATCACCCGAATTCAACGCTGGAACTGCTCAACAACAAAGAAAAGCAGAGTCAAGAAGGCTATTTGTGCCTGGAATTCGTTATAGCATGTTATGATGGGTGACAACTGCACACGTTCTGTCTGCGTAGTAGTGTGCCAGAACATTATTTTGTTTATACGACACATGAGGGCAAAGCACAACGTAGCAGCGGTTTGGTTTGATTTACCATCATCAATGAAAGAGGGTATCCTTTCTAAGGAATTTTCATGGACACAGGCCAATTTTTTCCATTCCCTATTTATTTTGAGATCCCACTGGCCCCGTGACACCCATCACATGCGTTTCAGGGTACAATAATCACCGTTCTAATCTCTTGACTAGGTCTGTTCTCGTAAAGGTCCACTGTGCATGGATGTTTAGCCTTCAGTTAATCTGTGATATAAGATAAAAAATGTCAATCGACAAAAAGTTATCACCGACTCACCTTGTGTGGACCAGTCTGGCACCTTTGCTTCAAAGTAATTATTATGCGGAAGGACAACAAACCACACGCAAAATGGCCGACTGAGCACGCACACGCAAACCAATCGACAAAATGGAAGCTCTGTGACGTGACGAGAATGATTCACCGTCACGTGTCTGCCGCTGCAGCACTGTACAAAAATTGCTCGCAAGACTGCATCCGATTGATTAATAAAAGGTTCAAAGTTCAAGTACAAGTGCAGAGCTAGGACTACGGAGGTGCAATTAGGACATGACTGACCCAAAAGACTTGCCCACTAATTCGCCCAGGCGGATTAGTATTTAGCGGGGGCGAATTATGTCTCGGCTGCGGTTGGACTGCAATTTCGCCCAGGAGAGATGCTAATCTGCCCAGGTGGATCAGTGGGCCAACTGTTTTCAGTCATGTCCTAAATACACTTCCGTATAAATACGCCTTCAGGTGACATAATTATGACGAGCTTTATCACACGTGTATTCTGCAGGGGTCGGCGCCCGGGTAATAGTTCAGCTGCGTGTATGTACGACACAAGCTGAGTGATTGATTGACCAACAATGACCCATGTTTTAAAACACAATTTTACGACACTGAGTATTTATCAGTTTTTAATTTCTTTGTACATATACACTTGGTACAGACAGACATGAAGTAAGGTGGATGTAGGTATATTCTGTCAGATATGACCCCTAGCAGGACAGTAATATAACAGAATTGGTGTCAAGGGCTGGGTAAAATTCCAATTACATGTACGCCTGTACGTGTAGCTGCTCAAACAGCGCGTTTTTGCGGTCACATTTGAACTTGAAAGTGTTGACCTCGTGATTGGTCGATTACTCGATTCTTGCGCTTATGGATAATTTCCGGTTTGTTTCGCCTCCGTGTAGTCATCAGAAAATGAGAGAATGAGAAGATTAGGTTTCAAAATTCGGAGTAATTTAAAACATTTTTGATTGATCATTTTTATCCTATTTTGACCGACGTATTTCATCTTGTTGCTTTTGTTTTCTCCTGTTAAATAAAAACCGCTTGAAAGGAAAGAGGACTTCCACAGAAAGTGGACAACTTCGATTTTTTAATTCCTCCAGCCGTCTGTCCCCTATCGTGAATGGAATTCTCTCAACAATATATGGTTGAACCATGTGTAATTGAACTCGGGAGCAATCAGGATGATCAGATACAAATGGTGCAATTCTGCTCGATGCACTTCAAAATTCAGCTAAATCGGACACAAATCTGTCAAATCACTTAATATTAAACAAAATGCATTATAACTACTTTGAATTACATTTACATGATAAATAAGTGCCTAATCACGATTGATATTTACCACGTTATCGTTAGTTGTAGATGGGTATTCATAACAGCCGTTGATCGTGGCTTAGGACAATTAGACTGGGTCGAACCTGGAAATATTTGGTAATAATTCTGCAGTATGACGTCTGGGCACCTTACAACTTCAACGCATACATTGGCCAACCTGTCCCGCTGTGCATAAACTCAACAAAAATCATGATTTGCTTGGGAAAAAATCGTTCAAAACATCATATCTGCTAAATTTTTCTGCTAGAATTCGACTTTTTTCACAATGCTGCTGAAAATCCCCTAAAAGTACTCACTCTGTTCAGTTTTCTGTCAAAAGCAGTTTTTTTCGGAAAAAAAACCTGTCGAGTTTAGCCGAAAATCTGTTAAGATAGTCACCCTGGCAGCGATGTACTGTCCAAGCCGAGTAAAGCATTTGCGCTGCTTGGTACATGGTCCAAGCTGTGAGCTTCTTTTTTTTATTGCTGCCTATTATTTTTTTTTATCGCCAAAGATGGACTTTGGAAACCTGTACTTGACACTTGACAATTCGTTTGCTCGAAATTTGACCACATGACCTTTCGAGCCAGCGTTGTACTGTTCGAGGGATAGAGGGCGGAGCCGTCAAAGACCCATGGCCTGCCTGGTACCTTAATATTTCATTTGTTCCTCTATCTATGCGGGTAAAATTATCTTTCGGCCATTTTGGTCTTAGGTCAGACCAACTGGTATCGTGGTTCCTCTCGAGTAAGTAAAACCTTCGTTCTCTTTATTAAAAAAATCCTGCCTAATTTTCTCTTCATTTACAGTTTGTTGGTTGGACTGCAATAAAGTATTGGATATGACACTTTAAATTTATAATCATCCTTTCATTACGTTATTTTTTTTCCTCTACAGTTTATTAAAAGACATACGTGAAGAGACCAACATGCAGGCGGCTGCTCCACCGATTCAGACCGTGCAGATGCAGGTGGCCGCTCCGCTGCTTCTCCGACGCACGCGCAGCCGGTACTCCTGCTCGGTCAAGTCGCTGGGCATTCTACAGATCGTCCTGTCGGGGGTTTCTGCCGTTTTGGGTATTTCATCGGGTGTTATGTTTACCTGGTACACTCTCACAACTGTGTGTTCTGCTGCTTGGGGAGGTGTCTTTGTAAGTTTTCTCGTTCAGTATACTTAAAAAAGGTTGTAACTCGGGTCTTTCATCGCACAGGAAAATGTGAAAATTCCAGCAGTTGAATGACGAAGTGGAACCACGAATTAATGGAACTTTACCAAAGTACTGAGTATGATTTGTTGCACAAATAACGTAAAAGAAACCTGATTTCGGGGCGGATATAACTTTCATATGATCCCAGAGACTGGGCTAGATGTACCCCAAAACCCACAGTAGACAACAGCCTTTGTATCCATAAACAATGTGCATGCTCGGTTGAATGCTAAGTTAATTAATTCATGTGGAGTGCCATGCGGGCATTTACATCGCAGGATAATTAGGCCCCCGTTTATGAAAATGCAACAACAAGACATGCACGGTAGTAGGCAGATTGTACGTGCAAGTTGTGTGGTTTTATTGGAAGGTCATGTGACTTTGCGGTGCAATCTTTGAACAAGCGTTTCGGCAATACGGGGCCAGGCGTGTCAATCGAGGCCTCTTTTCATTTCAGTTTTACCTCCCTGCCGGGATCCTGGGCATATTGTCCGTGACGCTGAGTGTCAGCTCCCGCAGATGCACGGTAAGACATTTGGCAATGTAAGCTTGAAATAAATGACTTATTGTTGGACGGGGTGTTAGATGAAAAAGATAGCTGATCCGCACAACTTCCAGCGGATCGGAGGTAGGTACGTGTACGATGCTACAGCAAATGCGCCAGTCTCGAGATGACCATTTCTGAATCTCGCTCCATAAAAAATGCTTTATTGAATAAACACTAAAATGGGAGGAGCCCCGCTATTAATCCCATTAAATGACAGGTACCGCACTTTGAAAAACAATTTCCATTTTTAAAATAAAAGTGACGTGACTTTTTATCCAAAAAATGTACTACTCGTTCGAGCGCACAAACCGCATGTAATTTATCCTTACTTCATAATCCTTTTTCTCATACGTCTGAAGTATATTTAGAACTGTTGGTACAGCGGTTACCTTTTTTTTAAATAGGGAAGAATGTAAAATGTATGTGGCCTCATTTCGAGGTGAAAGGTGTTAAAAAATGATGATTGGTTGGTAGGCGTCAGCTGATCTTCGTACGTCACCTGACAACATCGGCTCACCATCGAGCTACCCGGTGAAATCTCGTAATACAAGGCTCCTGGTTGCTCCAAATCTGAAAGTAAAGAGGAGACCGTTGCTTGATTTGTGTAGCAGGACAGATAGATCCATGCATGCCTCCTTTACTGTTACTCTTGTTGTTGGTTTCACCTTTGATGCTGCTGCCGTCGCTGCTGAAATTTTATTAACCTTCTTTTAAGATTGTGCTTCTACACAATGTGAGGCAGTTTTTGTTTTATTTTATTCAACAGGCCATTGGATGCATGGTTATGTCCATTCTGTCTTCGCTTATTGCTGGTGGCAATATCATTCTGTATAGCATCGCCCTTGCTGATATGTACCCTCAAAGCAGCTATCACGAGGTAAGACAGGTTATGTAGATTAAACCAAGGAACTCTATAAAACAAGTCACCATTCGTCACCGTTTTCACAAAGAGACAAAAGACTTCTCCGAGGAGTTAAAATCAGGTTTCGAGAAAATCGCATTTAAAGTTGGTTTCATTTGCAAACGAACACTTCCCCGAGACTTGACTTTCCCTGGACTACTAAAAGCTACCTCGTGGAAGATCGATCTTAAATGACACAGAAACCACCAAATCACAGTTATACGAATCAATTAAAATTGTTCATTTTGTAATCAAACACATTTGCTTGTTTGTACACATTTGTCCGTGTGTACATTTTGTCTCTTTACAGAAACGGTCCGTATTGGCAAGTACCAGGCACAAATTGTGATTTTTTTTTCATTTCCTGAGTCACTTATGTCTCTTCGTGAAAACAGTCAAATGGATTTTGCCAAAACTTTTGCCTATAGTAACGTAGTAGAGTTATATCTATGCATGGAGGACTACCTTTTCTCTTTGTGGAAACGGTAAATGCAAAATAAGTTGCTTTTTTGCCATAGAGATCATCGTGATTTGGCTGATTTGAGTAGATTTGGTAAAAAAAAAATATTTCACCACCTTGTAGGCAGTAGTTAGCTTCGGTTATTTTGCTTTAAAAAAACCAGAAATTTGAAAAAAAAACCGACTTGGGGAATTTTTCTTTCGTAGTGAAATGATGACCTTTTCTCCAGTGATGCAAACTCGAATGCATGTCCGTAGGGAAGATTAAAACAATGCATTACATCCTTTGTAAAGATGAACGGGCATCTCTCAGAGTTGATTTCGTTTTGAAGTTCAAGTTTATTTTGTTCTCGTCCTTTCCTCGCACGCCGTTCGTTTGGTCTGATTCGTCAGAAATACAATGCGACGCTGGCTCTGAATTCTCTCATAGCGGTCACTTCCCTGATGGAGCTGGTCGTGTCGATCGTTGCTGCCGTCTACTGCTGCTACGTCATGAAGGAATACCGGACCACCACCACCACGGTAACATTGATAAGGCCCAACCACTCAGGTTATGTCGAATGTGTCGAACGATAAGGACCTGAGTTCATCTAGCTATATGATCAATGTATACGCAGTGGTCAGTGTACAGCTCGAAATCTGGTGTTTCAAACGCACCTTACCTTTGCCATTAATGAGCAAAACTCATTAATTGCAAAGGCAATTAAAGGCTCATTAAAGGCATTAGTGCTGATGACAAAATGCGAACACACTATTAGTCACATCGGTATCTACATCCAAGTTGCGCATGAGTGTAGTCGTCGGGTGCTTGTGAAAGTTCCATCCCTCATACGCAGTCTTTCCAATCTGTAAATTCGCATTCACCATATTTAATTTAATAAAAATGATAAAGAACATTTTACACATATATAAATAAAAATACAAGTTTGAAGTTTGAATTTGTTTTGAATCTGTTTTGTCGATTAAAAAAAATCAGATCCCGTATGTGCCAACGCAAGGGAACCCTCCGTTCTTTGTGTACAACCAACCGGTGGCCTTCTACCCAAACTCTGCTTCGCCTCCACCGATGTTAGTGGCCAACCAGGCTGCCACCGCCGTCCCCGCTCAACCCCCTAACTACGAGGCTGCCCCCAGCAACACACACCGTATATAGTAGATGAGACGTGACGCCGAGGCTGTGCCCCGCAAGTTGGTCAAACATCGAGAAGTGTTTTATGAAGTGCAGGATTGTACAAGAAATTCTAATGTACATTCGAGATCCTGCTCGACTGGATAGCTTTCCAAATTATTCCAAAGCAAATTGTTTGGAGTGAAGTTTTGATGTGTGAAAGTAACTCTGTGAAATTCGCGTTCATTTCAGGTTTTATTCCATCATCCTGACAATCTTGTGGAATTTTGTTTGACGGTGAAAACCAGTTTTTTATTTGTTCTAAGCTGTCTATAGCAGACATTGGTAAGGACACGGTCATCTATAAGCTGGGTCCAGTAAAGACCTGTCGTTGACTGTTCAAAAAAGAGAGAGATTACTCATAGTCATGAAGTCTGTCGTGAATACGCGGCACCCACTCTATGATTGAACCTTTTAAAATTTCTTATGAGCTTGACTTTGAAAGAACACATACTTAATTTTGGGGTAGCTATTGATATTATTATTTCTAGAGCAAACACTAATTATACGTACAGTGAAGAAATAAGACAAATTATTTTGAAATACTCATCAATTAACTTGGCTCAAAACCTTATGACGATAGCGAAAACCATTTTGAATAGGTCTGCGTTATTCTTATTCGTCATTCGTATCAACTACCGAGAGGCATTTGGATACGGTTGTTGCACCGCCATGGTTGTTACACGGTTCCTAATCACGACCAGGAAATGCAGCTTACCACCAACACGAGGAACATGAAGGAAAAATGCATTTTAGTTTGCGCCTATGCCACTTACAAATCTGTCTGACCGTCGGGCTGTCTGTCTGGATGATGCAAGCATTCATATCATAAATCCATCAACACTTTCCCAATTGTCATGTTTCCAAGCTATACAGTGGAAGTAATATACACCGTGCGTTTGCATTTTCAATGTGTACAGAGGAATAATTTTCCAGATAAGTAACCTATTATACGTAGGCCTATACCCCCTTCTCTGCGGGAATGTGGATTATTTTGTTGGTAAACAAAATGGGTAGTCGCCTTGACAAGGGTAAATGTCGGATCCGGTATACTATTCAACTGTTGGCTATGAGTGCATACTTATTCAGCGTTTCTTTCCTCTATTGTATATCAAGACCGTGTCAAGGGCACCCGGTTTCTCTCAGGGCAATTGACTAGTGTTATGACATAAAGCGGTTTATTGTTCGCTAACCTTTGACTGCCCTTTGAGGATTTTTTTTTTCGTTGGGTGCCCTTCACACAGACGCGTCCGCGTTCAACAATGCCGTGACGTGTGCGAGCTAGTTGGTGCCATCACCAGTTTTCACCGCGAATACACGTAGGCAATATCTCTCCGCCATTTTGGTTTCCCGAGGAAATCGGAGCAGTGTTTTCGGATTGTACTTGATCTACAGGTTTGGTTTCAAGTAAGGAAAACTTCCATTTTCCTGTATTAAAAACTATCCAAGATAACTTAGATTGGATTTATTGTTTCTCTGCAACAAATACATGTACTAATAATATTAAATAATCAGCATTAATTGTCAGCACAGCAAGTGGTCTCTGTGTGTGTTGTATATGCAAAAATTATGATAACTCTAATCAGCAAATTTACCTTTTTGCGGGGACAGTTCGACCGAATTTTGACACGTTTGCCACGAGACGTCAGCAGGAAATCGCTCAAAAACGCACAAATGCGATGAATATCAGAAAGCCGTTTACAGGGTTTAGGCTTACCGTAGCTAGAATTAAGCAATTTATCCGAAGCTACGAGTTGTGCCTTTCCGATAGTCTCAGCAGGAGGAAAGTCAAAACACCACGATGCAACCGGCTCCGATTCATACCGTGCAGATGCAGGTGGCCTCCCCGCAGCCTCCCCGGCGCAGCCGGTACTCCTGCTCGGTGAAGTCGCTGGGGATTCTACAGATCATCCTGGCCGGGGTGTCCGCCGTTTTTGGCATTGCATCCGCTGTAGCGACTTACCAGGGCATCGCAAATTTAGGATCTAGTGCTTGGGGAGGGCTCGTGGTACGTCTAGCATATGTTTCTTGTTTATTTCAAAAGTAATAAACTGCTATAGTTTATCATGTACTTCACCATTTCAGGATTCCTTTGGAAAAAAATCACGGCGTTTTCCTCGGAAACGATCAGGAAAATGTCGTTCTTCAGATGTAGTTTGAAATTCTAAGATTTACAGACTCGATGCCATTCTACGTACTCCATAACGCGCATGACTCAGTAGAAAGCTGAGAGGAGCCATGGGGACAGATCGTCGATACCAGAGGAAAACGAATATCGAGAGAGTCCAATTTTCGATATTCGATAGTTTTTTATTTGCATTATACTGCGAATAAACACATGTTCCAGTTCCTCATCTCTACTTGTAAGAATGGTTCAGTGAAGAAGAGTGAAGCAATGAGGGAAACGTGAGATTGGATATTTAATATTTGTTTGTGTCTCTTCCATTTCAGTTTTACCTCCCTGCTGGAATCCTTGGCATATTGTCCGTTACTCTGAGTGTCAATTCACGAAGAGGCCTGGTAAGATATTGAGGTTTTGAATGAGATTAATAAACCAAATAGGAGTTTGAATAAATAACAGACCACCAAAACTCACAGAAGATCTGCGTGTTCTCAAGTGATATCCACAAACTCCTTGACTTGTAATGCACCCCCTCCCTTCCAACGCAGGTGTTACTGTCCATTTAAAAAAGGCCAACTAGTGCTCTTATTACTTGCCTTACACGGTTTCAAAGAGGACTAGGTATTCCTATCCTTTGTTTATTGGGGCGTATAGATCTTCCAAAGCAAATAGGATGACGTACTAACAAGCGCCGTCAAAAGAAGGGTGCGATTTTAAAAACCGTGTGATGATAAAATACTGCTAGTTGACATGTTATCTTTGAAATGGAGAGTATTGCTTTCCCTTTGGGGGTTGTACGATACATGCTCACTCTTGACGGGTTCTGTTGGCCCTGAGCCGTGTAGAGAGTCACGACATGAATGTTACCATTGCTGGAAACAAAATGGCAGTTGTATGCGCCCTTGCCCATGGACAGTTGGTAGGTACCGTTATTTACAGTTCATTGATCCAGAGCCATTTTTGAGGGGGGATGGGGGACAAAATCGTTCGCATTTAAACAGCTGCTCAGAAACGAACACCTGAACAAAATGGCTCTGTCTATGCAAAACAACCTCCACTTAACACACTCTGATTTTTTTTCTTTTTTGGGGGGGGGGGGCATGGCCCCTTAGATCTACCCCTGCACACAATGAGCACCAATTTTGTTTCCAGAATCTCAAACTGGAGCTACTCTCAGGCTATATAAGGTCTGTTCTTTTGACGTCACTGTCGTGTTTTCTTGTACAAGTGGCTGCTAAAACTATAGTTGGCCGTCGGTACAAAAGTACAAGAATATTTAAAAAGTCCACTCAGCTTCCAGAACACCAGACTCGTATTACTAAAGGCTAAATGAAAATGCCACCGTGCATTGAACTTTAATGGGATAAATTTTTATTTTGAACAAATTTGAGTTTAATTGGAAAACCAACCAGAAGGTGATATTTCTGCAAAGTTTGGCAGCCCACATACAAGTTGTGGTCTATAAAGAGCTCTGTAATGCCCCACCCAACAACACCACCACCTGAAACAGGCTCAGTCTTTCACTGATCAAAGTTGGGGCTCATCCAAACCTGCCCCTCAACCAGCTTCATGACCATTACGAGGAAGAATCAACACAGGTTGCTGCTAGTCGCAGTCCTTACGTCTAAACCCATCCGGCTTACAGCGGTGGAAGTTCAGTGTCATCGCCGCGTTTTATTAGATGTAGTTTGCACGCTATTTGTAGAATTATATTGGGGTAAACATTTGCCCAAGTTTGATGATGAGTTATGTTGTTTTGTTTCCATTTCACAGGCTATTGCATGCTTGGTCATGTCCATTCTCTCGTCGATCATGGCTGGTACCAACCTCATAATGTACGGCATCGACATGGTGAACTTTGGCCCTAACGGCTACTACTATGGCCCTGTAAGATATGAAAAAAAAGGAAAATCACCACTCTGGTAATCGACCCCGGAAAAAGCATCTACGCCAAGAAATATTGTCGCCAATAAACAAAAAGTACTCCCAAATACCAACAACTTACGGTTTAGGTTTCTATTTTGGTGAAAATTGTTAGCCTCAGCCCTAACTAGGATGTAATAAAGGGTTCATTTCAATGATGATGATGTGGGACCCTCCTTTCCCAACCCCATAATCCCTTAACTCTTACACCCAAAGACGTCAGGGCTTTAACCATGCTGGCCTGATGGACTACCCCCAACCTCATCCCCTTCAAATTGCCCAATATTATCTAAGATGTCAGTAAATAATGCCTTTATTTTTTTGGGAGTATCCTTTTGACTGGATGGGAATAACAGTAGAAAAGTGCCATAAATATGCCGTTCTGATGTAAAATTCTGCAGGCATAACTACCTATTGCAGAGGTACATCTGCAGCATGATTTTTGCACCCAGTACAGTTCCATATATCACTGAAAAATTGCTCGGGTTAAATTTAACCCAAGCGAGAGTGAAAGCTTCAACTACCCAATAGTTTGGGTTGTTTGGACCCAATTTGGGTGACTGAAATTAATTGAAACTGAAACGGAAAGTAATTCTCAACCCAGAATGGGATTAACACAGCCCATCTTGGGGTAGTTGCAGTTTTCACCCTGCCTGGGGTTAAAATTTAACCCAGGCAATTTTTCGGTGTAGTGTCAGCACCACCCCCACACGCTTTCAAATTTCCACAGCCGGGCAAGTCAACCCATTCCCTGCCATCCCCTATCCTCCCTGAATCCTGGCACCATTTTTCGTCACTGCTTTCCTTCTTGACAAGTTGTGTATTCTTAATTTCAGACGCCAGTCGTGCTGGACTCGATTGTCTTAATCGTTTCTCTAACGGAGCTGGTTGTGTCGATCGTTGCTTCCGTCTACTGCTGTTACGTCATGAACGAATACCAGCAGACCACCACCACGGTAACAAATACCATCTTATTGTACATGTAAATTCCTCAAACCTTGTTGCGATAATTTGGCCTATAGGATGCACCATACTAATTTAAGCCACCATTGGAAGCAGTGAAAAACTTGACACAGTTCGAGCCTAAATATTGTGACAGCCGACATCGTGGAGGTTTCTTTGGCAAAAATTGTGTTATTATGTTGTTCTTTCTCACTTTTTCCATTTGTAATAAATTTGTTGGGAGGTTAGTCTTTATGTTAAAGGAGGATAGAGAAATTTAATGTAACTAAAGGGAAACATTTTTTTTCGTCAAGGGTTTCTTTATGCCCTTTATTTATCCTCATTTCTTATTTTTATTTATGTTGTTTCTGTCTTTCTCAACCATCAATCTGTTGGCGCGCCAGGCATCTTATGTTTGGGCATGGTTACATGTATACCACTGCATGCACTTGAGTTGAGTGATACTATCAACGTTCTGAATAACTGCTTGCAGAAGGAGATCGCACCTCCGCTGTTGCAGGTTCATTCGTGCTTGCCGGGCAGCTGGTCTGTCTCCAGCATCTTGTTGGAGCATGGTTGGAGTAACCCCAGGGTGCGTTCCTCTGCAGCAGTGAAAGCAGAATGTGCCATCTCCCTGCAGTTGTTTAGACTGTATAAATTACAGAAAACCTCACCCGATAAATGAACACCAAAAAGCGCCTGCTAACTTGAATGCTTTTTGTTGAATTGTTAATTTGGGTGATTTTTTTGGTTACATCGAATGACGCAACGGTAATCTGCCTATTGTCTTGGAACGAAATTGATTTGTCGCGAAACAGAATGGCATGGAGGTTAACCGGGAAAACATATAGTAAGGCGGTCACGGGACACCACCCGAGAGGGATCACAAGTCTCCTCTCATACATCAGCAGACTTTTCCTCCCGCTTGTATGTAAGCTGAACACCCTAACGACTGGTCCACGGCGCTCTACGTGGAAACGCAAGCTCATTTCGAAAATAAATAGAAGAAAATATGCTCAAAACTATGAATTGTTTCTCCATCTCGGTCTCATGGTAGCGATACGGCATTCCATAACGAGGTTCCCGTGTTGGATACGTAGAAATGAATTCATCATCGTCTAATAATATCTTACATCACATTTATAATAACCGTGTTGCCTCTTAAATAAAGCAAAAAAAGAAGGAAAATAAATCACTTCATCCTGTCTTCCCTCTGGCGCAAAAACCAGATCCAGTACGGACACCCGACTATGTATATGTACAACCAACAACCGGCTGCCTACCCCGGGCCAGCCGTCGCCCCGGCTCCTGCGATGCTTGTTACCAACCAGGCCACTTTTGCTACCCCGCCACCTAGCTAGCTACGGGGCCGCCGCTGCAGCCGGCATAAACGGTATGTAAAGTCAATGATCATGGGGGGGGGGAGAGACTGGGTGAAACTCATACTGTTTCCATGGCCTCCACTAGCACTCGTCCTGACCAACCGGACGATTTTCTGGCCGAGTCTGCCTGGAAATGGAACAGTGGGTCCTTCTTCTGCTGCCATGGGTACGTTCGAAAAACGACTATGCGGTGTGGACCCTCAATGAAGGTTTTACTTATCTTTTCTTGTCTGTCGTATCTGATCGTGTTTCAGACGCTGGAAAGGGCAATGGCAACTTGGCTTGAGTTTGCTTCACGAAACAGCCGTCGTTATTCCTGAACATCAACGGACCAAGACGTCACCTAAGATGCCACCTATAGACCAAGACGTCACACCTACGCAAATACTTAAAACTGTGCGTTAACAGGGTATTAAAAAATCGCTAGACAAAAACAAACGGTCCAATGCAAATTGACTTCCTTTGTTCTTTTAGCTTATTTATTTATAATTTTTCGGGGGGCTGTTTGCTTTTCTCTTCAGTATACCTGCTCTTCAGTAAAACGTTTGACATCAAAGTCTGAAAGCAGAAGATTCAAAACTGGTAATAAATTTACTTGGGAGAAATGGAGGGAAATATTGTTTGGACTCTTCTAAGCAACCGCGAGATAATCAGAGGTATATAGGTATTTTTTTAATCAATATGCCTCACTGCATAAGAACTTGTAGTATTCTTGCTGGTGCCCTGTTTTGGAAAGGAAAAAAATTTTTCAAAATCATTATACAGCACATTAGCGCGGTTGGCATTTAATGAGAATATGTAAGTCTTTTGCGATAATTTATTGTGAGCTTGAATTTCGCAATTACTTTGTGTTTTTTCACGAATTTGGTTATTAGCCTCCCGTATAGAAAAGTACAGACATTTTGTATTATATATGTATTTTAGTTGAAAAATTAAAGATAGCTTTATAAAGCTTAATAGCTTATATACATGTATTAGACAATACCTTTATGGTACATTCCGCCATTTTTAACCTTATACAACATGATGATATTTTTTCTATCTTACACAGTCTTCTAAGCTCCTTTTCCCTGCAATATCATTTTTCATTCGTATCCACTACCGAGAGACCTTGCGACACGGTTGTTACAGGGTTACAAAGTTCATGATCACGACAAGAATGCAGTTTACCGCCAAGATGACGAAATAAATAGACTGTTTTGGTCACTCACCGTCGGGTTGTCTGTCTGTCGGGCTGTCTTGCTGTGTGTCAGTCAATCGGGCAGTCTGTCAGGAAGGACGATACAAGGAGGATGAAAGTATAGACAAAATTGATATAAACATCAATTATTCTATTTTTCAAACTCCAGAGCAACCCAAAATGATAGTCAGATATACAGACAATAAAAGTTGTGGCATTTGCATTTTCAAAGTGCATACACGTTTCCTTTTCTGGTGGACAGGCTTCCTAACTACCCCCATCTGAGGGGACATGGGGATTACTTTTGGGGAGAAAATATTTATGGACGGTCATTTCGGGTTGCTCTGAGGTGTGAAAAACATAATTTAAATCCCACCACCGCTACCTGGAAAAGCCATGTTTATGGAATTGTGGGTTACATACAAAGTTGATGCCCTCAGACTCCAAAAATTTGAGGGGGCCAAGGGCCCCTCAATGAACCGCAAACTCTACCTGCAGACTGTTTTGTATCGTTGAGGTGAAGCTAACAGAATGAACTCGAGCGATGGTATTTTTGTCACCTGCTATCTTGACCTCTGCTCCGCCTCCACCGATGTTAGTGACCAACCAGGCTGCCACCGCCGTCACGTCCCCGCTCCACCCCCTAACTAAGAGGCTGCCGCCCCCCACACACACACACACACCGTATATAGTAGATGAGACGTGACGCCGAGTTTGTGCCCCGCAAGTTGGTCAAACATCAAAAAATGTTTTATGAAGCGCAGGATTATACAAGAAATGTTACTATACATTCGAGCTCCAGCTCGACTTGATAGCTTTCCAAATTATTCCAAAGCAAATTGTTTGGAGTAAAGTTTTAATATGTAAAAAGTAACTCTGTGAAATTCGCGTTCATTTCAGGTTTTATTCCATCATCCTGACAATCTGGAAGGTTTTTTGACGGTGAAAACCAGTTTTTTATTTGTTCTAAGCTGTCTATAGCAAACATTGGTAAGGACACGGTCATCTATAAGCTGGGTCCAGTAAAGACCTGTCGTTGACTGTTCAAAAAGAGAGCAATTACTCATAATCATAATGTCTGTTGTGAATGCGCAGCACCCACTCTATGATTGAACCTTTTTTAAAATTTCTTATGAGCTTGACTTTAAAAGAACCCATGCTTAATTTTTGGGTAGCTATTGATGTTATTATTTCTAGAGCAGACGCTAATTACACGTATAGTGAAGAAATAAAACAAATTATGTTTAAATACTCATCAATTAACTTGGCTCAAAACCTAATGACGATAGCGAAAACCATTTTGAATAGGTTTGCTTCATATTCTTATTGTGTTCTGGTATTTTTACAGCTTCGAACAATGTGATTGGACCTTCTCACCTTACACAATCTTGTAAATGCCCTGCTGTTCGTTTTCTCTGCGTTATTATTATTCGTCAATCGTGTCAACTACCGAGAGGCATTTGGATACGGTTGTTGCACCGGCATGGCTGTTACACGGTTCATAATCACGACCAGGAAATGCAGCTTACCACCAACACGGGGAACATAAAGGAAAAATGCATTTTAGTTTGCGCCTATGTCACTTACAAGTCTGTCTGACCGTTGGGCTGTCTGTCTGGATGACGCAAGCATTCATATCATGATTCATAAACACTTTCCCAATTGTCATGTTTCAAAGCTATACAGTGGAAGTATAAATATACACCGTGCGTTTGCATTTTCAATGTGTATAGAGGAATCATTTTCCAGATAAATAACCTATTATACGTAGGCCTGTCCCCCCTTTCTCAGCGGGAATGTGAATTGTTTTGTTGGTAAACAAAATGGATGGTCGCCTTGACAGGAGTACATGTTGGATCCGGTATACTATTCAACTGTTGGCTTTGAGCGCATTCTTTACTTATTCAGCGTTTCTTTCCTCTATTGTATATCAAGTCCGTGTCACGGGCACCCAGTTTCTCTCTGGGCAATTGACTAGTGTTATGACATAAAGCGGTTTATTGCTCTGTGGAATTTTTTTTTCGGTTGGGTGCCCTTCACACAAACGCGTCCTTGTTCAACAATGCCGTGACGTATGCGAGCTAGTTGGTGCCATCACCAGTTTTCACCGCAATACACGTAGGCAAAAATTAATCTCTCCGCCATTTTGGTTTCCCGAGGAAATCGGAGCAGTGTTTTCAGATTCTACTGGATCTACAGGTTTGGTTTCAAGTAAGGAAAACTTTCATTTTCCTGTATTAAAAACTATCCAAGATAACTTAGATTGGATTTATTGTTTCTCGGCAACAAATACATGTACTAATAATATTTAAATAATCAGCATTAATTGTCAGCACAGCAAGTGGTCTCTGTGTGTGTCGTAAATACAGAAAGATATGATTACTTGAAACAGGAAATTGACCTTTTTGCTGGGATAGTTCGACCGAATTTTGACACGTTTGCCACGAGACGTCAGCAGGAAATCGCTCAAAAATGCTCAAATGCGATGAATATCAGAAAGCCGTTTACAGGGTTTAGGCCTACCGTAGAATTAAGCAATTTATCTGAAGCTACGAGTTGTGCCTTTCCAACAGTCTCAGCAGGAGAAAGTCAAAACACCACGATGCTCCCGGCACCTCCGATTCAGACCGTGCAGATGCAGGTGGCCTCCCCGCAGCCTCCCCGGCGCAGTCGGTACTCCTGCTCGGTCAAGTCGCTGGGGATTCTACAGATCATCCTGGCCGGATTATCGGCCGTTTTTGGCATTGCATCCGCTGTCACCTTTTACTATGGCATCGGAGTTATTGGATCTAGTGCTTGGGGAGGGCTCGCGGTACGTCTAGCACATGTTTCTTGTGGTCTATTTCAAAACTACTCAATATTTCATATCATGTAATTCACCTATTTTATGATTCCATTTCTTGGAAACAATCTGGAAAGTGTTGTTGTTCAGATCTAGCTTGAAACTCCAAGAATTACAGACTCGATACCATTTTACGGACTCCATAATGCACGACTCAGTCAACAGAGAGCTGAGAGGAGCCATGGGGACAGATCATCGATACCAGAGGAAAACGAATATCGAGGGAGTCGAAAGTTTATATGTTGCTTTGTTGACTATATATAAACAGTTCCTCTGTGAAGCATGGAAAGCAAAAGGCGGCTGCACGACGTGACCTTTTTTTACATTATACTACAAATAAACATGGGTACCATTTCTCTTCCTTCTACAATGTAAGAATGGGTCTGGCTGTTTACTTGATTACATATTTCGAGTCCTAGGAGCGTGAGGTTCATGAAGAAGAGTGAATCAATAAGGGAATGCGAGACATGATCTTTGATTGATATATTTTTGTGTCTCTTCCATTCCAGTTTTACCTCCCCGCTGGAATCCTGGGCATATTGTCCGTTTCGGCCAGTGTTACTTCGCGAAGATGTTTGGTAAGATATTGGCGTTTGACTGAGTTAAGAAATGGCTAAAGAAAATGAAATCGTGGAAAAAACAACAGGCCACCAAACCTCACAAAGGACGTGCACATTTCCATGTGATCTACAAACTCCTTTATTTGGAATGTACAACCCCCCCCTTCCAAAAAAGTGTCACCGTCCATTTCGGAAAAGGCCAACTAGTGCTATTATAACCTGATTTACACGGTTTCAAAGAGGACTTAGTATTCATATATACTCCTGTTCATTGGGCATATCTATGGATCTCTCAAAGCAAACAGGATGACAGGAAAAGCGCCATCGAAATAAGAGTGTCCTTTTAAAAAGAATAGGAATGATAAGTACTGCATGTTATGTTTGAAATGGACGGTGTTGCTTTCACTGGGAGGGGGGTCATGCAATATACGTGAATACCCGTGACGGGTTCTAATGCCACGCCGCTTCCAGAAGACCAGACCAGTATTACTAATGCTAACTGAAGATACAACCGTACATTTAACTTTAAAGGGGTAATTTTTTTTTTGAACGAATTTGAGTTTAGCTCGAAAACCAAGCAGAAGGTGATATTTCTACAAACTTTGGCAGCCCATAAAGTTGTGGTCAACAAAGAGCTCTGTAATACCCCACTGAAGAACGCCACCAACTGAAATAGTCTCAGTCTTTCGATGTTGAATATTCAAAGCTGGGGTTCATCCAGATCTGGTCTACAGCGGTGGAAGTTCAGTGTCATCGCAAAGTTTTATTACATGTAGCTTGCACGCTGCTATTGGAATTATATTGGAGTATACATTTGCCCAAGTTTGATGATGAGTTATGTTGTTTCGTTTCCATTTCACAGGCTATTGCATGTTTGGTCATGTCCATTCTCTCGTCGATCATGGCTGGTGTCAACCTCATAGTGTACGGCTTCGGCGTGGGGCAAGTTGGTCCTTACGGCTACCTCTTTGGCTCTGTAAGAAAAAAAACGGGAAAAAACACTTCTCTGGCAATCGAGCGATAAAAAGCATCCGCACTAAGAAATATTATCACCAATAAAAGAAAAATACTCCCAATTACCAATAACTGACGGTTTGGGTTTCTCTGTTGTCAAATTATTTAGCCTCGGCCCTAACAAAGATGTAATAGAAGGTGCATTTCAATAATGATGATCCGGGATCCTCATTCCCTCAGATTCTCGGATATTCATGCACTCAAAGACGGTAGGGCTTTCATCATGCTGACCAGACTGAATAGGCCTAACCCCAACCCCGCCACCTCAGAATTGCCCATGGTTGTATTAGATGCCAGTAAATGATACCTTTCTTTCCTGGGAGTAACCTTTTGACCAGAGGGGATGGGCTATTGAATCATCCCCCAACTTTTTTGTGTTGAGAAAAAAAAAATCAAGGCGGAGAATGGGAGAACAGTAGAAAAGGGTCATAAATATGCCGTTCTGATGTAAAATTCGGCAGGCATAAATACCAATTGCAGAGGTACATCTGCGGCATGATTTTCGCGCCTAATACAGTTCCATATATCACTGAAAAATTGCTCGGGTTAAATTTAAACCAAGCGAGGGTGAAAACTTCAACTACCCAATAGTTTAGGTTGTTTGGACCCAATTTGGGTGATTGAAATTAATTTCGGGGTTATTTTAACCAAACAACGGTTAATATCCACTCATTTTGTGGGTGGAAACTGAAACAGAAAGTAATTCTCAACCCAAAATTGGGTCAACACAGCCCATATTTGGGTAGTTGCAGTTTTCACCCTGCCTTGGGTTAAAATTTAACCCAGGCAATTTTTCGGTGTAGTGTCAGCACCACCCCCACACGCTTTTCAAATCTCCACAGCCGGGCAAGTCAACCCCTTCCCTGCCATCCCCTATCCTCCCTGAATTCCGGCACCATTTTTCGCCACTGCTTTCCTTCTTGACAAGCTGCTTATTCTTAATTTCAGACGCCAGTAGCGCTGAACTCGATTGTCTTGGTATTTTCTCTAACGGAGCTGGTTGTGTCGATCGTTGCTTCCGTCTACTGCTGTTACGTCATGAACGAATACCAGCAGACCACCACCACGGTAACAAATACCATATTATTGTACATGCCTCAAACCTTTTTAAGATAATTAGGCCTATAGAGTGCACCATACTAATTCAAGCCATCATTGGAAGCAGTGAAAAACTCCACGCAGTTCAGGCCTAAATAATGTGACAGCCGACATCATGGAGGTTTCTCAGGCAAAAATTATGTCAATATGTCGTTCTTCATCACTTCGTTTTTCCATTTGTAATAAATTTGTTGGTAGGTTAGTCTTGATGTTAATCTTCACACCAGAACAAATTCGCCTGCCAAAAGTAATACTTGCCAAACCTGCACGCGGTTATTTTCCAAATTTTACAACTACTTAAATGGCATCCCTTCACTTGTGTAAGCATTTACTTTTCAACCGTAATTTTATCAAGACTGCCCACGATAGACGTATAAAAAACAAAGAAATGTTGATCTGGGTTAAACTTGGAAAATCCAGATATTTTTCAGCCCAAAAAATAACTTTTTTTCAAAAATGAATTGTAGAGAGCACTTTTCGTGCTAATCCTCATCTCACAAATAACAATCAGTGTGGTGCACCCCTGTCCATCTGGCCATGAGATCGGTGTGTGCCGAGTTTGATATCTGTAAATTATACGCTGCTCTTTATGCTCCCGCTTTCAGAGATGCACACTGGGTCGGGAAAAATTATATCTATATATCGTGGAATTAAGGCGTCTTAATCACGTGGGTTTATTCCACCTCGCCCAGATCACAGAGTGAATTAGGTCTAGGTGACGTCTTGCCTTGATATAATTCAAAGATAAGTACAGGTTTTCCTTGTCAATATCCGCAAAAGAGCAGCCGGTTTAATTTTCGTGCCTTCGGAATAGAGCCCATTTTCCACTGACAAGTTTTTTGCTGTGTCTGAAGTTCGAAATCTATGCATTCAGTTTCGTTGTGAGTCATTTGGCATCCGTGAGCAGTGTGTTCAATTTAGGATATAGCGCTGTTCTTTTTCGTGACGCAAGATCGTCATTCAGTTTAGCAAACCTGGTTCGACTGGAGATTTTGGTTGCTTTCCTAATTGTTAATTTCGTACAGAAGCAATCAATTACGCAAAATTGAAAATTCAAATTAAAGGAGGATAGAGAAATGTAAAAAAACAACATAACAAAACCAAACAAAGGAAAACGATATTTTGTTAAAGGCTTCTTTATGCCCTTCATTTATCCTGATTTCTTAGTTGTATCTATGCTGTTTCTGTCTTTTTCAACGATCAATCTGTTGACGTGCCAGACATCTTGGCATATTATGTTTGAACATGATTGCATGTATACCACTGCATGCACTTCGGTTGAGTGATACTATCAACGTTCTGAATGACTGCTTGCAGAAGGAGATCGCCCTTCCGCTGTTGCAGGTTCATTCGTGCTTGCCGGGCAGCCGGTCTGTCTCCAGCATCTTGCTGCCACTCCGGTAACCCCAGGGTGCGTTCCTTTGCAGCAGTGAAAGCAGAATGTGCCATCTCCCTGCAGTTGTTTAGACTGAATAAATTACAGAAAAGCTCGCCCGATAAATGAACACCAAAAAGCGCCTGCTAACTTGAATGCTTTTCGTTGAATTGTTAATTTGGGTGATTTTTTTTTGTTACATCGAATGACGCAACGGTAATTTGCCCATTGTCTTGAAACGAAATCGATTTGTCGCGAAACAGAATGGCATGGAGGTTAACTTGGCCGCTTATTTGCTGAAATTGACCGGGAAAACTAATAGTATGGCGGTCACGGGACACCACCCGAGAGGGATCACAAGTCTCCTCTCATACATCAGCAGACTTTTCCTCCCGCTTGTATGTAAGCTGAACACCCTAACGACTGGTCCACGGCGCTCTACGTGGAAACGCAAGCTCATTTCGAAAATAAATAGAAGAAAATATGCTCAAAACTATGAATTGTTTCTCCATCTCGGTCTCATGGTAGCGATACGGCATTCCATAACGAGGTTCCCGTGTTGGATACGTAGAAATGAATTCATCATCGTCTAATAATATCTTACATCACATTTATAATAACCGTTTTGCTTTTTAAATAAAGAAAAAAAGAAGGAAAATAAATCACTTCATCCTGTTTTCCCCCTGGTGAAAAAAAACAGATTCAGTACGGACACCCAAACGTGTATACGTACAACCAACAACCGGCTGCCTACCCCGGGCCAGCCGTCGCCCAGGCTCCTACAATGCTTGTAACCAACCAGGCCGCTGCTGCTGCCCCGCCCCCTACCTACGGGATCGCCGCTTCATCCGGCATAGGTGGTATGTACATAAATGTATATCTAGCCAGTGATCGTATCAGGGGAGGGGGGCAGACTGGGTGAAACTCATACTGTTTCCATGGCCTCCACTAGCCCTCATGCTGACCAACCGGACGGTTTTCTAGCCAAGTCTGCCTGGAAATGGAACACCGGTCCTTCTTCTGTTGTCATGGGCATGTTCGATAAACGACTATGCGGTGTGGATACCCTCAATGTAGGGTTTTGTTATCATTATCTTTTCTTGTCTCTCGTACCTTGTTTCAGACGCTGGAAAGGGCAACTTGGCTTGAGTTTGCTTCACGAAACAGCCGTCGGTTTTTCCTGAGTATCAACGGGCGACTTTAATTGACCTAGACGTCACCTATGCGAATACTTAAAACTATGCGTCAAGAGAAATCGTTAGAAAGACAAAACAAATGGTCCGATGAAAATTGACCCTTTTTTTCCTTTTTTTTTTTGTTTGCTTTTCTCTTTAATATACCTGCTCTTGTGTAAAACATTTGATATCAAAGTCTGAAAGCAGAAGATTCAAAACTGGTAAAAATTTACTTGGGAGAAATGGAGGGAAATATTGTTTGGACTCTTCTAAGCGATCGCGAGATAATCAGAGGTATATAGGTATTACTTTTTTTTACTCAGTATGCCTCACTGCATAAGAACTTGTAGTATTCTTGCTGGTGCCCTGTTTTGGAAAGAAAAAAAATGTGCAAAATCATTATACAGTACATTAGCGTGGTCGGCATTTAATGAGAATATGCAAGTCTTCTGCGATAACTTAGTGTGAGCTTGAATTTCGCAATTATTTTGCATTTTTTCATGAATATGGTTATTAGCCTCCCATATAGAAAAGTACAGACATTTTGTATAATATATGTATTTTAGTTGAATAATTGAAGATAGCTTTATAAAGCTTAAATTAAATAACTTTTGTATTAGACAGTACCTTTGTGGTAAATTCCGCTTTTTTAAACTGTATACAATATGATTCTATTTTTGCTATGTTACACAGTCTTTCAAGTGGCCTTTTATTCCTTTTTTTCCCTGCGATATCATTTTTCGTTCGTTCCACTACAGAGAGACCTTACAATACGGTTGTTGCAGGGTTACACAGGTCATAATCACGACCGGGAATGCAGTTTACCGCCAACATGAGGAATAGGAAGGAAACATACAGTTTAGGTCACCCACCGTCGGGCTGTCTGTCTGTTGGGTTGTCGGGCTGTATGTCAGTCGGTCGGTCGGTCAGTCAGTCAGGACGGGCGATACAAGGACGAACCATAGCGAAAACATAAGTGAAATTGATATAAACAGCAATTATTCTATTTTTCAAACTTCAGAGCAACCTAGAGTGGTAGTTATATACAAAGACAATAAAAGTTGTGGCATTTACATTTTCAATGTGCATACACGTTTCATTTTCCGGATGATAGGCTTAATAAATCCATAATAACCCCTTCGGTTGGGACATGAGGATTACTTTTCGGGAAGAAAATAAATGTTTATGGACGGTCATTACTAGAATAATTTCCAGTTCCCCCCCCACCACCACTACCTGGAAAAGCCACGTTTTTGGAATGTTCGATCACTTACAAAGTTGATACCATTAGACTCCGAAATTTGGAGGGGGCCAAGGGGCCTCTCCATCACCCGCAAATTCTACCCGCCGTTGTACCGCTGAGGTGAAGCCAGCAGTACGGACTCGAGCGCTGGTATTTTTGTCACCTGCTATCTTGCCTGCGTAGATCAAAATTCAATGAAAGCAGCGATCTCCTGGACTAGGTTATAAATCGGGTCTGGTATTCAAAACATGGGAAGCATTCCTATTTATAAGCTTTTCTTTCTTCTTTCACTGGTACCCGGATCCTCCTTTAGCGATTGACCAGTGTTTACCAAAGGGGGTATAGGTATTAGGTAATGACGTAAAGCGCCATTGTGGGCTTTACTCTTTTGATGTCTAAGTTGTCTTTTTCCTACCAGTGACGGCAAAAACTAGAGTTGGCCGTCGGTACAAAAGTAAAAGATTAAGAGTGTTTAAAATCCCACGTAGCTATAAGAACCCAAGATAATAATACACGTGTTACTCGATATGAAATGAAAATACAATCCTCAGATTTCTCCGGCAACTGTCCATTTTGAACGAATTTGAGATAAAATCGAGAACCAGCAAAAGGGTAATATTACTGCAAGTTTTGGCAGCCCGTCCAAAAGGTAGGTGAATTTAAAGTTTTTTTGTTTTTTTTTGGTGCTAACTGGCGCTTAACCCGTGGAGAATTTCTCGGTTGGGTGCCCTTCACACAAACGTGTCCATGTTCAACAGTGCTGTGACGTATGCGAGCTAGTTGGTGCCATCCCCAGTTTTTATTGCAATATACGTTGGCAAAACTCAATCTTTCCGCCATTTTGATTTCTGGTGAGAATCCAAGCAGTGTTTTCGGGTTCATATATCAAATGGATCTGTAAGTTTGGTTGCAAGTAAGGAAATTTATCATATCAATAATTTAGTTTTCAGGCTTTTTAGGTTTTAATTATTCAGGTTACAAATAGTAGGCCTAATAGGGCACATAAAAAAATCAGTATTATTGGTGACCAGGGCCAGACTAATGATCTCTGTGTTGTAAATGCGAGAAAGGATGCAATTTTACGATGACTTGAATCAGTAATCGACAGTTTGCGAGGACGGTACGTCCAGAATTTGACACTATTTTGGCACTTGACGTCCACAGGGAATCACTCAAAAACACATGAATGCGCTGCACAGACACACCATGGCCTTTTCATGTTTAACCGTAGAATAAAGCAAGGACATTTGGAATGAAGTGCTGTGCCTGTCCAACAGTTTCAAACAGGTGGAAGTCAACAGCACACGATGCTCCCGGCACCTCCGATGCAGACCGTGCAGATGCAGGTGGCCTCCCCGCGGCCTCCCCGGCGCAGCCGGTACTCCTGCTCGGTCAAGTCGCTTGGAATCCTACAGATCGTCCTGGCCGGGGTATCAGCCGTTTTGGGCATTGCATCCACTGTCATGTATCACCGTGGCATTGCAGCCGTAGGATCTGGTGCTCAGGGAGGGCTCGCGGTAGGTCTGGCATATATTTCTTGTGACTCATTTAAAAATACTCTGATAAGACATCATGTAATCTACCTACTTTATGCTTCCTTTCCGATCAAAACAAAATCATGGCGTTGTCCTTGGAAACGATCTGGAAAGTGTAGTGGTGGCGATGTTGTTTGACATTGTAAGAATTACAAATGGCATCACACAGACTTCATAATATGCATGGCTCTGTAAGATAAAGTGCCATGCCTTCTGCCATCGAGCCCTAAAAATCGTCTCGTTAAATCAAAGCCATAAATAACCTACAGCAAGGAACACTGTCGCCAACACACGCAAAATACTCACAGTTAGCAACAACTTGCACAATCACACGATTTTTTGTTTGTTTTGAAAACTTAGCCTAACCCTTACAAAGATAAAATAAAGGTTTCATTTAAATAACGAGGGTCCGTAATGCCGATTCTCTTCCCAGCAAGTATGTAAAGACGGTATGGGGGCTTTAACTATAATGACCTGATGTACTACCCCCAACCCCGCCCCTTTAGTTACCCCAAAATAATTCTGTTTTGGATCCGCCATTAACGAGGGCAGCAAACATGCCTCCCCTTCTTGCCAAGTTGTGTGCTCTTAATTTTCAGGTGCATTTCGGGTTGAATTCAATCCTGTTGGTCGCTTCCCTGACGAAGCCGGTCGTGTCGATCATTGCTTCCGTGTACTACAGGATAGCCGAAGGTATAGCTTAATGCGGGCGATTCACAATAGTGCGCCTCCAAGAGTTTGCAAGGAGGTGGCCAATCGTAGGTCGTGTTCGGGCGGCCTGTTCTTGACACAGGTTTCTTGTTCTCGCCCTCGAACGGCGGGAACACGACTCAAGAACACTTTTCTCGGAACAGGGTCACACACCACCTCCTCGTCAGAGTTTTATAGGAACACACGGAAAAACTCGTGAGATTTTGATTTTTGAACAGCTGCAAAAATAGAGAGATGGCTTCCAAAGCCATAGACAATGGGGAGTTTTGCAAAATTAACATTAATTATTTTCCGTAACACAGAAATGAATGTTCCTGCTTATATAGAAAAGAATTCAGCCCACCGAAACCTTAACTCTCGAATAACGTACACAGACGCCGCCATGTTGCTTGTAATAACCAGTTGTTTGTTCCCGGCGTTCGAGTGGCCGACCCACGAACAACAAATCGAGCTGTTCGTGAACATCCGGGAACAAGCCGCTCGAACTAACCCCTATTGTGCGAATTCTGTCGAACCCCCTTCCCCCCATAGATTTCGTACATTGTGATTGGCCAACGCATGGAGGCGCGCTATTGTGAATCGCCCGTATTCATTCCACCTGCCTCACCGCATAAGAATCTGTTGTATTCTTGCTGTAATGCACAGATACCCAGAGAATATATTTTAAAAGTTATTTTAAGGCACGTTAGAGAAGCCTGCGATCAAATTAGTCTCGATTTGAATTTCGCAATGACCTTGTGTGTATTTCACAAGTTTTGTAATTAGCAACCCGTCAAAACAGTCGACTCCTATTGAATAATTCAGCAGTGGGAGTGATTCACGCAATGTCATGCAGATTCCTTTCAGCCAATCATCCTTAGCGCCGTGTGCGAGTTCTAATCATCCATGCACAACGTCATAAGTTCTGATCACCTTCATTTAAGATGTCCATCTTATAAAAGGTATAAACGAAATACATGTCTTCTCTGTTTGTGAAATTTTGTCACTAGACCCAGTAGACAAAAAAGAAAAATAAACCCGGAATCTTAAATTGTAATCGTGACAAAGCTAGCAATGAATCAAATTGAGCGGTGGTGTTTTGTCGCGTGCCATCTTGCCGGCGTAGATCAAAATTCCAGTAATGCCAGCGATCGCCTGGATAAGACAAAATTGGACCTGATATTCAAATTTTGACTTAGGAAGCATTTATTCAGTGTTTCTTCCTTGGTGATTAAATTACGCGAACCAAAAGGAAATAAAACGGGGAAAAGACAAACTCTCGAGCATAAATCGTTTCTTCTTCCTCCGGCTTTCGGTCACAGGGGGAGGCACAAGGGGGAGGCGCACCAGCATCTGGAGGCACCAGCTTTCAGGGGTGTGGTTTTTTGGGGGACAAGTTTTTAAAGCCTTTTCAATATCCACTAATCCGTCTTTTAGTGGTAAAGACACCTGGGGGCCGGGCCCGGGCCCGGGAATTTGTGGGTAAACGTCCTCCCCCCTCGTGGCTACGCCTCTGTTGCTCTCTTTTGCTTACGAAATTGCATGCTTGGACTTGAAGAGCCGTGCACGATGTTTCTAAAGAAGTTGCTGTCCCCGATGCATATCACCAAATGCGTCAGCGTCACGGGTCCTGTTCTAGCGATCGACTAGTTTTCACGTGAGGTAGAGGCGATGACATACAGCGCTATTTTGATCGGCACAATTGACTCCGAGAGAACTCTTCGTTTGCACTTTGAACACAAATACGACGTGACAAGTTACTCATTAACAGTTGCCCCGCACCCTTGTCCTCAACATGCGAGATATCCAATCATTTTCCAAGCTACAGCCAGTGCCGTCACCGGTTCGAACCGTAAGATACGTCGACAAAAACTAATCTTTTCGCCATTTTGATTTCTCGTGAGAATCAGGCGAAGCAGCGTTTTCGGATTCATCTGGATCTGCAAGTTTCAAGTAAGGAAAAATTTTAATTTTATCGTCTCTACGCTGCCAACATCAATAAAATAGGCCCCAATATTAAAAGTCTATGTTAACTGTCATCGAAACCAAGGGTCTTTTTGTTGTAAATGCCCAAAATACTTGTTTTGGCAAATCGACGATATACGGGGGCGGTTGATCCGAATTTTGACACATTTACTGTGAAACATCCACTGGAAATCACTCAATAACTCATGAATGAACCGCAGAGAAACGCCCAGGACAGTTTAGGCTTAACCCGAGAATTAAGCATGGTTATTGTTTAAATTAAGGTGTTATGCCTCTCCAACAGTTTGAACACAGGAACAAGACAACAGGACACGATGAACCCGGTAACTCCGATTCCGACCGTGCAGATGCAGGTGGCCTCCCCGCAGCTTCCCCGGCGCAGCCGGTACACCTGCTCGGTCAAGTCGCTGGGGATTTTACAGATCGTCCTGGCTGGGGTGTCAGCCGCTTTGGGCGTTGCAGCCGCTGTTGTCTCGGGGTACTACACCTTGGCATTTATCGCGCCTGGTGCTTGGGGAGGACTCGCGGTACGTTACGTTTCTTACGTGTGTGTGTTTTTTTTTAAGAAACCTGTTATGCATCATGATTATAATATGAAATGATTTCTTTGCAACGAAATCAGGATGTTTTCGTCGCAAACGATCTCGTAAGTGTTGCGTTGCGAATGAAGTCCGTCATACGGAGTCCATGCTGTGCATGACTCAGTCAATAAAGAGCTGATAGGGGTTATGGGGGGCAGAGAGTCGATACCAGAGGAAAACGAATATCGACAATCAACATTTTATACATAACAATATGTATGAACCACAGGTTATAAAAGGTGGTAGAATCGCTTCCGGCATTTTTCTTTCATCGCAGCATCATTCCTGAAGAAGAAAGCTTTCCTTCTGGTCAAAGGACTGACCTGTACGTCGAAACTTAAAACATCCTTTTTCAACTTTCGTTGACACTTTTTAAGTCTACCTATAAAATGAACCAACAGGAGTACCGTTTTTCCTCTTTAGAATGGGTCTGACTGGTTACTTGAACACATATTTCCAGCCCTCAGAGAGTGAAGTTCAATATGAAGAGTGAAGCAATAATGCAAGACTTGATCTTTGATTGGATTTTTTTTTATTTATTTATTTATATTTTTTTGGCGTTTTCTCCATTCCAGTTTTACCTCCCCGCTGGAATCCTGGGCATATTGTCCATTACAGTCGGTGTTACTTCGCGAAGATGTTTGGTAAGATATTGGCGTTTTTGAATGAATTAAAAAATAAACAATTGCGCTGGAAGTTCAGTGTTATCGCAAGGTTTTATCGTCTGTAGTTTGCACGCTGCAGGAAGAGTTGCATTTGGGCATATTTATAGTAGTAATGTTCTGTCTTGTTTCTGTTGCCTTTTTCTGCAGGCGATTGCAACCATGGTCATGTCCATTCTTGCCGCAGTCATGGCTGGTACCAACATCATCCTATACGGCATCTGCATTTCTGAAAGTGCCTATTACCGCTACTCCTACTACTTTGATGTCTCTGTAAGATCAAAAACCACAAGTTCTGCTATCGAGCCCTAAAATGCATCTCTTTACATTCAAGCCAGAAATAAGACACAGCGATAAATAGTTGTCACCAACAAACGCAAAGTACTCACAAAGAGTAACAACTTTACACAGATGGACGGTTTCCGTTTTTATCTGATTGAACCTCAACCCCCGCAAAGGGGGTTTCATTTAAACAATAATTCCCTTTTTCCTTCCTCCATAATCCTCATGGATCATTTACACAATGGCCATATTGGCCTGATGGACTATCCCCAACCCCACCCCCCTTAAAATTGTCCAAACGATAATTCAGTTCTTGATCCGCCGTCTAAGAGGTCAGTAATGAGGAGAATGGGGGAATATATCCCCAACCTTTTGAGGTGAGGAATGGGCTATCAAAGCATCCTCCAACTTTTTTGTGGTGGGTGTGGAGGGTGGTTTTTCGGATTTTCCAACAGGCAAAATGTATCCAAAGCACTTAAAAGGAGAACAAAAAGCCATAAATATGCCGTTCTTATGTACAGTAATTGAATGCAACACATTATTACAGATCGCCCCGAACATAGTGTCATACTGTGTCAGCACCATCGCCCCCCAACACCACTTTTCAAATTTCCATTGCCAAACAAGTGACACCCTTTTCCACAATTATCCACCCTCCATCCTCCCCGATTTCCGCCACCAATTTTCGCCACTACTTCCCTTCAGGCAGAACTCGGGTTGAGTTCAGTCCTGGTGGTCGCTTCCCTGACGGAGCTGGTTGTGTCGATCGTTGCTTCCGCCTATTGTTGCTACGTCATGAAGGAATACCAGCCGGCAACCACCACGGTAACAAACATCGTATTATTCTCAATGGCTCAAACCCTTGTTTTTTGTTGTTGTTGTTGTTGTTGTTGCTGCTGTTGTTGATGTTGTTGTTGTTGTTGTTGTTGTTGTTATTTGTTGTTTTTTGTTGTTTTTGCGATAACTATGGGTCTATAGGGTGCATGCACCACACGAATTCAAGCAACCACTGAAAACAGTACATTCAGCACAGTTCTGGCCCAAACAACATGACAGCCGACATCATTGTTGATTCTCGAACAGAAATGAAATCATCATCTTGTTCCATCCAACGTTCTTCTGTTTCTACCTCCATGGTCTTTCCATTTCTTTTTCTTTTTTATTTCGAGGGTAAGCTGTTTACATGTTAACATATTCACACCAATGCAAACTCACTTCCTCAAAAGTGACATCTCCAGTCCTACATGTGGCCATCTGACAATTGTTTTTTTCAAATTTTCAAATAGCACCCCTCCACTTGTGTACGTAATTCAGATTCACTTTTCAATTGTAAATTTATCAAGACTACGTTTACAGAAGCCCAGAGACAAAGAAAGTTGTTCCTGCATTATCCTACCATTTGTCAGCCCAACAATCTCCTTTACAAAGTCATGCAGAAAATCGTATGTGGTGTTCCATGAATGCCCGCTTTTTGAGATAACGAAAAAAAAAAAACCGCGTCAACAAGTTGTGGAATGAAGGGGTCTCAATGACTGCGATGCATTACAGCTTGCCCAATTCACTGAGTAAGATCTGGGTGTCGCCTTGATAATTCAAAGCTAAGTTGTAAGGCAGTCACAAGGCATCACCCCAGAGGAGAGGGACCAACATCACCCTTCCTGCAACTTGTACCTCCGTATAAGATTAACATAAGCTGGTCCCCACTACCAGTGGACCAAGGCGCTGTGCGTGAAAACACAAATTCGTGCCTCTTGTCCAAACTAAATTGCGGTCTTGTGGTGGAAATAACGCATTCCATGACGAGGTTGCAGAGCTCTCACGTTGCCGAGAGCTGATTTAAATCATTTTAATCGTGGCTTTTGCCCTTACCTAACGTTTTTATAAACACCGTTTACCGAGGGTATACGTTTGTAAGAAATGAATTATAGTCACTTCCAACATCATCTAATAATTTCTTATATCACATTCATAATAGCAATAGTATGTATTTAAAAGAAAAAAAATGAAAAAAAATCACTTTATCCTGTCTCTCCTCTGGTGCAAACCAGATCCAGTACGGACACCCAGCCATGTATAATATGTACAACCAACAACCGGCTGCTTACCCAGGGCCAACCGCCGCCCAGGCTCCTGCGATGTTTGTAACCAACCAGGCCGCTGCTGCTGCCCCGCCCCCC
>NW_019091357.1:2800637-2855784 GCF_001949145.1 Acanthaster planci
AGCTACGGGAACGCCGCTGAAGCCGGCATAGATGGTATGTTCAGTCAGTGTGTGTGTGGGGGGGGGGTGAAATTTATTCTGTCTCAATAGCCTCCACATGGGCTAACCTTGGGTCCCTATTCTATTTTCACGGGCCTTTCTCGAAAAGAGACTAAGCAGTGTGGATCTCTTCAATGAATGTTTTTTTTCTTTTTCATATTTTATTGTTTTGCAGATCCCAGAAAGGGCAATATCAACTTGGCTTGAGTGTTCTTCACAAAACGGCCGTCGTTTTTTTTTAAGAATCAACCGGCAAAAACAATAGACAAAGACATCACCTGTACAAATACTAAATAAAACTTTTGCGTTAACTGGAAAAACAATCGTTAAAAACAATTTGTCAATTTCAAATTGACCAAATTTCTTGTGCTGTTTGATTTCTCTTCTGTGTACCCAGTTTCTCTGTAAATAGTGTTAGAAACCACAACATGAAAGCGTGCAGAAGGTTCGCAACTTGGCCCAATTTCACGGCGCGCTGCTAAGCAAACGATTTCTAGTCATAGTAGTGTATGCTTAGTTCATGGATACTGTGACCATTAAGCATAGCAAAAGGCACGCTCACCCCGGATGAAAAATTTACCTATTAACTTAGTGACGTGACAATGGAAATCTCCAAGCGCCTCGATGCAATTTTTGTGTTAAGCACAGCAACCGTGTTTATAATGTTCACCGTGAAATACTCTTACCGTCTGGCACATTTTGTGCCATGGTTAGAAAAATAAACGTGGTAAGCAGCTCGGCAAAATAAGCACATTGCGAGCTAAATTTGAATAAAGTCTGGTACGATGAGTTATCTGACTGCACATTAACGTAACGATTTGAATTCCCCTGACTGAAGACACCACTGTTGCTATACCTCTAAACGACCACCATCTCTGGAATGGACTGGTTCCTTTGCGCCCTTCTTATCCACTGAGAACGGTGTATTGTTGTAAGGCGTCTCTTATGTAACTAAGCAAAAGCCTGCCCCGAATCACTAAGTATAGCAACGGGGTCTGTAGTATAGAGAATTTAAGAAAATCAGTGTGTGAGGTTTTATTCAAATTTAACTCACAAAAGGCTTATTGGGCCTTGCGTTTGAATTGACAAGGACGAAAAAGACGGAAAAGCGTCTTCAGACACTTAGAAACAACCGTAGGATAACTAGAGGTGTAGATTACTTTATTTACTATGTTTCACCGCATAAGAACTTGCATAGTATTCTTGCTCGTGACCTGTAATGGAAAGATATTAAAAAAATGTTTTAAAAATCATTATATATAAAGTTTAGTGCAGTCTGCATTTACCAAAAATGTGTAACTCTTTTCCATTCTTTTAAACTCTTTTTCTTTGGTAAATTCCAATTTCGCTGTTACCTTGTGTGTATTTCACGAATTTGTAATTTGTGACCCACCAAAACAGCCACGTATTTTGTATTGTACGTGTATTTCAGTTAAATACTAATTGTTTAATTGCTTGGTGTTTATATCAGAAATTAGAGTGATAATTAGAAATGAAATCATAATCACCATCAAATAATTCCTTACGCCACAAAGATAATTAGCCATGCTACGTTTTAAAAATAAAAAAACAAAAAGGACAATAAATCATGTTATCTTACATTCCCTCTGGTGCAAAACCAGACCCAGTGCGGACAACCTAAGATTGTATACAACCAACAACCGCTTGCCGTCGCGCGGGCTCCTGCGATACTTGTAACCACTTCGGCTGCTGCTGCCGTCCCACCCCCTAGCTACGGGGCCGCGGCGGCAGTCGGCACGGACGGTATGCATTGCCAATTGATCATACCGGATGGGGGCGAGAGTGCGACAGCAGGCATTCTATGTACCGCAAAACACGAGGGGCAAGCTCGGTCAGTGACAGATAGTCAACCACTGGTTAATTTTGACTGGTAATCTATGCATTAAATATAATTATACTGAGCACCAGGGCAAAATCGACCAATGGTTAAGAAATTGTCGCTAGTCGGAATTGCCTACAGTTGTGCGTGAGACGCGTTGCCGAGTTCGAGTGCAGGAAAGGAATGTGCCCACATACTTACAGAAGACAAAATGGGGAAGATGGTGGTAAACCCAACTGCAAAATGCCATTGATGGACTGAGAGCGCAGTGCACTATTGAAAAGTTTGTTGTTACCGCGGCCTGAGTCATTTTCATCAAACAATTTTACCGTCTTACCACTCATGCACAGCTAGTATGATGTAGCTCGTAATAAGAAGTCAATTAATTGAATCTGACTCATAGGGAACGTGTCATCGATAGTTTGCGGCAGGAATTACGACGACAGCCCCGGTCAAAGGAAGAAACTCTACGCCGTAGTGGCGCGCTGCGCACGCGTGTTGACCTTTGAAATGAACCCATCGGAACAGTTGCTCTGATTGTCAGCCTGTGCCGGTCATAATGTCACTTGCAAAGTCTCATCCTGTGCCTTTTAAAACCTTGGTCGTCACTGCCAACTTTTGCTATTTAATGTGCCCAAGTGAGTAAAACCAGTAGACTGGGTGAAATTCATGCTGTCTCAATGGCCTCCATTTGAACTCTTACTGACCAACTGCACGATTTTCTGGCCGTGTCGGCTTGGTGACGGGATACTGGGTCCTTGTTCTATTGCTACGTGCCCTCTTTGAAAGCAAACGATGCAGTCTGGACCCCTTCAGTGAAGGCTGTTCTTTTTCATTTTGTATTGTCTTTCAGACCCTGGAAAGGGCATTGTCAAGTTGGTGTGAGTCTACTTCACAAAACAGCCGTCGGTTTTTCCCGAACACTGGTCAACAATGATAATATATCAACTTTCACGGGTTTAAAAATTAATCATTTAAAAACAAACCGTCAATTTCAAAATGATCAGAATTTCTTCCGTTGTTTGCTTTTCTCATCTATATAACCCCTGTTTGTGAATAGTGCTCGATATCACAAGCTCGAAGCGGAAGATTCGAAACTGGTAATAAATTGTCAGGGGGAGGAGGGCAGAAAAGCATCTTGAGACACTTAGAAACAAACGCAGGATACCTGGAGGTGTAGCTTAATACGGGCGATTCACAATAGTGCACCCCTCGAGAGTTTGCAACGAGTTGACCAATCACAACGCGCGAAATCTGTCTGCCCTTTCTGAACGTGCATTGGGTTGACAGATTTCGCACATTGTGATTGGCCAACGCATTGCAAACTCTTGGAGGCGCACTATTGTGAATAGCCCGTATTCATGCAACTTGCCTCGCCGCATAAGAATCTAATGTATTCTTACTGTAATGGACCCAGATATTATATTTATAAAAATTATTTTACAGCACATTAGCGTAGTCTGCAATTAACCAGATCGCGCAAACCAGCTCGCCCCACCTCATGACATTAAATAGCACCACCTGTGTAAAAGCCCCCACCCATCAACGCAACCGCGTATAGGCAGTCGCCTCTTTCAACAAAGCAGTTTCCAGGGACAGATTCAGTCGGTGCACGCAGCACGCACTGCGGTGCCACTTTCAGCATGCAGAGGGCGAACGCCTTCGTCGACTCCTACTGAATAATTCAGCAGCGGGCGTAATTCACACAATGTCATGCAGATTCCTTTCAGCCAATCATCCTTAGCGCCTTATGCGGCTTCTGATCATCCACGCACGACGTCGTAAGTTCTGATCGCCTCCATTAAATATGACCATCATCTTATAAGAGGTATAGACGAAATAAATGTCTTCTCTGTCTGCGAAAATTAATTTTGCCAAGAGACTCAGTAGACCCCAAAACTAGGAAAAGCAAAGCCCGGAATCTTAAACTGTGAATCAAATTGAGCGCTGGTGTTTTGTCGCGTGCCATCTTGCCCGCGTAGATCAAAATTCCAGTAATACCAGCGATCGCCTGGACAAGACAAAATTGGACCTGATATTCAAATTGCGACTTTGGAAGTGTTTCTTCCTTGGTGATTAAATTACGCCAACCAAAAGGAAATAAAACGGGGAAAAGACAAACTCTCGACCATGAATCGTTTCTTCTTCCTGCGGCTTTAGCTCAAGGGGGGGGGCACAAGGGGGAGGCGCACCGGCATCTGGAGGCACCAGCTTTCAGTGGTGCGGTTTTTTGGGGGGACAAGTTTTAAGCCATTTCAATATCCACTCATCTGTTTTTTAGTAGGAGTGGAGGCACCTAGGGGGCACCGGGAATTTGTGGGGGGCACGCGCCCCCCCCCTGGCTACGTCCCTGTTGCTGTCTTTTACTTACGAAATTGCATGCATGGACTAGAAGAGCCGTGCACGATGGTTCTAAAGAAGTCGCTGTCCCCGATGCAAGAGTGTATGAGTACAGCATACGTATTAAAGGACTATGCCACGAAGCTTCGTCTTTTAGAAAACCTGCATAGAGTCTTCCCTTTCCCGTCAGATCTCAGAATTACACGCTGAAAGCAAGTCATGAGTTTTGCCGGTTTGTTTGCTCGTTTTGATTCAAACCGCCTATCATCAAACGCGTCAGTGTCACGGGTACCTGGGTCCTGTTTTAGCGATCGATTAGTTTTCACGTGAGGTGGAGGCAATGACGCACAGCTCTATTTTCCATTGACGCACAGCTCTATTTTCCATTGACCCCCGAGAGAACTCATCGGTTGTACCTTGAACACAAATGCGACTATGTTCAACGGGGGCTTCCTGCTAGTTACTCATTAACAGTTGCCCCGCACCCTTGTCCTCAACATGCGAGATATCCAATCATTTTCCAAGCTACAGCCAGTGCCGTCACCGGTTCGAACCGTAAGATACGTCGACAAAAACTAATCTTTCCGCCATTTTGATTTCTCGTGAGAATCAGGCGAAGCAGCGTTTTCGGATTCATCTGGATCTACAAGTTTCAAGTAAGGAAAATTTTTAATTTTATTGTCTCTACGTTGCCAGCATCAATAAAATATGTGTTAACTGTCACCGAAACAAGGGTCTTTTTATTGTAAAATGCCCCAAATACTGGTTTTGGCAAATCGACGATTTACGGGAACGATTGGGCCGAATTTTGATACGTTTGCTGTAAGACGCCCACTGGAAATCACTCAATAACCCATGAATGAACCGCAGAGAAACACCCAGGACAGTTTAGGCTCAAACCGAGAATTAAGCATGTTATGCCTCTCCAACAGTTTCAACACAGGACACGACAAGTCAACAGGACACGATGCACCCGGCAGCTCCGATTCAGACCGTGCAGATACAGGTGGCCTCCCCGCAGTCTCCCCGGCACAGCCGGTACTCTTGCTCGGTCAAGTCGCTGGGGATTTTACAGATCGTTCTGGCTGTGGTGTCAGCCGCTTTGGGCATTGCGTCCGCTGTTATCTGGAGGCACTACTCCTTAGCAAGTATCGTATCTGGTGCTTGGGGAGGGCTCGTGGTAGGTTACGTTTATTGTGGTTTCCTAGATACTCACCATTATGCATCATTATGATCTGAAACGATTTCCTTGCAACAAAATCAGGGCGTTTTCCTTGCAAACGATATCGGAAGTGTCGTGGTATAGATGAAGTTTGACATTCTGAGAATTATGGACCAAATGCCGTCATACGGACTCCATACTGCGCACGACTCAGTCAACAAAGAGCTGATACGGGTCATGGGGGTAGAGAGTCGATACCAGAGGAAACCGAATATCGAGAGTGTCAACATTTAATACATAACGATATTTATGACCCACAGGGTATAAAAGGTGGTAAGTTTTCTTCCAGCATTTTTTTCATAATTCTTGAAGAAGGAAGCTTTCCTTCTGGTCAGAGGACTGACCTGTACGTCGAAACTCAACATCTTTTTTTCAACTTTCGTTTACACTTTTTTAAGTCTAACTACAAAGGCAGGGTTTCTTGGACGCTTTGCTGGTCAACCATTGCATCGAGTAATTACTTTAACTAAAGAACTGTAAAAAGATGGGCAGGGTGGTCGATATTTTGGCCTTAAAATGAACTAACATGAGTACCGTTTTTTTTTTCTTTGTACATGTAAGATTAGGTCTGACTGGTTACTTGATTACATATTTCCAACCCTCGGAGTGTGAGGTTCATGAGGAAGAGTGAAGCAAAAAGGGAATGATCTTGATCTTTGATTGATATATTTTGTGTCTCTTCCATTCCAGTTTTACCTCCCCGCTGGAATCCTGGGCATATTGTCCGTTAGGGTCAGTACGTCGCGAAGACGTGTGGTAAGATATTGGCGTTTTCGAATGAGCTAAGAAATAAATCAAGAAATAAATTTAAAAAACTGATTTTTGAGGATAGTAACAGACCCCCAGAGCACATTCAAAAGGCACTGCTTTACATGTAATGTACAGCGTCCCCCTTCAAACAAATGTCACTGTCCATATAAAAACAGGCCAACTGGTGAGGTCTCACTTTTATATTAAAAAGGCATATCTCTGGATCTTCGTACGATTACCACGTGTATTTTTGAAGAGTCAAATAAATAAAACAACATAAACACACCATTAAAGCAAGAAAGTCTTGTTATGCTTAAAATGGATAAAATTGCTTACATTGATACCCTTGCCTGGATCTATTACTTACATTATAGAAAGTCACCAACTGAAACAATTTCAGTCCATGGGTTTAAAAAGTCTGGCGTCAGGAAAAGTTGCCACCTGGTTGGAGCTGTTTAAAGCGAGAGTTGCGACATGGGTGTCTCAGTTGTAACCAAGGTGGTGGATGATGCGTCGACGGAGATGGACAAGAAACACACAATCATGTTTTACGTAATGCACTCATGCATTAACAGATATTTGGGTTCCACAGTCTGTAAATGGCGCCACTCCCTGTAAACACAGCTCTGCCCTTGGCCAGCTTCGTGACCATTATATTATGAGGAGTTGACCTGTTACAAACTTCAGCATCGGTTGTTTCAGCCGAGGTCTTTGATATGAACTCATCATATGGGCATATTTGTAGTAGTAATGCTCTGTTTTGTTTATGTTGCCTTTTTCTGCAGGCGATTGCAACCATGGTCATGTCCATTTTAGCCGCAGTCATGGCTGGTACCAACATCATCATATACAGCATCTGCATGACTCAAACTGTCTATTACTACAACCCCTACTACTACATCTCTGTAAGATAAGAAACCACAAGGTCTGCTATCGAGCCCTAAAATGCATCTCGTTACATCCAAGCCAGAAATAACAAATAGGGATAAATAGTTGTCACCAACAAACGCAAACTACTCACAAAGAGTAACAACTTTACACAGATGGACGGTTTTCATTTTATCTGATTGAACCTCAACCCCCGCAAAGGGGGGTTTCTTTTAAACAATAATTCCCTTTTTCCTTCCTCCATAATCCTCATCGATCATTTACACAAAGGCCATATTGGCCTGATGGACTATCCCCAACCCCATCCCCCTTAAAATTGCCCAAACGATAATTCAGTTCTTGATCCGCCGTCTAAGAGGTCAGTAATGAGGAGAATGGGGGTATATATCCCCAACCTTTTGAGGTGGGGAATGGGCTATCAAATCATCCTCCAACTTTTTTGTGGTGGGTGTGGAGGGTGGTTTAGAAGTTTTCGGACTTTCCAACAGGCAAAAGATATCCAAAGCACTCAAAAGGAGAACAAAAAGCCATAAATATGCCGTTCTTATGTACGGTAATTAAATGCAACACATTATTACAGATCGCCACGAACATAGTGCCATACTGTGTTAACACCATCGCCCCCAACACCACTTTTCAAATTTCCATTGCCAGGCAAGTCATACCCTTTTCCACAATTAACCATCCTCCATCCTCTTATTAATAATTTTCAGGCAGAGCTCGGGTTGAATTCAGTGCTGCTGGTCGTTTCCCTAGCGGAACTGGTTGTGTCGATCGTTGCTTCCGCCTATTGCTGCTACGTCATGAAGGAATACCAGCCGGCCACCACCACGGTAACAAACACCATATTATACTCAATGGCTCGAACAGAAATGAAATCATCATCTTGTTCCATTCAACTGTCTTCTGTTTCTACCTCCATATTCTTTCCATTTCTTTTTCTTTTTTGTCTAGGGTTAGCTGTTTACATGTTAACATATTCACACCAAAGCAAACTCACTCCCTCAAAAGTGACAGCTCCAGTCTTACATGTGGCCATCTGACTGCCCGCTTTTTGAGATAACGAAAAAAAACCCCGCGTCAACAAGTTGTGGAATGAAGGGGTCTCAATGACTGCGATGCATTACAGCTTGCCCAATTCACTGAGTAAGATCTGGGTGTCGCCTTGATAATTCAAAGCTAAGTTGTAAGGCAGTCACAAGGCATCACCCCAGAGGAGAGGGACCAACATCACCCTTCCTGCAACTTGTACCTCCGTATAAGATTAACATAAGCTGGTCCCCACTACCAGTGGACCAAGGCGCTGTGCGTGAAAACACAAATTCATGCCTCTTGTCCAAACTAAACTGCGGTCTTGTGGTGGAAATAACGCATTCCATGACGAGGTTGCAGAGCTCTCACAATGCCGAGAGCTGATTTAAATAATTTTAATCATGGCTTTTGCCCTTACCCAACGTTTTTATAAACACCGTTTACCGAGGGTATACGTTTGTAAGAAATGTATTATAGTCACTTCCAACATCATCTAATAATTTCTTATATCACATTCATAATAGCAATAGTATGTATTTAAAAGAAAAAAATGGAAAAAAATCTCTTTATCCTGTCTCTCCTCTGGTGCAAACCAGATCCAGTACGGACACCCAACCACGAATAATATATACAACCACCAACCGGCTGCTTACCCAGGGCCAGCCGTCGCCCAGGCTCCTGCGATGTTTGTAACCAACCAGGCCGCTGCTTCTTCCCCGCCCCCTAGCTACGGGAACGCCGTCGGAGCCGACATAGATGGTATGTTCAGTCAGTGATCATAAGGGGGGGAGGCGGAATAAGTGATATCCATGCTGTTTCATTGGCCTCCACATGCGCTAACCCTGACCAACTGGACAATTTTCAATTTCGGAAATCACATCGTGGGTCCTTATTCTGTTTTCACGGCCGTTCTTGAAAAGAGACTAAGCAGTGTGGATCCCTTCGATGAATGTTTTCTTTATCATGTCATTTTCTTTATCATGTCATTGCAGATACCACAAAGGGCAATATCAACTTGGCTTGAGTGTTCTTCACAAACAGCCGTCATTTTCTCAAGAATCAACCGGCAAAAACAAAGACATCACCTGTACAAATACTAAATAAAACTTCTGCGTCAACTAGAAAAACAATCGTTAAAAACAATTTGTCAATTTCAAATTGACCAAATTTCTTGTGCTGTTTGTTTTCTATTCTGTGTACCCAGTTTCTCTGTAAATAGTGTTAGAAACCACAACATGAAAGCATGCAGAAGGTTTGCAACTTGGCCCAATTTCAGGGCGCTGCTAAGCAAACGATTTAACGGCATTATAGCGTATGCTTAGTTCATGGAGACTGTCAGTATTAAGCACAGCAAAAGGCACGCTCACCCCGGATGAAAAATTTGCCTATTAACTTAGTGACGTGCAATAGAAATCTCCAAGCGCGTCCATGCAATTTTTGTGTTAAGCACAGCAACCGTGTTTATAATGTTCACCGTGAAATACTCTTACCGTCTGGCACAAAAAATTGTGGTAAGCAGCTCCGCAAAATAAACACCTTGTGAGTTAAATTTGAATAAAGTCTGGTACGATGAGTTATCTGAGTGCACATTAACGTAACGATTTGAATTACCCTGACTGAAGACACCACTGTTGCTACACCTCTTAGCGACCACCATCTCTGGAATGGACTGGTTCCTTTGCGCCCTTCTTATCCACTGAGAACAGTGTATTGTTGCAAGGCGTCTCTTATGTAACTAAGCAAAAGCCTGTCCCGAATCAGTAAGTATAGCAACGGGGTTTGTAGTACGGAGAATCCAAACTGTTGATTCACGTGAATTTAAGGAACTCAGTGTGCCAGATTATATTCAAATTTAACTCGCAAAAGGCTCGTTGGGCCCTGCTAATGAATTGACAAGGACGAAAAGGCATCTTTAGACACTTAGAAACAACCGTAGGGTAACCGGAGGTGTAGATTACGTTATTCAGTATGTGTCACTGCATAAGAACTTGCACGATATTCTTGCTTGTGACCTTTAATGGAAAGATTATTCAGAAAGTGTTTTAAAAATTATTTATTTATTACATTACGTGAAGTTTGCACTTACAAAAAAATGTGTAACTCCTGTTAAAATTTCGCAGCTACCTTGTGTGTATTTCACGAATTTTGTAATTAGAAACCCACCAAAACAACTTTAGATGTTTTGTATTGTAAGTGTATTTCAGTTAAATAATAATTTGAGACAGCTTAATGTTTGTATCAGAAAATAGAGTGATAATTATTTTGCCGGTGTGTGATTTTGCTGTAGGTTATTTTCAAAGTTTGAATGGCATCATAAATAATTACACATTTTACCGTTTTACCGAATTACCGTCTATACTAGCCAAAGACTTTATTTCGCTTTATGACAACTGTGACATAATAAAGGGTCGACAGATTTCGTGCATTGTGATTGGCCAACGCGTCGCAGACTCGTGGAGGTGCACTATTGTGAATTACCCGGATTCCCTGTTTGATAACATTTTTGCATGAAAGCATTGGGACTGATCTTTAACCGTATATACTTCTTGTACAAAGCTATGCCGCGCAGTGTTTGCATGATATCACAATACACTTAGGTCAATGAACATCACAACTTCAACCCGACGGTTATACATTAACAACACTGTTTAACAGACGTTTTCAGTCACTACTCTGCCAGAACACGAATATAGCCCTCTAGGTGGTGAGGCATTGCTGAAAGATAGCTAAAGCTCAACTTGCCTCTTCGCAAGTTGCAGGTCTAGCCAACTTGCTAGTGAAACCATTCGTGTCAAACGCAGAGTGAGCCGTCTATAACATCCGTGGGACATTTTGGGCCCTGTACTTCTTTTTAAAGCCCAGTTTTCCTATTGAGGTCAAGAGGCTCCGAGTTAGAGCATCGTTGATCAATTTCTGACGACACGCAGTGGTACAGAAACACTACCGCGGCTTTTGTTGTGTCGCCGTAACAGGCCTACATGAACACGCACCCTGGCATGGGAGACATACATTACAACAAATATCTATCCCACTTCTGCCACTTGCCTATTTTCTCCTTATTATTAACATTTGACCCAACAATGGTAAAACAATGACCACAAACAAATATACCCAAATGGAGTACCAATTTAGCTTCAAGAGTTGGTATCACGACATGAAGGGGCATTTTATTCGAAATATTTGCCCAGTTTCAGACGCTATTTTGTTTAATTTCTTGGGTAGAATGACGTCACGTCTGTGTCTTGCTACCTCGCATGCCATTGGCCTTCGTTACGACCATATGGATGATAAGCTTAAGCTGCAACTTCGTGTATGTTTACTCGCTACCGCGTATTGCATCCATTCTTGCTCATCTCAAAAGTCAAAATTACGTTCGTGTGCGTAGCTAGTGTTCATGTAAGACCAGGCTACATCTTCCGATTTCAATATGAAACTCCATCATACACTATATCATTCGAGGTGCCGCATAGGTGTTCATATCTACTTTCAGGCTCACTGTTGTCTGACGTGAGGTGAAAAAAATTGGTGATACAATTTCGTGATTGTAAAGAGTGTGGCGGAAATACCTAATTTTGAAATAATTTCTCTACAAAATGCTAAAAGTTTACCAAGCATCGCGGTGTAGACCGGTCACATCTACCTTTGGGGTTAACTCAGTGAGATCACGGCCAACTGTACACCACTGGATATCAAAATAAACGGAGAAATCAACAAAGTCTGGTTTCCATGAGCTTTTCAATTGGTCTATTTCTTGTTTATCAGCGTCGTCGTTTTGCCAACTCAGGGAACAGGAATGACCTTTCTGCAGAATCTGTGTCAGCGCAACCATCTACTATTTGCATTTGCGATGAGCTGTCAATATTTCACCACTTACGTAGGCGCCCACAACAGGAGACCGTCAGTGGACAGTCAGTCATCGTGGAAAATTCAGCGCGGTCTAAAAGCACTTTGAACCCAGAGGCACGTGGCACAAACGTATCTGCCTGTGAGTAAATGTATAATTGTTCAGCATGATTTCAACTTCCAGCGGGTTATACATTAACTCAGGACGCAATGTGTGTCAATTATGAGCAATACATTCCGCGAGGTTTGGCGTCATCCACCAGAGTTGGCCCGAGCTCTGCCTTTTAGGATGAAAACAGGTCGGCCATTTTCATAGTGGAAAACTGACAAAGAGGTATACCGTTACTGAGGCACAGGGTTCTGAGAGTGTCGTTTCAAGTGAGTAAAAACCTTCAATACCCTCTCTTTCTTGTGGCTGAACACCGTAGTCCTCTGAGCGGTTGTTGTTACCATGGTGCAGCATAGGATAATATGCAGTTTTTCACCTTCAAACACAAAAAGGGAAACTGCGTGCTATTTGCATCATTTTTTTATCTGCCGTGTGGCCGCCATTTTGTCTCTCAAAATGGCCTTCCCTTCGGATCTGAGTATCATATGAAGTTCTTTCTGGTGGCCTACCTCATGTTTGTGATACCAAGGAATTTGTTCAAGCTTAACTGATGAAGCATTTTTACCGGACGACGGCCAGTTTGGGGTATTGTCGCCGCCGTGGTGGTCGGGTTGTTGGTACGGTTGATGGTGTGGCCGTGGATGCGGTCGTGGTATAAATGTACTGCGGTTGCTTTCCAATGACCCAAAACGACACCTTGCATCACATTAAAAATTCTATCGTTTTCAATGAGGGTTGTGCCTGTTTGTGTTTCCCCCGTAGTTGCTGAACTGAGGTGCGCGAGGAGGCCAAGATGCAAGCGGCTACTCCCCCGATTCAGACCGTGCAGATGCAGGTGGCTGCCCCATCGCCTCCCCGGCGCAGCCGGTACTCCTGCCCAGTCAAGTCGCTGGGAATTCTGCAGATCGTCCTGTCCGGGGTGTCGGCCGTCTTTGGCATTGCCGCGGCTGTAACTACTCCGTATGTGATTACGGCAGCGTCTACGGGTGTCTGGATAGCATTACTAGTATGTGCTGATTTGTTACTTTGCTCATTTCTTACTTTCTCAGTCTTCTCCTTTTTTGTCACTATAGTAACGTCGGGGGAAAGGTTCAACTCACCCCCCTAAGGCTAGAAGGGAGACGTCTTTGTTTTGGACATTTCGGATGACTGCTGAGTAAGCAGTCTCTAGAACCCCCGCTTCATTGGTATTCACTCTTCTTAAGCTTTTTGGGTTGAAACTGTCATTTACATACAGCAAAGCATGTGAGTGCAAGTGTAATCCAGACGGACGCTACTCTCTCTAGTGCATAAAATTCCAGTTTGGTTTTCGTTTTTACCCTAAGTTGTTTGTTTGTTTGTTTGTTTTTTGTATTTTTTTCAGTCTTACCTTCCAGCTGGTGTCCTTGGCGTCCTGTCTGTGACGATGGCTCCTGCTTCGCGGAAAAGCCTGGTAAGATTTGTTTCCTACATTTGGCTTGGACTGCAAAAGATAACAAATTCCTGTCGAACAGTGGCGTATCCAGGTGTTAGATTGGAAAAGGTACAATGGAATTTTTCCTCGAAACGACTTTCCATTTTTTGTTTTACTCGTTTAAGAATTCTCCCCCCATCGGGAGGTAATACCGATTTTTAAATGCTGGTACTCTGAATTTGTTTAAAGACAAAAATCTCTCTCAAGGGATTATAGATGTTTAAGATATTTTGGGACAGATCTAGTCTGAGCTGGTAGAAGGGCAGATCCAAGAGGAGGTAACGGGGCTATCTCCACGCCCTCCCCCCTAAAAAGTATGGCCCTCAACAATTTGGTTCTAGAATCACTCTTGTCTGGGTGACAATTAGCAGTGTATGTATTATGTCTATTTTTATAGGATGAAAGCCGTATTATAAAAGACATCTATTCTTTCTCTCTGCAGGCGATTGCATGTCTGGTCATGTCCATTATTTCATCTGTCGTTGCTGTTCTTAACATCATCATATACGGCATATCTGCCGGCATCAATGTAAGACGAAAACTAAGATCATTATCTCCATAAATATGCATGTAAAGGCCTCGAGAGGGCTCTCGTTATGATAGATCTAAACTGACAATACGTGTAGTTGAAACGGGATAAGTTTCGCATAAAGTAAAAGAAAGTGAGTAAAAGTGCGTATTTCCCATACGCACAAAATAAATATTTTGCACGGATCGCAAGGTGTTGTCCACCATCTAGCTTTTGAAAAACATGTCTGTGATTCTGCCGACAAACGTGATAGTCGAAAGAATCACAAAAATAAACAAACACATACAGTTAGCGCGGTATTTGAATATAACAGCAGTCAGCAGCTAGTTTTGGGGATTGAGGTTGAATCCACAATGGTGTAATATTGGTCAATTGGGCAAATGCTTGTCCTCTGTGCAAAACAAGTGTTTTTGCTAACTGATGAAAGGTTGAAAAAGAAGCAAATTCACCACTTTTGTTTTAGCTCAGAAACTATAATTTCCGATACGGTTAGACAATTATCGAAACTTCAGAGGAACGTGGGCAGATTTGATTCAGCTCGACAATGGGGGGGGGGAACAATAATGAAGTCAGCATCGATTGTCCTGAAGTTTACAACTAATGGAAGGACGTGTGAAGGTTGATGTAATCAGTACTCCAGTTTCGCTCGACTCAGAGTCCAGAGGGGGCTGGAGTGAACCCTAGTCCCATTACACGTTGGTGAAAAAAAGGAAAGTGTAACCCATCCTCTGTTTCTGGAGTCTGTACGGGGGCGGATCCAGGAATTTTTCTAGGGGGGGTTTAGGCCAATTTTTTTTTTTTCATTTTTGCAGATAAGTGGAATTGATGTTGAAACATTACATGATTATTGTTTTCAATGGTATTGGTGTACAGCTAGGAAGAATCTACGGGATGCTATCTTGTTTTTAAACTTACTTTAGATATTTTATTGTTTTTCCATTTTCTACGGGGGGGGGAGGTTCGACTACCCACCCTCCCCCAGATCCGTGCCTGCTACACCGTTATGTTGCCACTTTGCCAACCTACCGAAAGATTAATCTCCTTTTCGCGTGCCCAAGAATAAGGGTTATTGATTGTACTTTAAAGAAACCTCCAGGCTGACCTGAAAGATATTTGTGTTTACATTCAACACCAAACTTATTGCTAGGCTACTTGATAACTCTCCGCCTGTTGTCTGTGTGTGTCTCCAGTTTTTCTACCAACTTTCGGGACGTTGGGGAAATTGAAATAATCGTTTTGAATCTTACCTCAACAGTATTACTCCGCCCCGGTGGCTATGAGCGCCCTCATTGTTATTATCTCCCTGACAGAGCTTGTTGTCTCAATCGTCGCTGCCGTCTACTGCCCTCACGTCATGAGGGAATACGGAAGCGCCAACACCACGGTATGACTGTATTAAAGCCAGGGCATTATTTTGTGAACTTTGAAGACGAGCTTCTCCTGAGTGGGATCTCACTGGTGACAAACATTGGGCCAATTCGGTATTCCCTCAGCGCACGGTCAGTCGAGAACATAGAAACCCACTGGGGTGCGAACAACTCTACCTGCACGCGCATTTGGGACTTGCGGCTTCAAACTCTGGGTGTTTTGTTCACGAAAGCTGTCAACCTTTGACAGGCTGTAGAGGCGGGTGGCTACATTGAGACCTGAGCCAAAGACTGGCAACTGCTTCATTGGGATATCAGGCAGGGGAGGATTTAAAAACTCGTGAAGTTGAACAGAAACTTGTTCTGGTGATCCTAATCTAAAATCTATCATTAAAAAAATGCACAGCTACGTCCTTAGCATCCAACAGGCGGCGCTCTTTCGGCTGACTTTTTCTGGGGGTGCGTAGCCTTCGCGGCCGTGCTCGAACTTGAATAACCTTACCTCTTTTTGAAACACTTAACTGGCTCATTACCACAAGTGTGATCCTTTTCCTTGCACAATTTCGTTTCCCAGCACTTTTTGCAATATGAGCGTTTCACAATAGAGCGCCTCCAAGAGTTTGCCAGGTGAAATCTGTTGACCCAGTGCGTGTTTGGAAATGGTCGACAAATTTCGCGCGTTATAATTGGTCAACGTGTTGCGAACTCTTGGAGGCGCACTACTGTGAATCGCTCGTATACGATTACGCCACAATTGTTCGAGTTCTTCAACCGTTTAAACCCTGTATCGAATCGTCACTATATTGATGTACAAAACATGTCATCGAAACTGATTTTTTTTTGGGGGGGGGCTTTCAGATCCAGCAAGTTTCGATGCAAGGGAACCCGAACATGGTCGCCTACATTTACAACCAAGGACCAGCCCCCCAACCAAGTACTGGCCCTGTCCCCGAGACGTTTGCGGGAAACCAGCCTGCCCCTGCGTGTCCGCCCCCAACCTACGCTGCTGATGACGTAGGAGGTAAGGAAATGAACCATCGGGCGTTCTCGTTGCATCACAGGACTGCGTGGCAAGTATAGCATGGATTCCATGCATCGCCGTGCCTATGTAATGGAGATCAATGTGCATCACCCTCTACGGGAACTGAACCAGTCTAACACTAATTAATTTCACCAGGTTGAAATTGTATACAAAGGCGACAGCTGCACAGTACGAAAACAAACGCGCCATTTTTAATGTAAAAGATAGAAACCCAGTGACCATTGACCTCCATGTGAAAACTCTGAATAGACCAACTCTTGTTAACAGTGACGTCATATCAATATCATCGCTTTGAATAAGCACTCCTCCCAAGTTGAGATTTTTAAATTGTTCGTTCATTTGAGTTGTCGATAGAGGCTCCCTGCGAGTTCCGCACATTCCAGTGGAGGGATCATAAACCAGTGCGAGACTTAACTTGTTTGCCAACATGGCAAAGCTCGGAACGAGCTATATCCAGATTTTTTTACGCGGAGGGCAGTATAAAAACTAAAGTTTATAAAAGTTTCCTTTTTTGTTTGACTTCATTGCAGGGGTGGGAAAGCAACCAATCGACCTTGCTTGAATCTTTTGACTTGCGAAACAGCCGGGCGTGTTGGACGAGCCGCTGCCTACAACAATAGAAAAATCGTTCATTTCTTGAAAGGTTAACGCAAATACTGCTTTCACATTTTGAAGGGAATTGCAGTCAATAAAAATGAAAGTGTCACGTTTGTATATCTAGTGATTATCGTGTGGCTTGCAGTGAGAACGTCTTCGTATCAAAATTGTTATAGCACAAAAACAAAGTGGAAAAATGTGCAAGCGTAACCAATTAGAAAGCTCTTTATAACTCTGTATAATTTCGAAGCTTATAGAGCCATATTTTTGCAGTAGTTCTTGTTAGGAAGTGTAGATGATGGTTAAATTCCTTGGGAAGATATTTGTATTTCAGTTGCAAATTCACGTATATAGAATGCACCACTGAAGAGAGTCTTTGAATTTCAAAACATTGGGAGAGCTAAGTAAACTGAAATGGGGAAAAAACGCGAAGTAAGCAAAGGTTTGGTTTGTTTGAAGTGCAATGACCGAGGACATTTGTCGCTCTTCGTTCACATTCCATCACTACCAGCTGCATGTAGGCCTAGTTTGATCGTTTACATTTTTTGCTTCTAAAATCTGCGTCTGGAGGTGCATTAGGCCAAGAGAATTTGAATTCAAAACATTGTTTCAGTGACATTGATGTTCTGCCAAAGTGAATTCATAGGTTTGGTGAGGTTTGGTTTGGTTTGTTTATTTACTTCCATATCTTTAATACAGTATTCACATGAATTTCATATGAAAATAACAGAAATGATATGAGGATTCCAAATAAAACGCAAATTATGCTTGTACAAAATCTGGAGCCTGTTTCTATTTAAATGATAGGCTATGAATTATATATTAAACTTTTTCAAGGAATCTATTGAAGTTAAAGAGGAAAGTAGAAACACGTTAATTTATCTATGTGTATATCAATAATCCTCTTTAAAATTAATTAAATAGATAACTACGATAATAAGTACACAAGATGAAGTTAACCACTCATTTGGAGAAATTTCTATTACCTTAATTAAAGGGTGTTTAGTGTAGGTAGCTTTTAGCATCCTTCCTGTTCTTGTGACTCGATTAAACTGTAATCATTCGTCACATGATTAAAAAACTTCAGAAACCTATATAGGCATTTGGAGGGCGCTGTATTTTTCAATGTTTTTATTTCTATTTGTTTAATTCAGTTGTCTGCTTGTGGAATATCATTGCACCTTGACGGTCAAAGCTAAGTGAAATTGAAATTAATGAAGCTTCTAAAGCAAACTGCCGTGTCCGAAGCGTGTTATGCAATGCAAATCTGCAGGCTACAAATTTGGGCATCAAATAACCTTTCAAGATTGACCTTTTCCAACAGTGGAAAGACTGAAGTGGGAAGAAAAAGTACTCTCTCGGTTTGAACAAGTACATCCTCAATGCTTAAAACACGCATGCCAGTTCGACCAAACTCCTTTTTCCTCACGTGTCCACGAGCTGACGCTGTTACACAATGCATGTCTATTGTAATGTATTACAAGCACGCTTCAAAGGTAGCAGTTTGCTTTATCGGCCTCGTTCATTAACGGCGGGTGGTTGGATCTGATCTGGTGACAGTCTGCAGAATAAAACCGCTCAATATGATGATGTAACAGTTTGCAACAGCCTTCCAACCCATTCTATTCTCATGAATATTATGCCAGACATTGCGAAAAAAAGAGTGGGCTAGCCCCTCGGCATCAGCTGTGATGTAAGGCATTTAACGTAACTGTAATAAGCAAACTCTTAAATGCTTTTTAACGCAAGAACTACTAACGCAATATCCGAATCCCATATAAAAATGTACTTATCTGTTTTGATTTAATAAATAGAATTATGTGTACTGGTATGACATTTTCGAATTAAAATTAAGTCTATTTAATACAAGGGGCAAAAAGAAATAAGACAAGATCTTGTTAAGTGATGATTAACCAAACCAAAAATGGAAAAAAATACGGTATAAGCAGAAGTAAGTGTGCGTGTGTTTATTTTATACAGTAACTTTAATTAAATACCCAAAGCCGCGACATTTTTGCGCGTGTCGTGTTATTTATCACAGCGATCACACACTACTCTGATAAAACGTACGGTACCTCCGTTCAGGATTTCCGTTCCATGTGCCGTTTTTAACAGTGTTAGACGTGTCTGTTTAGAAAAAAAATTGCCGTGACATCCAGAGGTTTCATGAAAAATAATGAAGAAGCTTCGTTTATAACAATCGGAAACGTATCAAGAATGGGGTCTACGGTCGTTGCCCCCCCCCTCTGCGGCGTGTTGAGAAAACTCGGTGATTTTCTGAAGTATTTCACGCCAAGTCCATGTCGTTCTCCTTCTCTGAAAAAAAAATGAGACCAATACCGCACTAATTCCAGGTATATTATCTGCTGTGCCATGCCGGTTAAAATCTTTGACATGGTTGCTTTTTCAGAAACAAAACATAACTAACATTTAACGAAAATGAAAATGCAGGAAGTTAAATCTCACTAATAGGGAAACTGACAAATTTAAAAGATGCTACAGTCCTTCCTACACGGTGTGACTGGTGACAGGGTGACATAACATGACTCTGTAATAAGTCGATATTTATGATATTAATGTACATTTGTAATACACATTCAGAGTCGTATATGTATGGCTGTTATATTTGTTCTCCCCTTGGTGGTGATAATGAATGCACTTTAGTCGTTGGAAGTCTGAAAAGTTCTTCACATCCACTTCAGTTTATTCCTCACCACAAAAAGTGGGGGGATAATTCAATAACCCATCCCCAACGTCAAAAAATGTGGGGAATATTTACCCTCAACAGCCCCCGGGGTTTACGCCCGTGCCCGACCGATAAAGTATAGTCGACAGCTCGGCGCAAGCAAAGTCTCCCATCTAGGTTGTAGGTTCAAGTCTCGGCGATGAACTGGTTTAATCGGTTATAACCGGTTTAGACTGGTTTAATACTGGCCTAGGCTTACAGTTATACAAGACTATACCCCTCCACTAGGAGAAGGCATCACCATAATTATAGGTCTCATGGCTGTACACGATCTTTTAATGCAATACCATTTCCATTGGTACCGTCTGCATCGACTGCACTGACTCCGCAGCGAAGGGGCTGGTTGGTAGATTGGCCAACCATCTGTGTGCTGGAGGCAACGGTCGGAAAGGGAACTGCCAGATGACCGTGCATATCCTGGGTGGGGTCACCTTGCCCTGGACACTGGATCTAAAAACAGTGATGGGAAAAAGAGATAAGACCTGTGTAACTCGGCGAGGTCACGTTTTGAACACACAAAAGGGGAAATCAGACAAAGGGCTCGGGAAATTGTGAGTAGTCGTGAAAAATTAAGATGCATACAGGTACCTAGAAAAAATCGAGAATCAGAACGAGGGCAAAGACGCAAACACGAGGCCAGTATAAAGCGAAATCCCTCATCTTACCGTGGAAATCTTGGAGTGGTATTCACTGATGACAAAGCGGCAGTAGACGGCTAAGATGATGGAGATGGTTAGTTCAGCAAGGTTCACGAGCAACGAGACGGCATCCAAGACTACCGGCACAGTCGGCTGTTGGTATTTAGATCCAAACAAGGCAAGGAAAAAGGGGATGGGGATTGTATTAATTATTTTGGGACCCAGGCTGGTGATTCGTTTCATTTTTGCTGGGAGTCCTTGTTTAGCGCCGGATTATCCAATGAGCCCCCAGGTGGACCAAGAGAGGGCGATGTTTTTCCAGCAACGGTGGGGCCTTCCGTGGGCACTGCACTTCGCTGTAAGTTCACGAACGACAATGAAATGCTTGCGCTACGGTCGCATCGCTACCAACAAAATGAACAACCAACTTGGCTCTTTTCAACCGATGAGGCAGTACTTTTGCTAAAGGCTGACAGGCACACACTACGCACTGTGCCTTTTAAAACCAATGAAAAAGGACATACCAAAAGTTTAAGGGCGTTCGAAAATACGATATGTCATACAGCAATATTCAATATCTCTCAGGAATTCAAAGTAGGTGGCTGGAAAGTGAGTCTTATCTGAGATTCAGTGTCAACTCCTCTCCAAAAATCAACTTACCAATATCGCTGATTCATTGTATCCGCCTTAAGCAAAAGCAACACCTCATCGGTTGTACAGAGACAGGTTGGTTGGGGACGTTCATTTTGCTGGTAGCGACTGCAAAGCGTGCTTTTTATTGTTAGTGACTCCGCGAAGTGCAGTTCCGACCAAAGGAGCCCCCGTTGCTAGGAAAATTGCGCCCTCTCTTGGCCCAGCTTGGGACTTCTAGTTAAATCTACTCCTTAATTGTCGTCGTTTTAGTTTAACGAGCCTAAAAGAGAGCTGATGGGGGATACGGGACAAATTCGTCTCCTCTGTGTACGTCAATGTGCGCTGGGGGAGGGCCATGATCCCAGTGACAATACGGTTTCAGGAAGTCTAGTTGTCAACTCACCCTTCGGAAATAATAGAACATTCCAAAAACTTTGTAGTCGTAAGCGATTGAGGCAGCGTAGATGCCAATGTTGGCTGCGGCAACTACAGAGGAAAGTGTTGTCATGACCAGACATGCGACGGCCTGCAAAGAAGGGGAGCAAGAAGCACGGAACTGCATGATTGATGTTAACAGCAAAGGCATAGGAATAAGATTATAACCAATCAATTCTAGTAACTGATAACTACCCTTGGATGTAGATTACTTTTTTTTCATTTATTAGATCGCTTGGAAAACAGCTGGCGAGCAAAACTGACGAATGGAAGATAAGAGATGATGGATTCAGCCATCGCAGGGAATAATGATAACCACTTCGTGCATATTTTGCTAGAAGGCCAATTCGCCATTTTAAACACAAGTGGTATGATGGAACTCTGAGTTGTTCGAGTGCGTGGATGTGTTTACTTCAAAACGTTTCAGACAGCGTGAGCTCAGTGCGTGGACGTGAATTCGATTGTCAATTAAAGTTAGTGGGTCACTAACTGCAAACAGGCGTTGGAAAATACAGTCGTCCAGAAAAACCTTACCACGCGTCTTCGTGAAGTTACGGGAACCGTCACAGACATGACACCAAGAATGCCAGCGGGGAGGAAAAACTGAAGAGAAAATTGAAATGGGATACAGGTGTTTCTTGGCATCCATGGGGTCCTTTAATACGATCTCAAAGGAATTTGCGAAAAACAAATTTCGGCCCTCGTGAAGTTGAAAGTAGTAACCCTCTATCCCTGAAGCTTTGGCTTCAAGGCCAGGTAGAAAAGCCGTTGGCGAAAGTGTGATCCGGAAAATGTGAACTTTTGGTTGGAATTTGCTAAAAACTGCCGCGCTGAAAACACTACATCAACATCTGCATGTATAGGTATTTAAGAAGCTCAACGGCTGTTTCTTATCAAAAAGGGTGACACTGAGCGCCATGTTTCCCCTTTTGCGAGCAGCAAATCTTGGCATTCTTGTAGGTAAGACTGTTATTGTGGATAATTGATGGTGGCGCAATTTCATCTAAGACTACAGGGGATAACAAAACCAGTGGGACGCGATCCAGCCCACCACCCTCTTGAAGCCACGTAGGCCTATTACGAAACATGAATATTTATGTCGTCCCTTCATTTCTGTAAAGAAAAAAATAGCCCAATGGTAAAATTATTTTGATATCTTTCCTCTGTCTTGGTTTTTTGTTTGTTTGTTTGTTTGTTTGTTTGTTTGTTTGTTTACATTTTAGTGTAGTCTTATAGTAATAAAACCCAAGACAAACAAAATGCCAAGGAAACGGACGCTTACCATCATAGCGGTCCACATTCCGGAGAACGCTATCCCTAAAATGGATCCAGCAAGGGCCGACGCTATCCCCAGCACGGCCGAGAGCCCCGACGTAACGACCTGGACGATTCCCAGCAGTTTGACCGGTCGGGAGTACCCGCTACGGCGAGATGTCGCCGGGGCAGCCATGTGGTTGACGTGTGTCCCGATCCTCTGCACAATTCTCTTCGGCGACTGTGAGCTTTGTAAATCATCCACAGGAAACCTATCGAAAATGTCACCCGAATGGTTCATCAAAGGGTCCTTTAAATTGTGCTTGCAATATTAAAACCGACTTCAAAAAGAACACCTGAAATTTGTGACCGCAAAAAATATTCATAAACCAGTTCGGTCAACGCGACTAGCTGTATCCACGAAACACAGTGTATGGTCTCAAATGAAATTGAAACAAATGGAAGGTTTTACTTACACTAACAAAGGATAAGGTTGAGTCAGAAAGAAAACCTGTGGCCCGCGATAGTGCTCTCTGTTAACGAGCGACCGAAATGGCCCAACGACCGTTGGCCGGTGTGAGAACGCTTCCGTATGCACCGTCGAAAGGGATTAGACATCGGGGTAAAAGAGACAACATTGTAGCGCCGAGTATGTGTTAATATGTAACACGTTAACCATCGAGGGCCGCGTTGGATATTATGACGTAGTGGGTACTATGCATTACCATAGAAACTGAAAGGTCTTAAAATAATTGTCACTTAAAGGAGCGGGAAAGACGTCAGAATCGAGGCTAAGCCAACTCACGACCAAACTTCATCAAAGCAATCTGAAAATGTCGATTTTTCTAAACAAACTTCTATGAAACTCCTTTATTAGAACTTGTCGTCGGCTCCTAAAATGTTACGTTGAAAAGGAATATGAGTTTTTTTTTAACAACGGTGGGTATAAACGGATCGGTTGAAGCTGCATATCAGTTGCCACTCCGTGTCTCGTGCGTTCCAAGTCACCGACCTGAAATAATTGTATGGGGTACATGAGACGCTTTCGAATTTCGCATCTTTTAACTGACGGGAGCATAGGCATATAGGCTATCCCAGAATCTGTGAAGACTTTCTCTGGAGCTGTCGCGTGCATCACTCGCTACCGAAACCGTACATGCCCCGTGCCCCCGTTCTCCCATTCACAGTGGCCTTTCCAAAGTTGTTACTTTGTCACCTGAAGCAAAGTGGGAAAGATAAGACTACTTCAATTTATGTGATTTTCGCGACTGTCCTTGATAATTTTTTTTTTTGTCGTCCAGACGCCAACCTCAAAAGGGGCAGCTTCTCTTTTCGGATCTTAATGTTTGATATTCGATAAATTTCGAGTCTTGAGCACAGTACTCATGGATATGGCTGGAATTTTGACTGTATTATGTCAAATGCCACCAAAAAATAATTTAAAAATAGTCCTTACATCTGTGTTTTGTACCCTTTTCGTGTGTTCCAATGACAGGCAGGTACATATGGAAGCCAGCGTGGATACCACAAAAGCAACCAGGCTAATACCCGCAGCGATGAAGTCACTGACGATCGAGAAAGTAGGCTGAAGAAAAACAAACAAACAAACAAACAAACAAACAAAAGAAAGGGTCAGGCACTAATCAGCTGACTTCGGACAAGACTCAGCCTGAGAGCTTGAGTTATGCATAAAAATGGGAAGAAATATTTGCTTAGAACCATTGTTTGTCACGACGAACATCTACCGGTAGGCTACACCTGAACGCGCAGTGGACATGTTTACTCGCTCTTGTAAAATCAACAATATTTCTTTTTTTTTTCAAAATTACCAAAGCTGTGCAAAACCAAGGTGAACGGGTACCCGTATTTCTGGATCTTCGGTCTTATCATCATTATTGATGGGCAGATGTTCGTGAAACTCTTTTTCTGTTTTTCCCTAACATTTTTTTTCTGAAAATTTCTTGAAAATGTTGGAGTGAATCTGGAATTTGTGAGCATGGTGTCAAATCTTCCGACCCGAAACTTGGGAAGTGTGGACACCAGCGTGACAATCGATATTGCATGTGCAAGCCCGTGGCTTATGACGTTGCCACTTACATGCGCTCCACGGATACTGTTGCAGGCTGACGCCACAGAGAGGGCTAAATTCCCGACGGCTGCGCCGGACGAAAGTAGTGACATAACCAGGCTCACAACAGCCTACAGTTCGATAACAAGAACAGTTATAGGTAACTGATAGTATCTGTGTTTATATTGAAAACACGTTTTCTCCAATTCTCACTTTAAAAAAAATCCACATAGTTTACAATCTTTCATCAGTTTGACTGGTCGATTTTGATTTTGATCAATAATTCAACTCTTTCTCAGCGTTTCCGTTAGGTTGTGTTCTTCTGCAGTGACTAACCGAGCATAATGTATAGATTTTCTAAACAAATCTAATAAAAATTCTCGAATTTAAACTTCTCCTGAATAGATCACCATGCATAAAAATAGAAATGCGATGTGGCGTCCCGATTTGCAACAGAAATATCTTATCGGTGCTGGAGCGAATTGGACTGCTGTGCTCTTACCAAGCTCCTCCGCAGCGAGGGCGTCGTTGTGGATTTCTCGGATAAGATACCAAAGATCCCTGCAGGGAGATACAGCTGACGAAGGGGAAAAAGAAGTCCTTTCGACAAGAAAATTATCGGCAGTAACAAAACGTCGGTTCCAAATTGTTTCTACTTTTGACAGTAATTGCCAGTGGCGGTGGCCTTGACATTACTGATGATATAAACAACCTTTTCATTACAGCTCAGGTAAATTCTGTCACTGTATGTATGTTGTGTTTTAACTTTATTTAAAGAAACAAGAGGCTTTAATTTTGTTTACTTCACGACGTTACCCTGCAGAGAGTCCCACCATAGGTAAATGTCCCACCCACAGATCCACTTGCACCCTAAAACAATACATGAAAGGTGGATAAAATGGGGAAAAAATGTTTGCCGTGTCATGTGACTCTGTAAAAGTCGTCTTCGGGTAGATTAAGTTTCCGTACGAAAAAATCAAACTGAACGAGCCCGTTCCGACTGTCAAGAACCAGAAACGGCATAGAAACTCACCCTGCAGAAGGCTAATGAAAGTGTTGGAGACCCCGAGACTGATTTTGGTCTCATCTGCCGCAATTTCAGCGATCCCCTGCGCGATCGAGATTCTACCTCCATGTCGAGATGCAGGCCAAGAGGATCTGAAGGGTGGCGATTTTTGGAGCGGCCCGGTGAAGTCCGTTAAGTTGCCGCGAGGACTTTGAAGAGACCAGTGGCTGGGTCTCGCCGGGGTAAGCCGGCTGGTGAGTAGCCACCTCTTTACGTTCCGGACTCATTCTCGTCATGGGTGTGTAGGCACAAGTGGCGAGTAAACCTCGAGTCGATTTCCTGAACCAGCGCGCAACATATATCTCCAAGATATCAGGTAAACTTGGAATTATCCAATGGACAAGACGAGGGGACGAGAGGGCGCACTTTGAAAAGCCGCACAAATGCTGTTCTGGCCGATTGCTTGTCCGTTAGGCATGATGTTTGAAATGGAAAAAGGAAAAACAAAAGTAATAATGTTTGAAATTTTAATGTATCCCAGGTTTGTTTGCTGCACGGGCAATTTCGTCTTTTCTCTGATGAGGACTTCTCAAAATGAAAGTTACAAAGAGAATGCTAGAAATTTCCTTGCGAGTTGCTTCTTCTTTTGCTTTAGAAGCCAAGCTTCTTACTGTGATGGTCTTTAAATTATTAATAAAACGTAATGATCATAATTATTTCATTGGTGTCGTGTGGAGGGGAGAAGCAGGGGTGCTCTTGCTCCCCTAAAAATAAAAAAAATAGAGATGATGGGGTGTGAAAATCACAACTTTTCTTTAAAAACATCCCCCCCCCGCGGTCAGACGTGCACTCGTAGGGTGTCCGTTAATTTTCACAAATGCACTTTAATAATAAATAATGTGGGTACCAGACTTCTATCGACCCGCGCGAGATATGATCCGACAGCGCTTTGGCAGTGGCTCAAATTAGTTGGCTACGGATCGAATTAGCAAGCACACGTAGTAAAGCCGTTAGCTAGCGGCTTCATGCATTTTCCAATGAGGTATGTTTTACGGTCAGCCGTAGCCAAGTAAATCGGACTCGGTCTGTAGCTGTCGTGGGATTGCACGTTATATGCACAGGGTATCCAAGAGGTGTCTGTCAACAACACAACAGCGGGGGATCATGTATGTTTAATTTATTGATTGACTCTCGGCGCGGCTGACCAGTTCCCTAAAACCACCATTGTTAATCCCTGGCATTCGTAGGGCTTCTTGCGGGTAATTTCCCGTACAGAAATGCCGATATGCGACTTGACTCGGTGTTTATAGCAAGCTTTCAGCAGGGCCTACACATAGGGTTTCCAGCTTGTTGAAACTACATGTACATGTAGTGTAGAACATGGAGTTTTGCTGAACATCATATCGGAATGGTCCAAGCATGGCCCGAGACATTTCTACCTCCACGGTCCGAGGGTTCATCTTCGTTATTTTGACGCACCTAGCCCATTCAGCATTGTGCTGCCATTAACAAGCACAAGGACCAGGTGAGAGTTACACGTTTGCGTTTGGCATGTTTGGTTTGACTCTGAAGACTGATTCTGTCCAGACAGACCCAAAAAGGGGGAAGTCTTACCAATATACAGACAACATTAATTTTCCCTGAAAATATTATAACACTGTCTGATTAACAGCCATCAGAAAGCCATCAAAAACATGTCCTAAAAAGTGAAATTTAGCTGAGAAAATTCGGAAGCATTACTTAGAAAACACTTTGGATTTTTCAGACAAGCCCCATACAAATGTATACATGTAGGTTTGTGCACAGGGCCTAGGCCTCAAGTGTTGTCTGTAGTGTAGCTCTTTCCAAGATGAACAATTTAAATTAAGTCATTATTTCCTAGTTGCATGGTCAGTTTACTCGAAAAAAGCTTTCCAATGGCCATTTGTTTTGAATCTCGTATGATAGGATAAAGTCTTTTTTGTGAGAAAATGTTCGTAACATCAGTTGACGATCACATTCTTTTTACATTAAGTGTCCAAAAAAGCTGAAGTCCAGTGTAATGTCGATATAACTTATGATTATCTTTCTGTAGTTCTTGGTAAGAAATTAATTGGAAGTAATTGATTGGAAGTTAAGTAAGTGTAAAATCAAATTACAGAGATTGTGCACGATGGTCATCTCTCCGGTAAGATCTTTGGTTTCCACAGGGATACACTTTCTTTAGCCTTCTCCATGTGTGTCACCAGGATTTTTTTTGGGGGGGAGGGGCCAAAGCACTTTTCTGGGAGGTGGGATGTCCTAGGATAGATGGGAAGACACTCATCAGTAACGAGTTGACAACCAGTCAGTTTCAGGGTTTGCTTGGAGCAAATTGGTGATTTTCAACCACTGTCTTCCTATTTTCATCTCTTATGCATTTTTGTCTATTTGTCTTGGAGGGGGGGGCCTTGCCATGCCAGTGCTCCTCCTTCCACTGTTGCCACGCTGCACTGGTACATGGATTCATATCTGTGGTTCAGTCAAATCAATGGGACATGTTGCAGAAGCTGTTTTCAACAGGTGCGCCGTACAAAGTAACTTTGTGACTCTCCACAAACTCCAAGCCATGCAATGACTGTAGAGTTCTGGAAACTGAGTACAACACCTGTGGGTAATTCCAGAAATTAGGGGTCCAGAAGTGTGACATTTCGGTGTCCCTGTTACATCTGACCTTTGTCATTTGACATGGAAATATCACCGGAATTGATTTCAAACTATTACTGTTTGTTTGGCAGGTAATTTCCATTAATTCATCACTCTTGGAAATTAGAAAATGTGTTCTGAACTTACAAAAAAAAATGGACCCCTAATTTCTGGAATTACTCCTGTGTGTTCTTTGTAACCTTTTTAAACACTGCTTGATTCTAATTATGAATATTTCAGTTTTGCTTTTGTTTCCCAAATGTACATAAATGTATAAATCTGCCTTATTATTCCTAGCTGTGTGGAATTTTCTGAAGGCAGTCGTAAGCCACAATTTTCACTGCTCTTTAAAAATAGCAACAGCATCAATGAAGTTCATCAGTGCGTAAAAATACCACCGAAAATGTTGTGTGTGTGGAGGGATGCATTGTGCACGAAGGGTAGGGTTGGTTGTGGTAATTATGAAGACTTATCAATTGTCCACAGACCAGGGCTATACGTGTACCATTTTATGTGAGCTAGACGCCAGGATTGATTGAATATCCTTTCATTGTCGTGTGTTTGCAGTTTGGGCCGGTGCGCCGTGCTGCTGGGTTTGTTGTAGGAGTCGATCACCATGACAGCCAAAGTTCATTGCTATGGACTGAATCGTTGTGCACACAGCAATCGTGTGTACAGAGCTCCATCATTAGCACACTCTGGCCAGGTGTATACTGTACATGTACATGTGTGGTATGTGCCTGTATGCACCTTTCCGATCACTGTCTGTTATTAAAATTGATATGTTCAATTCATGACCTTTGTTCACCTCTGCGCAAGACACTCATCACTGGGCAAACTTACCTGTTTGAAACCACTCTGGGAAATTGAGTCACTGAAAAAACACTTATTTCAGAAAGACGAAACAGAAACAAAATGCAGCAACTCAAATCAGCTGAAGCAGAGTTCAAAGGCTGCTGAAAATTACAAAAGCCCGAAGATGAAAGGAACATCATAGTAGGGCTGAGTCAATTTGAATAATTCACTATTTCGAATATTCGACTTTCAATTTAATTGAATATCTGAATTTTCGGTCGTACCGACCGGCTGATTTTCATGAACAAACCATAAACAAAATCAGCTGCAATAACACACACAATTGTACATTATGATCAATATAATAGCTCCTCATCGGAGTACATGTATCTCTAGCCATGATTTAGCAAGACTTCTTGCCCTGTTGAAAATTTCAATTCCTTTTAAATATTTCAATGAATAATTGACTTTTTAAATCATTGTAAGATTTCTGACACTTTTCATTTGAATCTGCTTGAAAAGTAAACCTCCATATTGCAATTTTTCTCATTTAAAACAACAGAAAATTTGCCGTTCCTTTTCATAAATTTTGCATTTGAATACTCAAATTTGAAAAAAAATGGATCGAATATTGGGTTACATGTATTCGGATACTGTATTAGGCACAGCCCTACATGTACATCACAGATGAACATTACCCCCATTCCAATCATAACAGTGTAGTAGAAAATGAAGGATGGATTACATCTACTTCTCCCTGCCAATAGATTTCCTATCTCGTACCCCCCCTCAGCCAGTCCCTCGAGCCTCGTTATCCCATTGCACATGTGCATGAAATGTTCCTCTCTAGTTCTTGATCGGCTAACTGTGACATGATGTCACCCGATGTGAATAATTCACATTGTTGTGGGCATTGCACTGTTGTCAAGAGTGAATAAAAAAGAGTGACAAATTTATCATATAGTGACATTTAGGGAATGAACCACACTGATCAGGGTAATCAGGGTTCACCTGAGCAGTCATTTTCTTTCAAAAGTCAGTGCAACTTTGGAATTCAATAAGGAGAATTACCGGTAAAATGGAAAAAAGTGATGCCACAGCACACCCAACTCTTAAACTTTTATCTACATGTACATGTAGCCCAGGTACACAGCACACCCAACTCTTAAACTTTTATCTACATGTACATGTAGCCCAGGTACATAATACATGTTGTATTGTGTAGCCTACTTGCTTTAAAGTGCACACTACATACTGTGTTGGTTGGTCTTTCTTTTTTTAAGCTCCTTTTTTTATACAGAACTGAGGATCTATTGGAGTGGATCTGTGTGCGTAACACATAACAATTATAAATGTTCTTTTTTCCACAGAAGTTTGAATTTGTGTTCATTTTTTGGACTGAAATCAGCTTCTAAGATGAAATTACTCAATTTTTTTTACAGCGTTGCTGTTTTGCTGGTCTTCGTGAATTCCCCTAAAAATATCATTTGGAATTAGCAGAGCACGTGCGGTGCATTTACGCATGTACATGTATGTACTGTAGGTGGCTCCAGAGGACCAGGTTGGCACTATTGGTCATTATCCGGACTTCATTAAAAATCCTTTTTGCGATACATTTTTTGGTTCTCTTTCACAGAGCCGTTGGGGACGAGTCGCAGTGAGGTATGTGGAGGCCATCTGAAGTTGCTTTCAACCTGATGGCGCCAAGTCAACAATCGTTGTCTCCATGGTGATGGTATCCCCAGTCCCGGATATTGTGCATTACCGGCTGTTGCTCTCTGAGCTGGAACGGCATACACATACTGATGTATGAAAAGGGAGATGTATTTTTCCACACGAGTGCTGGAGGATGGTCATTTGTCGATGCAGAGTGAAACGGGGGGGAAAAAACTTGTGCAGTCGCTGAAGAGGCAGTTGCCTTGGATACGCAAAGCTACATCCGACGTGATTGCATTGAACTGAAAGAATGAACCAGAATGCGATGGGATTCTGCTTACTCTTCCTTGCTGGCAGTTGGTCGCTGTAACAAACAATCAATGAAATATGGGACGGACACTGCTCGGACTGGTTGGACAGAGCGGGAATAGTTTATGACTCGCAACCTGCGACACGGTGGTTTGTTTTGATTTTTGTGCGGCCTGTCCTAGCAGTGATATTTATTTGGCTGCTGAGCGTGGCGGCATGCCAAAGAAGATGGATCCTCCGCCGAAACGACACCACCCTAGCCTGGCCGACCGGGTGACCGGTCGGGCCAAAGTTGTCACCTTCTTCAAGAGCGGTGACAGGAACTTCAAGGGTGTCCAGATCCCGATCCGCAAGAAGTACAACTTTAGCACGCTGCTGTCTGACCTGGACCGGGTCAGTAACTTTCCGTTCGGCGTGCGGCGCATTGTGACACCCTCGGCGACCCACGACGTGACGGAACTAGAAGATTTCGAGGACGGCAAGATGTACATCATGGCCCCGACCAAGAAAAAACCCAAGCCACTGGACTTGGCTGGCATTCAGGCCAGGCCTCCTTGGGCGCCTTCAAAGGCCCTGCCGGGCAGCGGCGCAAGCGGCGCCGAGGCCGAACTCATCTCGCCGCGCAAGATACCCGGTAACCACGCCAACGGCAACCTCCGGAGCTCTGAGTCCATGCACCGGACGGTCAAGAAGTTGATGGTGATGCGCAACGGGGACCCCCACAGCAAGCACATGATGCTGCTCAATCGGAACAAGATCCCCTCTTTTGAGGCCTTCTTGACAGATGTCGGTGAAAGCTTTCAGTTACCAGCACAGAAACTCTTTACCTCAGACGGCGTCAGGGTAGGTACCGTACAAGATCAAGTTCTTTTAAACTACCCCAAACCTGCCATATCCCCACAGCAGGTTTTGTGAGGTTTTGGCAGGTTTGGTAAAGTACCTGATGAACTTGTTATTGAATTTGTGAGACTTGGGATGAAAGGCCCAGGGAGATGGTGTTGGATTCTGTGTGAGTTGGGACAAACAGGGTTCATTTTGTGCAGCGTCTGGCTTGCTGTACCAGTTGTTGGACTATGCTTGATTTTGTCAGGTTTGGTACTGTTCAGTGCAAATCATCCTATACTGCATAGACCCATCCATACCATATCACTCAAACTCCAACGGGCTCATTCTGTTGGAGTTTATCAGGTTTGGTACAGTAACCTACATGTACATGTGCAAGTACATAGACAAGTACATGCACCTGTTGGATTTTGTGAGGTTCATTGTGCTTTCTAGTGCAGGAGCCTAGGGGGTTAGGGTTAATATCTCAGCCAATGAGAACCTTCAGGCATCAAACAAAATACGGCACTCACCATTATCCCTCACCACTCTGAATCCAACAAGCGTATACATACAGTACTTGCATGATTTCAATGGTCCCTAGGGGTTAGGGTTAGACTTGGCCTTGATACATAACTTGTGCATGCACCTGTACATACAGTCGCTTGTAAGGTCGTTATAGCTCGTTACAAATGTGGCCTGCAGGTGCATACATACATGTACATACGGCAGAGACAGTACAGTCAGCGGTCAACACACTTCACTGTAATACTGACTGAGGTCCTATCTCCTGTACACCACTAATCTCTTCTCTGGATTTCCTCAAACTGTTTTTGGAGGACCTGTTTGTATTGACTGTAAGAACGTACATGTATGTACACAGCTTTGATTGAAAAAAAAAAAAATTGAAAAACTAGAGCATATTTTAGTTACATGCAGGGTATTTATGTACATTGTGTTCAGTAATATGGTTAAAATTAAAGTCCTCGCAGATTTTGGGTGGACAGAAAAAAAGCAAAAATATTTTACCCCCCCCCCAAATATGACCTTGTTACATGTATACACCTTCTCACCTGTGTATGGTAACTAAAGAAATCTAAAGAGACCACTCATGCACCAACAAAACACCCCCCCCAAAAAAAGATACAAATAATAGCTGACTAGTTGTAATTTTTACATTTGCCAGTTTGTGTTCATTTGGTGCTGGCTGCAAATCTTCGCAGTGTGCATCAGTGGCAATGCATGGATAGTGCTGTGACATCTCTGGCAATGTTCCTGAATTTGCCAAAAGTCAGGCGCGATAAATTATTTCTACGTTGTAAAGTGACGGTGGCTAGGCTCTTAAATGCATAGATTCCATCACCGTCCTGCAATTTGTGATCTGGTCGGGCGATTTTCACGGAGTTGGGATTGTCGGGGTTGAGACCGTATGAAGTGATCAATTTCAACTGGCCCTGATGTTGACAGGTCCCTCGCTTCCCTCCCCTCCCGTCCCCTCCCCTCCCCCCGAGCAAATTAGTTCACGAAGATCCCACTCCGTCTTTGGCTGAAATTAATGCTGTTGAAAACCATAGCCACTGGACCGGTAGGGCTGCTCCAGCGTGTTTGCCAAGTCGTTTTGCACATGTTCAAGCACTGGTGCATGTAAGATCACTCCGTCAAGCAGAAATAATGGACGGGAAAGTACACGTACGTCAGGCTTGTGCTTTAATGAGGCTGAGTGCAAGGATAGTAACCGTAGTAACCACTAATCTCTTAGTCATCTGGCATCACAGATTTTTCATAGGCCAGTGAATGCAAGGCTTAGTGCACATTCCTTTGCATAAACCAACATCTGTATGGTCAAATCCTTTTGTTTTGTATTAAACCCTGCATCTTGTATTTACCAATTTTAGTCCACTTTTTTTTAACCATTTAGAACATGCATATTCATGTTACATGTAAACATACAGATGTACATTTCCAATGTATTTTTTTCTGATTTTCAAAATTGAGCAAATTGTAAGTGGTGAACACATCACTCAGAGCTTTTTCTGACCTGCAATTGGTTGTGTTAATGTACACTGTACAAATTTTGTATACATGTAGTAGGCCTATGGCAGAGACCAAACAAAGCCTTACACACCAACGGCCTGTCTTTTGATTCCTCATATTTCATCACTTACCTGTGCTTTGCCTTAGAGACCTACAGATCTTTGAACACATTACAAAACCTATGGAAATGTCTGATCACATGCACATCAGTGAATAGTATCGTACATTTACTCATTCAAGTTCCTCTTGTGGCTAGTGTGTGCCTGGATGTGTTGCCTCACAGTACATATATGTACATGGACATTGTACCTTCCAGTCAATCAATTGTCTTCTCTGACAAGAGCCAAGGGTTAGTGCACAATGTGGGTAATAATTGTATTGTCATCAGTTAATGATGATATTGTCTGCATTGCCATGGCAACATCTCGGCTCACCAGTAATTGCGGGGGCTTTTGTATGCATCCATAATCTTTGAGATGCTCGAGAATTATCACCAGTGGGCACATTCCATGAGTTGATGTGTTAAAACATGGCGGTAAAATAACTCTTCAGTGGAGCTCGCTTTTGCTGTAGACTTTGGTAAATTGTTATACAGTGTGAGAATTAATTTCATTGGGTTCTCGCTCCAACTAAGAGAGACAGTTCCAATGGAAAAACAACGAGAGATTTCAAGGACTCTCTGGCTGCTCGTCTTGCCAAGTTATTCCGTGTTGGTCAGTTTAGTAGAGGAGACGGAATGAAGAAAAGAAACTATCGAGACGGAAAGGTCGGCTGCTTGGGCCACACCGGGATGAAGAACAGAAACATTGAAGATCGGAAAGGCATCAGCAAAGGTGCAAGAGGAGCGAAGAATGCCAGAACCACTCTGGAGAGAGCCCCGGGAAACGGGTACGCGATTCTGGCGGACAGCACGCCAGCAGAACCCTCGCGTATCACCTGCGGCACGCCCGGCCAAAGATCCCGAATGGCTACCAAGCTGGTGGTCATGAGGAACGGTGATCCCTTTACAAAACGGGTCCTGCTCCTCAACCGGAGCAAGATCCCTTCCTTTGAGTCTCTGCTAGGTAACATCGGGGAATGCTTACGGCTCCCAGCAAGAAAGCTCTTCACAGTCTACGGTAGTAAGGTCAGTTAGCTGCACCACCCAGTTTTACAACGTAGAGTAAAACCGTGACGTCATCACTTATAATTGCCATGGTAGTTCACATCATGATCAATTTCTTTGAAAGGGTTCATCAGACATATTCACAACCACAAATGCACTTACATAAAGGGTTAATTGATACAGAAAGTGCTACTCTTATAGACTAGACTGTTAACTAATTAATTCATATTTATTTTCAGTGTATTACACATATCGTATAATATTGATAGAATGTTACATTTTTTTCTGCTTTTTTCCACAGTATTGGGTCTGTCATAAATGTATTTATTTTGTATTAATACTGAGTTACTGATAACTTTGCATGTTTTGATGATACAACCAAATGGCAGTGGACTAACAAACAATCAGTAGACCATCCTGTCATTGGGTAATGCAGGGTACAAGTTGGACATCATGGATCCTGGCTAGAAAGAAGACAGATTTTCTCATGGTGGATGGTGGTGTGTTTGGGTGCTTTGGTAAACTTCTTATTTCCAGCAAACATAAACAAAAATGCATAGACATCTCATTGTTAATATTTACATGTATCAGTGATTTGTGTACAAATTATTTTAAACTTGCAAGATGCAGTCTTTGTAGAGTTGGATGTAGAATCTTGGCGTTGCTTGTACATGTGAACATGCTGTATGCCTGGTTAGGCCAGCGGCCGTTGTAAATAATCAGTTGCATGGTGATAGTCTTATAAATAATGAAACTGAACATGTTTTAAAAGAGGCACTGGCTGTGGGTGTCAGCAGTGCAGTACCAGGAGCACGTACACACTGGTATGTGGGTCAGATATGACGCGTTTTTGATCAAGTTGTTTCATAGAATTGCACTGTACGTACTGTACATGTATGTTGAGAATATTGCGATGTTGTTTACGGTCTCTAATTTACACTTCAGTGTACGGTAACGTGTACGTGTAGGCCTACTGTAATGTAGCCAGATGATCAGATCATTTTGCATGTTAATGCACAGGCGCGGGTACCAGGCATGCACACCAGGGATGGATGTCATTCCTCCTAGTGTTATTGTTTATGCACATCCGGGTACTTTGTCCAAACTTTGCTTGCTCAAATGGCGCCAAGGCGAATTGCAACGTTTTATGGGTATTCGCGGTGATGTTCTCCATCTTGGGTTTCTCTTTGGTTTTAACCTACAAGTACCTGTACAAAGGGCAGAATTACATCTGGGGGTTTTTTGTCTCTAAAATCAGAGGATGTAGTAGATTTTTATGCTTTTTGATGAGGGATGTTTAAAACCCGCCTCCGAGTCCCTTACAATTTAGATTAAACTTTCTCAAGTTCAGAAAACGGACAAAGTTAGAGCCTGCTTACTGTCACTTCACAAAAGGTTTGATTCCTCTTGGAAGTGTGAAAGCTCTGTATTCAAGCACAGAGGATTAAGGAGGAGCCAAGATGGCCCCTACCAGCAAGCCCATGTGCCGATCCCTGCAAATTGGAGATTAAGGGTCAAATAATCAAGTTCTGTGCTTTCAGGTCGAGAGTCTGTCGGCCATCTTCAATGGCAGCGAGGACCTGTTTGTGGTTGGGACTGGGGTGGAAAAGTTCCGGCCCGGCAGCTACACGGAGAACTCACCGTTCAAGCCGTCATCAAGACAGCGGGAGTCGTTGCGCAGAAAGTCCACAGACGAGAGTGACCAACCGCCCCAGAAGATCATTAAGAAATCCAGTAAGTTGACATGCTGGCATGGCACCAGCTTATCGACTGTTTTGACCGTCAGTGTAACACTTACAATATTAAGTCAAGATATTCAGGGATGAATCAATTTGAATAATTGAGCTTTGAATCTTCAGGTTTACCGTTCAGTTTTATACAAGAGATAAACTGTAGCTCCTGAGTATCAGTTCTGCTCAGGTGTTTTCATGCCTTATTGGGAATTCTCCTTGTGTAACCAAAAATGTTTAAAAGACAACTTTGTATCAGTTCACGTCCACTACACAACACCGATGTAAAAAAAAAATTGAAATTTGAACTAACACACCAACTGGTAGCTACTATAATCCATGTGGTTTAATACAACTTTCAGTTCCCTATTTTCATGTATATGCTCTTTGTATGACAAGCTCATGAAACGCTACGGAGGGCTTCGCTTGTAACGTGTAGTTCATGATTGTCTTTTTTTCCAATTTTTCAATTTGTCCAGGGGGGAAGTTTCACATGTGGGTCGCCACCAGCGAGAATCCCTCGGCAGGCACGGATGCCACGGTGTCCATCACGGTCTATGGTGACAAGGGAAGTCGGACGACATTGTCCTGGGCTGTGGCAACGGCAAGTTTGAATCGGGCAACGAGGACGAGTTCAATGTAGGTAGAGCAATGGATTTGAGCCAAACCGGGCACATATTGCAAAGTTCAAAGAAACCATTCTTTGCCTAAACCTTGTCAGAGTACTTAGCAAATGTTGAGCGTTTCCAATTCAGAAAATGGGGTCCCCCTTGAAAACAATCGACTACCAGATTCTGCATATGGAGTCTGATGGAAATGCATATTAACGCCAACATACCACGAACTCTCGAGAGAAGAGTTGACTGATGCGTGCGATTTGCTCTTTCCAGATCAACGTGGGCAGCATCGGCGACATCTACAAGATCAGGATTGGGCACGATGACAGCACGGAGTTCGCCGGATGGCTGTGCGAAGAGGTAAACGCCGCAGCATGCACATTTACAATGACACAGACCAATACCACGGGATCCCTGTGTGGCAATGACCCCTCCAGAAAGTGTAGACAATTTTCTTGTTCCCTTTGCAGCGATGTAACCGAGAGCTTCTTCCTGTCTTTGTTGCGTCCCCCAAAAGTCCGACAAATAAAAGCACTAGTTAGGCAAACACTGGTGTGTCAGCTGACGCACATGTAAATGCACTGTTCAGAAGTTACTGTGCCCAGCACAGAAAGAGAAATAGAAGAATATATCAAATGGAGCAGAAATAGAACATGGCGTTGACGTAGCTGTCTTTGATCTAATTTTGTTTGCTGTGTCTTACAGCTGACAAAATTTAGATTAATTTGGCGGCAACCAGAATGCATTTTAATGATGAGCGATGTGACACGTAAAGGGATTTTATACGTGTGCACACTTGCGAAGGCCATCATTGGTAATGTGCGTGTATTGAGTCGGTTCAGTTTAATATTAAGTTGGCCTGGCAACATGCAGTACTGTGGAAACGTAGTGACAAGTATTAAGGCATTCAAGCGTACATATGCGTGCTTGTGAAATGCGCGGTCCTCCTCTGCGGCCCAGGAAGAAACTTGGAACTAGCTTGTTGATTGGTTGACTTACCCGTACATGTGGGTCATTCTATATTTGGCGTCCATTTTGTTCCCATTCCTGTTACATCTGGCCTGTCATGTGCACCACTCGTGCATTGCAAACAGATTTAAAAAAATAACCATGCAGCTTGTCACTTGTGCAGGTCTTGGAATGGGAGAAAAACTGAAAAATCAAACAAAATATATTGAAAAAAATTGAATTAAAAAAAAAAAAAAACCCACTTTGCTTCCACCCTCCTGTTCATCTGATCCTTTCCAGTGTTCCCTCCTCTCTCAATAAAAATCAGCAAAATTATATATCCTTGCAAAAGCCAACACGCCCTCCCCAAAAACCAAAACCACAAAAAACCTCATCCATGTTTTGTATAAAGTCGATTACCTATGGAAGAAAAAGGGATAGTCAAAATCTGTCCGGCTTTTTTTCTCGGAGTTGGGACCATATTTTCCCAGACCAAATTCATGAATTTACATGTATCTGTTATTGTTTGCAGTATTCATATGTGACAAAGCTTTAGAAAAAATGGGGGTAATTGGAGTTCCCCTATACCTACAGGGGAACTCGGAATCTGTCTGGCTGTTTTCTCAGAGTTTAGGCCATTTTTTTCGAGACCAGATTGGTTGAATTTTTCTGTTCCTGTTTGCAGTGTTCAGATGTGACAAAGTTAAAAAAAAAAACTGCGGGTAATTTTGACCTCTGTCAACTCGGCTTCCCCCAAATGTTGTGCTGCTTCTTACCTCTTTTGGGCCTGTGAGAGGGGATATCACTCAATCCATTAAAATTGATTGATAGACATTTGTTGCTCTGACAACAGGTCGCATACAGGTGTGTTGTCACACTGCGCACCACAGCTTAATGCACTTTGCTTTAATTGCTTGGATGTGCCACGGGTAGCCTTGAATGCATGCTATGTATAGTTAATAATTATGGATGCCACGAGGAGGGAGCTAATCTTCAGAGTGTTCCCAGGTGTGCACGAGGCCTCGCTTGTTGAATGCACCACCACTTTCCCTTCCCCAATTTCCCCACAGTGAGAATAGGTTGAGCTCGGTGAGATACAGAGGCAAGGTTCCTTCTTGGTCGGCAGAATCCCGAGAGGAACAGTGAAGCCCTCCAATGTGTGCAGAAGGGGAAATAGATCTGGACAAAGCACCGAAATGAGCAAAGAATGTGAGAAAAACGGGATGAAATGCGCAGGTATAAAAAAAAGTAAAATACCTGACCAAAAAACAAAAACCCTTGACGGGCTGTCAAGTTTGAAACAAAGGAAAGAACCATGACACGCTCATTGGAAAAAGAAAGCTGGTAACACGTTTCAACTACTCGTAGTAAGCCTCTCAAAGTATTGAAAATTTCCTATTCGTCTTGCCTCCGACTAGTTTATTCATGAGACTGCACACCAGGTGCCGTTGCTGTAAACTAGAGAGACTGTACGTGTATAACGCTTCACAATGACGCGTGTAGGCACTGCTCATGTTTCACTTCAGTCTCAGGTGCCGTTATCAGGTTGTTTGTTAGAGGCAAAAGTAATGTGTCGTAAGAGACAGCAAGAGTTTTTGTCACTAGTTTGTTTGCCATCATGGTTTTCATAGTCGAGAGGCTGCAGACGAAAAAAACGAGGTTGAAAGAGGAATGAAGGAAAATGTTCTTGGTGCCTCCCCAACTTTGCCAGCATTCAAACTTGTCACTGCGATTGCATGCCTGTAGTTGTTATCTTGTCATTTTGCTTGAGTGACTTGTACATGTGTGTGTTATTTTTTCCTCAAACGATGGAATTGTGCATATGATCAATGTCAGAATTAACACAGTCCTCGACGGCCCCAGGAAAATTTACGGTCCATTGCTGCAATGCACTGATGAAGCAGAAGATTTGAGGTCGCAATATGGAGCCATTTTAATGACAATATGGGGCCCTTGCTGGCCGTGTTCATGACAGTTTGAAAAAAATAAAGAAAGAAAAAGGAAAGAACAGGACTAGTGATCAATACAAAGAAGAAGAGAGACTTGTAGAGAGCAAATTGGCAACGACTGTTGCCTCAAGGTCAGTGACAGGGGAGAGTTACCAAGGTATAAAGTGTTGCTGATATGCTCCCAGGGTTACAGAACAACTAGGAATGACACAATCAATACAGCCTGTCTGGCCTCACTGAAAACAGCAACAACATTTGATTGTGGGAACATGGCTGGACCGTGGCAAAGTTGATGCTTGGCTGGTATGCATTGAGGCGCGATACAGGGATGGTTTGCTCTGGTACTGCTCACTCCTGACATTGTTAGTTTTTCAGTGGAAGTTGTTTATGGGGTTAGGGTTAGGGCACCGTTTCTGAGTGGGGTGGTTTGCGCACTGAGTTATTCAACAGAAGTTTTATCTGAATGCGTACAAACTGACCATTGTTGTAGGCTGAGACCACAGTAATGGGAACCGGCCACATACATGTATAATGTGTATTTTCTGTCCTTTGTTACCAGTGCAAAACTGAGTGGTACAGCAAAGGAAAGAGCTTTTTTTTTTCTTTCTATATTGGAAACTCCATTCAGCAGAATCACTAAAAGAAAAATGGCCTAACAACTCATTTTAAGACATTCGGCCACATCTGCTTTTAATTTGAAATGCTCGGTTCTGCATTTACTGGCTGGTCCTAATTGTGAACAAAAGTGTGCATTGGTGTACGGGTAACACTGCATCTGAATTGATTGGTCATGGCTGGCTGGTTTTGAGTCTTAAAGGGGGAGAAACTTGTCATGTTCTTTTCTAAAAACAAGATGTCCAACATTTGTTCATCTGTAAAAAGAATCCATCACCCCCCTACCAAAAAATGGTAGTGCCCAATTCCTTAACAAAATGGTAGCATGTTAGTGGAGGAGTAAGTAGCTGCCACTCCCCCCCCCTTCCCCTTTGGAAACACCCTTGCAGGTAGTAATGCACAGGCCAAGAAGTGGACGTCATAGGCTAGATGTATTGTTGCCAGCTGGAGCCATGACATTTGAATGCACCTCAGTTTAATAGAGGGTTTGCGTGGCAGCCATTTTGCATGTCAGTGCTTTTGTTCCGCAGTGTATGCGTAATGGAGGTTTCCTCACGGAAAAAAAAATAAAGTGCCGTGCAAGACTGCTAACACTGGTTGACGGCTCAGGCCAAAAAAAAGGTTCTATTTCTAATTATATGGCATTTGAAAACAGGGTAGGGAGGTTGAAAATTGGGTTTTCTTGGGAGGGGGTCACTTTCACACTGATTCATTGTGCAGGTGCCAGTAAGTGTGAATTGGGTTAAGATTATGAACAAGAGCAAGAGATGTTGGGTGGCTTTGTCTCAACTGAAATGAACAGATTTTAAGCACTACTCAATGGCAAGTATAAATACACATGTACGTCTGTTTGTGCTACAGTCAAACTATAGTAAAAACCTCTTTTTTCTTCATTTCCAATTTTACATTTTCCCCAAATCAACCCCTCCCCCCCAAAACTCCTTTGGGGTGCGCCGTCAAACTAGAGTACCGGTGGGCGAGTGAAAGGGAAGCATAATATTTGGGGTTTTTTTTGCTTAAGTACTTGTATCTGATGTCATCGTAGGACCAATTAAATAGCACTCGCAGGAGACCAATCGAGAAAGGCATTAAATCATTCATGTGCGGACATTAGTTGCTATGTGACGTCCGCCGTCAGAGTGGCACGCCACTAATTAATGCTTGCATGCATACACCCCAGCGTTGTAACAGGGATAGCATCTCTGAAGTGGATTTGCGTCGCTCGTCACTGCTGTGGTGTAGGACATGCATGGTGTTTTCCCACAACCAAGGATTGTCCTAGATGACGAGCAGCCTGTCGGCCCAAAGCAATATGGCCAAACCCACTTCATCGTCATCGGCCCTTTACAACCAGACTTCAGTGTTTATAGTGGCTTACATTGTAAATAAGAATACTGAATTGTTCAGTTTGAACGTATCGGCCTTTGCCACGTTTATTAATTATGCCAAGACGTCTTTTTAATCACTAATTTTGAATCTCATTAGCAATTTCATGCCAATAAAAATGAAGTGTCATTGTCACAGAACAACTTTGTTGAAGCTATAATACAGTGTTCATGATGTGCAGTAATGTTTAGTGCAGTCTTTTTCACAAGGTAGCGTACCCGGCGTATCTAAGATGCAGAAGGTACCGGAAATTTCAAGAGAAATTGTGAGAATTAGAGAGCACCTCTAAGGAAAACACATTTTCTCTGATTTTATCTTTTCAAATAAACTTGGAAGCATCCAAATCGAATGCAGTGTCATTTGTCTTCAGAGCTCAGCTATAACAAGCTAAAAAGGACTTTTTTTCTGTTCATGCCAAGATGCAAATTCTGAATGCAGATTGCGTCATTCTGAGAAAACAGAAAATATGAGGGGAACCCTTGTCTTGTGTTTGTAGTGGATAAACCCTAGTGCATGTCAAACAGTGCTTGGCATGCACAAGGGTTTATCCCATACGAACACAGGGCGAGGGTTCCCCTCGGTTCCTCTGTTTTCTCAGAATGACGCAATCTACATTCAGCATGTTCAGAATTCGCATCTTGACATGAACCCAAAAAAGCCCTTTTTAGCTAGTTATAATTGAGCTCTGAAGACAAATGACCTTGCATTTGATGTGGATGCTTCCACATTTATTTGAACAGATAAAATCAGAGAAAACGTGTTTTCCTTTGAGTTGCTCTTTAAGGGAGAAGAGCAAAATTGAATCATTACCATTGGAGAATGCTGTGTGCACCTTCCTAAATGCTGTGAAATCAAATTACAGCTTGGCAGAAGAAAATTGGAATTGGAAAACAAATTACTGCAATTAAGCCCTGGGCACCTGCAGGTGTGAAAAGAAAGGTGAATGAACGTGGGGTTCACTAAGGGCTCCCGTCACTGAGTTGAAACGAAAAATGTTGACCCTGACATTCACATGTAATGTGTTGAAATGGTCCATTCTTTGGCTCAGGTGCGGCTTCAAGATGTGCACACCGGTGACGAGATGGTCTTCCCCTGCGGCCGCTGGATGTCACGCCAGGAAGACGACGGTCAGACATGTCGTGAGCTCCCCGTTATGGTGGACGGAAGCCCCGTGTTCCCAAGTAAGCTTGAAGGACCAGCATACCCCCCAATGTAGAGTTTTTTTCATCATGTCGATCACCGTTTTTTGCTGAGATATATCCTGCAACGTTGACGCATTATGTTGAGGCTAGCGAGTGCAGGAATTAATCTGTAGAAAAAAAACGTTCATTTAGCGAGGCTTTCAATCGTGGGTAGGAACTGGGACTTTTTAGGAAAAAAACGGAGCACTTTAAATTGTTAGCTATTAAAAAAAGAAGAATTGGACGTGAGCGCAAGTTCTGTCACAAGTAATTCGTGCATTTCTTATGTGAGTTGTGTCAGTCTGTGTGTCGGTCTGTATGTCAGTCTGTGTGTCTGTGTGTCAGTCTGTGTGTCGGTCTGTGTGTGTGTCTGTGTGTCGGTCTGTGTGTCACCAGATGCTTATATTCTCACTCTTCATATCCGTTGTAGTATCACTCCCATCAATTCCTTTTTTTGATTTCCCGAGAGCTCATCACTTGATATTCGCTGTCTCCACTCTTATACCGTGCAATCCCCAAACCTCATATTCTCTCTTGAAATCCGTGGGCTAAATTGAGGCATGACAAATCAAATATTGATGGCTTGAATATTTTTTGTTGGTAATGCAAACCTCCCTCGGCAATCCTTGAATGTTCCATCCTCTCTTGGCTGCATTGTTAATATTTTTTCCACTCATTGGACAGCAGTAATCACTTATTGGCCTTGTGCTGCGGGAAAGAATGAAGACTGTTTTCTCGAATGGCTTAGACAAGTCTGCGAAGTTCAAACATGCTCGGCATGCTTTGTTGGATATCTTTGAAACATGACATTGCCTTCCCTTTTCCAGTTGTCAGTTATCATGTGGCGGTTGTCACTGGCAACTATTGGAACGCCGGTACCACCGCCAAGGTGTACATAACCGTGTATGGGGAGAGAGGGGACACCGGTCCACGGTTACTGCATAAAACCAAGAGGGCCAAGAAATTTGAGAAAGGAAAGGTGAGTGCCTTCCGCTCAGCTATTTCTGTCTCATAGTCAACAACATTGTTGAAATATGCTTGCATCTGCCTTTCTTATCCTGAGAACCTAAACATATCACCCACAGCACGATCAGGATTTCATGTTAACTCCAAATTACTGGCCTCCGTTGTCAATATCTACACAGTTCAGATAAAAGTAAATGTTTTACGTATATATATGCCTTATGATCAGCCTCCAAGCAAGATTGTCAACAATTTGGAATAATCCAAGAAATTGCGTTATTGGGTCATGGATTTTCATAACTCGGTCACGGCAAAGTCATGGAATTTAATTGTCCTTTAAGTGCAGGAACCCTGCCCTGCATTTTTCCGCATCAATACTTCAATCCTTGGCACCAAATTTGCCATTTCTGCCCAAACGGTTCGTACCAGTGGATTAGACGCAGCTTTCTTTCTTGGGTCTGTGAAAGCATCTTGTCCACAATGACTACGCTTTATTTTTTGTTCTTTACTGGCTCAGCTCCATTATAACAGTCTTGGCTCTATGCCAGAAATGAACAGCAAATATGACTTAGAAATGCCTGACTTGTTCTCAGGGTTGTTTCAAGGTTAATGCCAGTGCCAATTGGACTGAAAATACAAAGAGTGTACTTATTTCAACCATTCATAAGTGCTTTTAGGGTTTATAGTCTTAGGGTTTATAGGGTAATTCAAGCAGAACTCATATTTAGCCTAAAGAAATGGATCTTAGCTGAGAAGACCCTTTTGGAGGGGATGTCCGGGGGGGGGTTGTGGAAGCCAGCATTTTTGGTGGGGGGGTATTATTGCGAGAATTGCCCAAGAAAAGGCCCCTGATTAGGGCTGTTCCCTGACACACGGGTAGCAATACGGTATAGTATTTGCAGCCCCCCTCCCCCCATTGCCATGTTTGTTATTTTTTTAGGAATTGAAAGTACTGATACTCTCAAAATGGCACTAAATTTTTGGGGGGGAGGGAAGGACTCTGTCCAAAAAATGGGACTACCTTTTGGAAACAAAAATCCCAGTTTTCCCCCTCCCCACCAAAACCTTGTACTCACGTTTGTTGCCTTACGTGGTATGTTTCATCAAACATGACACTCTTTGGGTGTTTGTTTTCTCTAGACCTTGGTCACATTTCGACCCCCAAAATATACTGCATATAGGTTGTGTAATTCTGTCGAAAAACAGCCAGATTAAGAACGCCGCTCGAGGAAATTTGAAAAATTCAAAGTGCATCATTGGTGGATGGACTTTGGACAAAAAGGCAAAGACTGTGGTTAAAGGCACCTCTGAAGAGTTTTGTCGACTGAGTAACGGTTACAATCTTCCCTCTTGTGGGTACCCTGAAAATGTCCAAGGCCGTGTTTACCAGTGCCAAAATCTTTTATTGCGGTGTATAGGGCATGAGCAAAAACGGTAATTTGCCTGATAAAACACGATACCTTAGCATTGATTCGTAGGGTTTTCATATTTGTAATATTAACAGACGGATGTATTCAACATTGAGGCAGTATCTCTTGGAATGCTGAAGAAGATTCTCATCGGTCATAACTCAACCGACCCAGGTAAGTGGATTTCGTTTGCATAAACCCCCAAAACGAGGCCACTGGCTGCAGACCACGGAAAACAGAAAACAACAGTCCTAATGAAAGTTGTGAAAAATCACGGATGCACGGAGAGGCACTGTCTGGGGGGGAAAAATCATTTCCCCACCAAAGTTAATTAAATCCAAGGCCAAGAGGTAGGTTGTTGATATCTTCCATTTCATTACATGACATCATCCTGTGATGAGATGATAAAATCTCAGCATATCAGATAGCACCTCTAGAGATTTCTAGTAAATTGGACATGTTGCTTTCATGTTCAAATGTTACCCAGCTTCTGTTTCTTCCATTTGCCCTCCAGATTTACATGTATGTGTACATAAAGCGGAAAAAAAAAGTTTCCCCCAAACTCTCTACTTTGCTTTAGACATGCATCTTTCGAACGCAACTCTTTTACCTGAAGAAGTCCAGAGTACACTCTTTGCAATATTGAGTGAAACTTTCTGTTCTCACAAAAGAGAATTGCTCACATGGCTTTACCACAGACCTCCTCACAATTGACATCTTAGGAAATTGAATGCATTAGTCACTGACCATCGATGTTTTTTAAATGCATCCAGGTAAACATTTTGGCTCACGGCATCTTCTGTTTGTGGCTAAAGGCGCCTTTACGCTTGTCAACACTTGTGCCAAGTGTTGCGTATCCGTCAAAATCGCTCGCTGTGTGATTTTGATGGCCAAACGCAATGCATGTGTGTGTGTTACATGTATGTTAATGGATTTGATTTTTGTGTCCTTGAAAGTGGAACGCATGAACGCATTCGTCGCATTGTGTACGCAACGCATCCCAAAACATAAATGTGGAAAGGCGGCTTAAAGCGTAGGCTGATTGTTTCAGTGCTGTGAGAGATCCTATTTCTGGGCATTTGCAAACTGAAACACACGGTCTCATCCTCAACACATCCCCCTCTCTCATGGCTGCAGAGGATGGCTGGTACCTGGAAAAGGTGGTCGTCAAAGATCACAAGGGCTCCAGTCTGGAGTCTGTCTTTCCCTGCCACTGTTGGCTGGATGCGACGCTCGACGAGGACGGCAAGACCAGCAGGGAGATCTACGTCAGCAACAAACCCACCAATTGTGAGTTGACGGTCGTCACCGACCTGATCCACCCCACATACCCTCACCTTAACCTTCCCAGATCCATCAAAATCCCTGGGAGTGTTGCAAAGATTTTGTAGGTTGAAGGAACTTGAAGGCACAGCTGAGCCACTTGTACTTAACTTTCAATTCGGCCATGCCCATTTAGAAGTTCACAGATTCCTACGCAGTGGGGGATTTTGAAGGATGCAGGAAGGTAGCTTTCCACTTGCATGCCATTTCAAGTGCTTTGAATAAGAAATGAACCATTAATTTGCTCTGTGTTGCCCGCCAACTCTGACTAAAAACTCAATATGTTTGTTTTTTGAAAAAAAAAGCATTAAACTTTTGTCGCTTTTAGTGTAAATGACTGTTGGATTAGAGTTGTCCATTTTCTGCCATTTTTTAATTTCAGATTGCAGTGCTATTTTTTGGACATTTTCATGTGGTGTAAACAAAAGAAAAATTGTTTTTTAACATCATAACCCCAAACAGAACCAAAGGCCATATGTGACTGCTCTCCCAAGCACCAACTTTCCAAACTCTCGACTAAGTCAATCCAGGTACTGGGTTGGACTTCCTCAGCACGTCCTAACTTTGTAATTAAATTTCACCCAAAGGACGCATCCCATAATTCACATGCCACCTGTGCACTAGACATGTTTCCTTGGGGCCTCTGCATTCCTGATAAGATTTGTTTTCTGAGAACACCCATTATCAAAATCTCCATTAGCGACCCTTCTGTACTGTCGGTAATGACAATTAGTGCGGGGTAAGTGTCTTCTACGGTGATCACTAATGAAGTAATACATATACATCCCAAGAAGCTCAAACTTTGAATGAGAATTTAAGGAGGAAATTTTCTCCTAAGTCTTCCATTGATGAGGGTTTCCATGGTTGCAGCTCCTTTTGTGAAGAGGTATTGCATGTAGATAATGAAGGACAGCTTTCAGAAAAAAACAAAAAGAAAGAAAGAAAAAACGCAAATGCATCAACGGAGATGAATGAGAGATACTTCGTGTCTGTCTGTGGCGTTCATTTTCCTTGACCTTTAACCTCAACTTGCATGAGCATGTACATGTAGAGTTGGCTGTTCTGATTTGACGTGCTTTTTTGTTTTTTTGGTGTGCTTGAACACGACAAAAGTGAAATCTACCACTTGGCTTTATGCCAAAGATGATCAGCTGTAATCTGCTGCCCCTTCGTATGATGACAATTCTAATTTTACCTTTTGTTGTCAGTACTGTAACATTCTCATTGAATGGAAAGACAATTGGGTGATACTCAAGTAAACTGTCCCGTAAAAGACTAGTTGTACCGGTAAAACAGTTTTGAAATATTCTGTTTCAATGAAAGATTTCTTTCAAGTTCAAAATAAGGCCCTGATATGTCAAAAGTCATTTGACTGCCATAAGGACCTTTTGGTACTGAGCCGAAAATTAAAGTATTTCGATTTAAGCAGTGTACACATTGAGGAATTTGACATACATTGAGGTATTTTTCACACATTGAGGTATTTTTCACACATTGAGGTATTTTTCACGCATTGAGGTATTTTTCACACATTGAGGTATTTTTCACACATTGAGGTATTTTCACACATTGAGGTATTTTTCACACATAGAGTTATTTTTCATACATTGAATTATTTTTCACACAGTTAAGCACCATCGTATGATGGTTCTGGGAAAGGCACAGTAGTATGTATTATGCATATTTTTTGAAATGGTTTGAATCACAGTTCATTCTTATCTTTAGCTGTGTTTTGATTGGCTCGTTACTAATAATACTATTCTTGGTCATTTCCATTTTATTTCATGCTTGGTTGTCATGGCTGCATGCATCTCATGATTGGATTTGCAGTGGAAAAAGAAATGGTGAGGATTGGACATTGTTGTTGATTGGACATTTTTTGTAGTGTCAAGAAAGAAATTACATTGCACTTTGTTCAGTGTGAAAAAAGTGTGTTAAACTTTGAACAAACGGGGAACATGAACACCAAAGCAGGCATTTCACAATAGCGTGCCACTGAGAATGTTCAATGTGTGAAAAGCATCGACCCTTTCCAACTGCGCATTGCTGGTTGACACATCCGAACGTGTCAGCCCATTCAATCACGCATTGCGTACAGTGGCCACTGCGCTGCAAATTCCTGGTGGCGCACTATTGTGAAATGCCCTTATTGGAGAATCTAGCCCATAACCATTCAGATCTGTTCCTATTTGTTCATGCAGTAATACTGTAAGTGTGAAACCGGTAGCATACATATATGTGACCTGCTCTACAAAAAGGTGTATTAATTCGCGCCATGCAAAACGCGTAATGGCTCATTCCATGTGCCGAGGGTGGAAATATTTGGAAATATTTTGAGGCCAATTGCTTGACCAGAAAGCCTCTGTGGCTATGGGAAACCAAGAGAGTGTCTAATTTAACTTTAATGTTTCTGTGCATTAAGTATCAAGGGCATTATCTCAAAACCCATTTGTGATAAAATGAAATTGTATGAATATACAAATGGCAAATAACTCCAAACCGCAAAATGCCACTGGGATGAATTATATATCAAACGAAAGCTTAGGATGTATGCAATTTGATTGAATATGATTTTGAATTTGATTCAAAAAAATGTTACATAATACACTCTGTTCCGAGAACGTGTACACGTCTAATGCATTATAGCAGTGTACCGGTGTGCAGGTATTTCTAATGTGATCTTGATGAGTTATATGGCAGATCAAGCGCTGATGTCCCCCCCCAGCTCATTTCACGCCTAGTGCCACCATCCAGACGCAAGTTCTAACAGCTGTGTGCGTGGCTTTTCTCAACCTAAACGAAAACACATTTGGCTTTTCTTTCAATCGATCTGTTTGTCAACTTCACAATATCTTACTCAGTGGGAGCAGGAGAAGTGGAAGTTTAAGCCTAGCAACCAGATGGTCTTCATCAGCAAAGGATCCGGGAAAGCCGTACAGATCAAGGCAGACGGTTCCGTGGAGGCAACTGCTGACCCGTATTCCCTCCCCAAAACAGGTAAAGGGTGAGGATTTCTTTTTTTCAGCTTCAGCAGAAAGCAGACAGAATGTAGAGAATAGGGCTGGGCAATTGGAATAATTCACCATTAGAATATTTGACCTTCAATTCGATCGAATATCTGAATATTCAATCCTACATGTACCAACTGGCAGATTGTTGATAAACCATGTACAAAATCAGTTGCAATAATGTACACAATTGTACATTATAATCACTATTAGCTTCTCACATCTAGGAGTATCTCCAGCCACAGTTTAAGAGACAAACAATACTTTTTGTCCTGTTGAAAATTTCTAATCCTTTAGATTTTTTAATGAATGATTTACTTTTTGAATTGTTGTAAGATTTCTGTCGCTTTTCATTTCAATCTGCTTGAAACAAGCCTCCATAATGCAACTTTTCTCATTTAAAACAAAAATAATCTCCCTTCCTTTTCTTGAATTTTGCATTTGAATATTTGAAGTCGGAAAAGAAGATTCGGATATGCGATAATTGATCGAATAGTCGGATATTTGGCACAGCTCTAGTGGAGATTTACCCTTTCAAAATGGAGTTTAGCTAAAAAAAAACGCTGTCCAAGTCAGGGTTCTAGAAATCGAACAACAAGCACATGTTGTTTTCTGACGTTCTGATTAGTCAGTTCACAGTGCCATGTCCACCTTTGTCATGGTTCAGTTTGTTTCAAAAAGTGACAAAGACATGAACATGTATGCTTGACAGAAGTGTTGGCCCAGCCATTTTAAGTTGATGTCGAGGGCACAGCACACTTTGAAGTTAAAAGGAGTTTTTAGAAGCCATGTTAATTAATTGATAATGGAACTGGGAGAAAACTGTCTTCAGAGGGGGCTGTTGTTTTCTTTGTTCTGTATAATTGGTCTTGTTAACGATATGTGCGGGGCTGCATACCTGCGGGTAATAGTAATTTATTTTACTGTTGCAGTCCCTGACCCACATAACTGTTATTTGTCTTGTTATGTATTCAGATTTTTGTCCCTGGTCCCTGCTACTGCTTATGTTGACTTGTATGTGTGTTTTGGTTCTTTTTCATGTACATGTACTTTTTTGTTCGACATTACTTTGTTTGTTCTTGTGATGGTTAAATAAATAATAATAATAATATTTTAGATTTCAAACTGAAGAAAGTACATCTACCACTGTAACTCTTTGATAAAGTGCAAGAAAATCAGCTAATAATTTTCCTCTCCAGTGTTAATCGGATCAGTTTGATCACGGCTTAAGTTTGCCAGTATTTTTGTCCTGCAGCAATATTTGAAGCGCAGAAGGTAAAACCCAATGTCCACATCATCAGCAGCGTTGCAAACCCAGAGCACTGTATTACAATGGACTCCAACAAGATATCCAACAAGGTAAGATTTCAAGTCATTCAAGAAGAGATATCGACAAATGGGAAGAGCCACCAACATAACGCTGGGTAGAGCACTGGTACGGTGTTCCAGAGGCCGCAGGTTCAAATCCCGCTCCAGTCAATTTTCTTTGTTCATCTTTATAATCATTTATAAGCACCTAGTCAGTTTCCCTATATAGTTGCTTTCATGAAAGAACTTCACAGAAAATGGAACAAAAACCCCCAAACAGAAAAAAAGAAGACCACACATGCATGCATAAAACAAAATCACACTTAACAAAACTTCCAAAACCAGTAACCTGTCTTCGCATGTGTATTTTAAATACACAGGTGTAAGTATTCTTCGGGTGAGCGTACTAAAGTTGGGAAATGTGTCGGGAGCGTTTTTACCCCCAAAAAGAGTTTTTTGTTTACGTCGATTGAGTATACAGTTTAATCTGAAATCAAATGTCAGTGTCATTTCTGTGGTATTCGTTACTGTGGAAAACTCTTCTCCCCAAGGGGAAGGGAAACGAACTGAAGCTGCGCGTTCAGATGGATAGGAGCATCGTCATTGAGACGGCCAAGAATTCATCCCAGCTGTTGACGTTTGGCCAAACAGGGAAGCCAGGCGACGTGCGGGGTCCGGCGTTGGGTCCAAACCGGCAGTTCTTCTGCTACGTCAAGGTACGACTCTTGACCCAACTGGTGTCGACACTTTTGGTGAAAGTGGGGTTTAGTTTGAGCAGCTGCAAAGGCAGAGATGCTGCCAGAGGTGGGAAATATACATTACCTACAGTGGGAAGAGCCCAAGCCAATCACAGAAGGTGCAACTCCTGCCTAATACCAGCAGTGTATTATGGGAAATGGTCAACATCCCTTAATACACATTATGCATTAATTTATTTGAATACATGTAGCATTAGGTGACGGACGTTAGACAGTTGTGGCTTTTTGCGATTTTTATTCTTTTTTCTTTTACATTTACAGGTAAATGGAATGTTTTCTATAAATAATTTTGCCGTGTTTCTAAAAAATGCATTTGTGCAAATGAAAAGCATTCTCCCATGTCTTTAAATCCGGACGTTGCAAGTTGCAAGTCAGAACTTGTCTATGCGCAGTTTATTGGAGTAAGGGGGGCCTTGTCTTCTTTTCAGGGCATGTTCCGAGACGAAGGCATTACGATGTTCTACACCTCCCGCATCCAGACCCTGACGGTCACGCCCGACCGGTCGTGCCGCGCCACAGGTCAGAGGTCGGAGGAAGCCTACTGGAGGATACACAAGGTTGGGGATAGCGGCTCCGTACGGATGTTGGAGAGCCTGTCCCAACCCGGAAGCTTCCTCCGAATCAAAGACGGACACTGTGACGTGCAGGTAAGTAAGGGGTGGAAGCAGGGTCGTATTCGCTTCCACCATAAGTCCCTGTAAGTCCATCACAAGTCCGTCACCAGTCATTCGTTCTTAAGCCCATTCACGAGCTATTCACATGAGCTATGACAAAAGCATTCTTTTGTCATTGTTCACCCTGTTACTTGTGACTGGCATTGTGAAGAGACTTGTGACTGGACTTGCGGAAGGACTTTTGATGGGCTCGAATACAACACCAGGTAACGGGAGATTGGAAATAACTTAAGCCAGCATTCAAGACCGAACTTGTGAAGGGCCTGCAGAATTTAAATTTATTAGCTGTTGGAATTTGGTTGGAATTTCCGACAGTATAGATAACTTCTGGCCAGTACTGGAAGGAATCGGTCAATTTTAGGGAATTTCGGGCAGTTTTTTTTTTTCATGTTGGGACACGTTTCAAACCTTGATACATTTTGCAAGTTAGGGATGGCTTTAATCAATTGTACATAATTGCAACTTGCTGAAGAAAGAAAGGAAACACTTGGTTGAAGTTGAAACAGGTTTTGAGCTTCAAATCTGCCCTTTCACAGGTATTGTCTTTGTAGCACTAAAACCAAACTTAGTCTTCACAATTTAAAGCTTGCTCATGCTGATTTGTAGTCCGCGGCCCTCACTTCATGAAATGAACGGGAAGTGTTTCACTTTGTACATTTTGGCTGGCAGTGGGTAGGAAAAAAATTGAGCCTGGTAATTAACTCAAGAAACTGAAAAATCCTGGCATTGTTGACCTTCGCAGGGATCCGGAGACAACTGTTGTCACTTCAAAGTCCTGCGAGTGAAGGATAAGGGATACGTGAGCCTACAGTCAGTTGAAAGCGCCGATGTGTGCGTCGGCTTTGTTCCTGACGGGAATGTCAAACCAACCGTGGATACAGGAGAAGACAACGTGAGACTCTATCCTCACGTCATCCAGTGTGAGTTGATAAAATTACTCTTGCTTCAGCCGTAGTTTTGTTGTAGCATTTACGGTTGTTCTGGGAGGTGAGCAAACAATGGGCATCAAGCCACTACGACCAAATGTTCAAGTAAGCGTGCAAAGGCTTTTCTGGAAGATTGGAGTGGGAACATTCCCCCAATTTCTGCAATGAAGGACGTGAACTCCTCTCCTGAAAAATAGTATTTGTAGTCGTATTTGTACATGCCTCGTGGGCTAATAATTCCGTGTCGATTACGATGGCCCTTCCGTTTGGTGTATTTTCTTGTCTTTCAGTTGGGACCAAGAAGTCGGTTGTCACTCCAACCCCACCGACCTCTGCCAAGCCTGCTGTCAACAGGAAGAAGCGTAAGCCATCTTTTGATCAGTGCCTTTTAAGATACACGTATTGACTATATGCACAAAGCACACAGGGTCCTACAATAGCATGTTATGGCTTCTTCAATAAGTAGACACATCATATCTAGCCTTGTGGCCTTCCTTGCCTCCTGCATGCCGTTCTTTCTCTTGTGTGAGATGTTCATATTTATCTAGGAAAGCAATGTTTTGCCAACCAGACAGGGCGAACTAGGCTGGTTCCTACAAGTCTTGCATTCTAGATACTGAAATGACAGGCCGTAGGTAAGAATTCCTATGTCACAGGTTCTTGTGCACTGTTATCATATCATGTTGTGTACTAGGATTGTGCACGTAAGAAGGGTCAAGAAGTCCCATCCATCAGTGAGTTAACAGTTATAAAATGGCAGGCTAGACAGCACAGACCACCTTCCCATCTTTCGACTAGTCGTTCCAATCCCTCCTCTGCAAAACTGTTAAAAGTTGCAAGTTCTGTTCGTCGACTGGAGTGAAGTTGTTCTTCGTTGCAGGTGTGCTGAACAAGCAGTCCAATGGGAACGCCAAGAAGACGGCCGCCCTGCCTCTCACGCCGACGCCCACCCCCTCGCCCCCGGTCCGAGAGAAATCCGTCTACGATGGTGAGTCGTAGTAGACGGCAACAAAGCCACGAACCCTTGATCCCCTCTCTGAAGATTTTACAAAGAGCCGTTCCAGCCTGCCAGTATCCCTTCCTGTGATCTACGGAAAATTGCGCATTCTCTGACCTCCAACAAAAATTTAGATCCA
>NW_019091357.1:2876142-2959765 GCF_001949145.1 Acanthaster planci
CTAACAATGAACTCAGCAGGGGCTGTGGTACCAACCACGTCCCAATGATGTCCACTGGTCCTTTGTTATGATACCAACTGGTCTGACTGTTGATGTCAAACATGTTTGGAGTTTTGACGTCAGTCATTGCACGTGTTGTGATAAAGTCTGCACCATTCTGTATGAAACTTAACCGCTCAATCTTCTTCACTTGAGTGAAGTGTTCAGAATTTCACATGTAATCTCTTCTTCTCCTGTGCGTGAATAAGCCTTTTGCGAGTTAAATTTGAATAAAATCTGGTACACTGAGTTCTTTAAATCCATGTGAACATAATAATTTGAATTCTCCATACTAAAGACACTGTTGCTATACCTCGTGATTCAGGCGAAGCTTTTGCTTTCTTACATAAGAGACGCCTTGCACCAATACGTTGTTTTCAGTGGATAAGAAGGGCACAAAGGAACCAATCCATTCCAGAGATGGTTGTCGCTATGCAAAAGCTTGCCCCGAATCACGAGATACAGCAACACTGTCTTTAGTCTGGGGAATTCAAACTGTTATGTTTATGTGCAATAAGATAACTCAGTGTACCAGATTTTATTCAAAATGTAACTCGTAAAAAGCTTATTTTGATGGTACATTTTGCACAAATACAAACCTGTGTTGTTCTTGCTAGGATAATTTTGATATGTAAAAGCAGTATGTCTTTGTGGTTATTTTCACAAAAATGCATACACGTATTTTGCCGTAACTGGAGCTTCGTATTGATGCACTTGTAGGCCTAAATATTGCACCTCATAACCAATTTGTCATACTAATAGTAATATTGAATTGCTAGATTAATGCTGAGAAATGTGCTTGTGTGATTGGAGCCCGTTTTAGGACTTGATCCTAAATTGATCCTTATAGTTTCATTTTATGCTTTGTTGATGCTCAAGTGTGAGATTTTAAATACTTTTTCAGTCGATCAACATTTGTGTACGTTCATGCTGGAGACCTACTTTTTTGCTCAGAATTTTCATAATTTGTTTTCTTTTCTTTTTAGTGATATCCGGAGTTTATCAAGATGTTGTCCAGTACCTGATTCTGTGTTCAAAACAGAACCGTGTTCAGGAAAACAAGTATTGATCAAACCTTCCTTGGCCAGACCCTTGACCTATGACCTGTTCAATGCAAAGTTGTACATTGTGTCCCACTGAATCTTACTCTGAATCTCATTTCGAATGTCATGCAAGGTACGTTTCCACATAGTTTTGAGTCGCCCAGAAACTCAAACAACTACTGGTTTCCAAATCTGACACAGAATTGATTCTCTGCCCACAGACGCTCAAAGCAACCAACCCAAGGACCCAACTGCATCCAGCACCCCGACTACCATCAGTGTTTCCTGGACCAAGCCAGAAGGCACGGTGACCGGCTACCGGTTGCTCTGCACACCAGCCGATAGCGAGACATCAGAGATCATGATAGACAACGGGGATACGACCACGGTGCAGGTTGATGGGTTGACTCCTGGCCGGCAGTACGAGCTGGAGATCTACGCACGTAATGGCGACGTAGAGAGTAACAAGACGACTTTATCCCAAAGAACAAGTAATTTTCAAGAATTTTGAATAACAAAATGTCCAAGTTATAATGAAGTAATTGTAAGCAAATTGAAAACCATCCACACTCAAGTTAGAGGGCATTCCAATGAACTGTGAAACAGGCATCCTCTATCAATATCCATGCCATGTCACATAAATGTTAGCACTTTTGAACTAAATTGTGATTTGACTTGTGACTAGTTTTAAGTGACCGGCTTTCATCTCTGCATAGTGTGTCAGAAGCCTGCTTTAAGACTGACTTCTAGGGCAATGTAGAAAACAAGCTTAAAAGAACTTTTGCTACAACTCTAGGCTTTTTTGGTTTGAAATGTTGCATGTACTTTTGTCAAAGTTACAACTGCTTTCATAATTATGGTCTGTTACAAATTTCTATGACTTAGTAAACTATTTGTCTTTGCTGTGTCTCCCTCTTCAAATAACAGACAAGTCAATGTTGTGATTTGATTTAAGTGATTTGAATCATGTTTGATTACAGAGCCCAGCGAAGTTCTGGATGCCCGCATCGAGTCAAGCAGCACAGATACTGTCAATCTCGCTTGGACTAGACCTGAGGGCGATCTAACTGGTTACCGCATCGAGTACCAACCAGTCAGCAAGGAGGAAACCGACAGACAGGACAAACCGGCTGACGGGCACGATGAACTGGTGGACCACCGCGATAAACCAGTTGACGACCAGGATAAACCAGTTGACGACCGGGATAAACCAGTTGACGACCAGGATAAACCAGCCAGTGGCCAAACTGCAGATAGTCAGACTGTATCCGTTGACGGCGCTGATACAACCAACTGTGAAGTAACTGGTCTGACACCCGGCCAGAGATATCTCTTCAACATCGTTACCGTCAGTGAACAAGAAGAGAGCGAGAAAGTGTCCGTCAACTGCACAACAAGTAAGTCGAGTAAGACTCAACAACAATCAGTTAACATCGGCCAAAATGTAATGTGCGTTAATTGTGATATCTCTGCGGTCAGTGACACGAAACAGAGATGTCTTCCAAATGATATTTTTTACTGCGTACTTCAAGACTTGATCCACTTCGATTCTCTTTCCCCTGTAGTGCCAGGAAAGGTCGTTGAGCCCCAAATTTTGACTTTGGCCGAAGCCATCACCTGCTCCTGGTCCCCACCCGCAGGTGTGGTGACAGGCTACAGGGTGGCTTGCACACCCCTATTTGGGGGAACGGAAGAGTCCCCTGGCCATCCCGGGTGTGATACTTCCAGTGGTTACGCGAAGACCCTGGATTCGAGCTGCAGGGAGGTTTCCGTGGAGGGGCTGGACCGAGAGAGTGAATACCAGGTGGCGATTTGGGCCCTGAGCGGCGAGTCAGAAGGGGAAGGCATCGTGCTTTTGACAAAAACGATTTCCCCAGATCGTGAGTTTGAAATTGCCACGATAGTCGCTGCCAAATATTGCACCGCTGCGCTACTCTGGCAAATCGTTTCTCACTAGCTCCACTCTTACAATATTCTTGCTGTCATATTGACTGGCTCGAGTGGCAAAGGTCTAGCTTTAAACAGTGAAGTGTGTCATAGTAAACTTGTCTGGTTGTCTGTGTGAAGAAATAGCTACACTTCCACTGCTAGAACTGTTGTGTATTCCAGTTGATGATGCTCAAATACACCTCTGCGCCTCTGCAGTCACCCTGGCCATTACCTTGTTCAATATCTTGTCTGTATCATTGTATGTCTTTCCACAGATCCTGTGCGCATTATGAGTGCACATTGCGCCAGCCATCCCAGTTGGCTGCATGGAGTGATTATGGTTAACTCACGTCTCATTGTTAACTACTTAAAGTCCTAACCTTGATGTTAAACCCTCTCTATCAGAGCCAATCCCTGCACAAGAGGTTATTGTGGAAGCAACGGAGTCATCACTTACTGTCTCCTGGACAACACCCGAGGGCGCTCTTCACACAGCGTATAAGATCACTTGCAGGTCCGGGGAGTCATCAGATTCTGAAGCTGTTGAGATCAGGGTCGTCGACGGTGGGAAGACCAGCGTGAGATTCTCAGGCCTGACACCCGAGACGGCGTATGTAGCGCAGGTAGTAGCGGTGGCCGGTGCGGCGGAGAGCGAGGGTGTGGAGAAATCGGCCTCAACCACAGCAGCAGCAGCCGAGGCACAAGCGGCTGAGACAGTTCCGAGCAACGATGTGCCGTCGACCGCAAGTGAGTCATGTGTGGACTTGATGCACAGGTTGACGACTCGGCCGCACTGTTTGATGTTTTATATGCACCCTTGTAAAGAGAGAGTCATATTTGGAGATCTTTTGAAGATTTGCTGTTTTTCTTGCAGGCTCATCTACTGTGAATGAGGCTGCATTTAGTTTTTATCTGAAAACTTTTCTTTTTCCTTTTATATCTGTTTGTTTAATCCCAAAAGTCATTTCTAATCTTGAAATGTTAACTGCAGCAATGTTCCATTGCAGATACAAACATATTTAACTAATGTCAAATTTAGGGAGCAAATGGCTTTGTGCATTTCAATTATCAGCAGTCACTTTGGGCTTTAAACAGTTACAACGGTCTTCAGTACATCGCCTTTTGGAAGATTGAGGACTGTTTGGGTTAATTTATACAAAGTAGTCAGACCAAGGTGTTAAAATGGTGGTCAAAAGTTAATCTGTGGGCACAGTCACAATGTTCATTCGTTGAATTAAGTCTTCAGCAAAGTTGATGAAGACGTGAGGTCACATGCCGATAACGAAATCCTCAAGATCAGTAGATGGAGCCAGCAACCAGCCTTTAAACTCTACGGGTTGACTGGTATAGATCTGTCAGGGTTGTCTAAAGCTACAGGTCACTAAACATATTGGATTTTGTGTGTGAAAGTGTGTGCTCATGAAGAAATTCCATCACTGACTTTGAAATGATGTTATTTGAACAAAGATGGAATAGGAATATGTAACGTATTCTTGACATAAGCACTATGGCTTGAATTGTCGCTTCCGAGTGACCTATCTGTAATGGCTCTTGATGTCGCTATGTAGCTCCAGGCAAGGTACTAGACGCTGTGATTACTAGTATGGAGGACTCTCTACGAGTCTCGTGGAGGAATCCAGAGGGTCCCGTCACTGGCTTCAAGGTGGTCTGTAAGCACGCCGACTCTGACACGGAACTTGTCAAGATAGTGGATTCCAGTAAGACCGCTACGTCGTTTGGCGGCTTGAATGCTGGTTCAAAGTACGGGATGGAGGTTTACACTTTGAATGGGACTGTGGAGAGCGAGATGGTAGGGCTGGAAACGATGACGACGGCTGCCAGACAGGACGAGGAAGAGCAGGAAGAGGAAACTAAAGAAGAGGAAAAAGAAGCAGATGGTGTGGAAAGTGAGTCCAGCCGAAGTCCCCAGAATATGTTTTCTGTTTCTTATACAAGCATCGTTCCTCATACTTGTAGAGTCTTCATTCTTGCCGTGGGTACACTTAACGATGGCCTCCTTCTTCTTGCCATTCTTTTTCAAAATTCTTTGGCCATCTCTGAGTCGTGCGGGCAGTTTGCGATGAATCGAACAGAGTCCTTTCTTGGTTAAATTTCTTGCGTGGGGTTTTGCTTACTTTTGGCCAACTCGGTACACAATGCCAGAGTGGAAACACCACGCAGCTTGCCGCTGGATTTTTTTTTTAGTTGGTCAAGATGAATATATTGAATTGCGTCGGTTGAATACGTTGAAAAATCTGAGGTTGGAGTACCAAATGTTAAAATCAGTTTCAAATTGATTTGGGATTTTTGCCCTGCCCGATGTGTATGTAAAACTCTGTGCTCAGTGTATGCCCCCGAAGGCTTGTGAAACAAACCACAAGCATACTCGGGCGATGTCAGGCAGAGCAAACCAGAAAATCCAAAGTTAATTTACATCTCCTGGCACAAATCCATCCTTGAAATAGTTGTTCGCGGTACCCGCTGCTACATCTGATTCGAACAAGCCAGCCGACACCAGCAAGCTCAGTAGTCAAGTGGTTGACTGCACAAGTAAGCAGGAGGTTGTGGGTTCGAGTCCCACCCGAGCACAGTTGTGTTTTTTTTCACAAGCCCTCGGAGGCATAACACTGAGCATACAGTGTTAAAATACACGTCGGGCAGGGCAAAATCCAAAATTAATTTACGTCTCCCCAACGCAAATCCGTCCCTGAACAGTTTCAGTTGTTGGTTTTCCCTGTTTAATTTTTGTGTGAATTCACCACCATTCAACCCCACAGAGCCCAAGGCAACATTAGATGCCACTTTAGCTGAAATCACAGGCTCGGCCCTTGTTGTGTCATGGAAGAGACCAGATGGACCAATCACAGGCTTCCGATTGGAATGCAAACCAGCCCAGTCTGACCAGTCAGAGACTAGAATCCTAGATTGTGAGAAAACCACTGTCAGGTTTTCCGGCTTGGAATCGGAGACCGAGTATGCGGTGGACGTTTTCTGTCTGAACAAGTCGGTCGAAAGCAAAGTGGTCACATTGACTGGAAAGACGATATCCCCAGCTGATCCTTCGGAGGATAGTGAGTTTTACTGATGAGTGGCAAAGTGTGACTTGCACCCATTGAAGTGACAGGTTGTCTTTCACCTCGCGTGGAGTGACAGAAAAAAACCTCAGCACGTTGCAGTCTCTAATTAAAGCACCCAGCAATTCAAATCCCATTTCAATGGTAAGAGATTGTCTCAGAAGTTCAAATACTCCCACTTTTGACTGGATACTCCAATTCCCTACACAGACATAATGGAAACACCTTGGACCTGTTTGTTTTGCACGGATCCAGGTCGCTATCAGTGGTTCCAAAGCTGGTTTGCTCTATCCAGTTGGCGGGTTCTGGTGTCAGTGAACCAACGACAGATCACCGATCATGATAGGTTCCGCACAAAACAAACAGCCCTCTTGTGTTCCAAGCCCACACCCATTTGCAACGGTCTCTTCCCAATCTAGAATCCTTGCCAGTTTGGGACCGCCTGTGGATTCCCATGCAGTGCTACGATGAATGTGGTACTAGATGATTGCTGTGGCTTTTTTACGGTTAAATGGAGAGAGGCATTCTTTTAGCTTCAAGAGACACAAATGTCCATTTTCAAAGTGCTTTCATCATTCAGTTATTGATTTCAACAGAGATTTAAACTGCTAACATGCATTTTCGTGCACCAGTGCCGTGATTACTCACACATTGTTGAGTCTGAGTACTAATCCAACAAGTTTCTATGCACATGCATTAAGCTTGAGAAATCCCTCTTCATGAAAATGAGTATCTTCCACTCGCAGAGCCGCAACCTGTTCTCAATCCAAAGAGCGAGTCGTTGGAGAGTGCTTTGACCTTGTCCTGGGAGAGGCCCACAGAAGGGCCAATAACAGGCTATCGTGTGTCCCTCCGTCCCTCATCTCGCCCCGATGATCCGGAGATCAGGATCCTGGGTGGGGAGAAGACGAGGGTCACGTTCGGCGGCCTGGAGGCAGGCACTGCTTACACTGGCCTGATTGCCACACTGAGCGGCGGCGTGCTGAGCGAGGAAGTTGCCGTCGAAGGGACGACACTGCCAGAAAGCAAGGAAGAACGTGAGTCAGGCGTCATGAGATGCGGGAACCAGAATCATTCACACGGTTTCAGACAAGCTAGGCCCTACCATTATTCCATTTTCCCTTGAATGTAGTGCATTGTCCTTAGAGTTAGTTGAGATGGAGACATAGTCGAAGTAAGTGCGGCTTCACGTTTGAGTTCTGCTTTCAGACTCTAACTCGAGTAAATTGAATCCAAGTTTGTAGAATAATTGACTTGCATTACTGATAGGAACACGCACAGAAATTTCTGGGCCTCAAGTAGGGTCTTGTGATATGAGTTGTGTTGGCCACAGTGAAAGTTTAACTTCAGGGTTTTATTGATGTGACAACTTCAGAAGTTGAAACAGGTGCATTTTGTTTCTCAAGTGTTCAAAATTGGTGTAAGTCTTGAACTCATTGAAGGTTTTGAAACAATAGTTTTACACTAAACCGTTTGAGAAGTTAGTGACAGTAGTACAACTCGGCTGGTGATCCCCCCACAGAACCACGACCTGTGGTTGAAGCTACCTGCGAGGCAACATCCTGCTCCCTCAAAGTTTCATGGGAGAAACCAGACGGACCCGTCACCGGCTACAAGGTCACGTTCTCCCTCAAAGACAACCGGGACGATCCCGAGGTCAGGATCCTTGCTGCTGAGAAGACCTCAGTGGAGTTTAGTTCACTGCCAGGCGGCACGGCGTACCTGGCAGGAATTCAAACCCTTGACGGGCAGAAAGAGAGTCCGGTGGTTGAGGTGGAGGGAATGACCGATGAAGGACAGAGTGAGTCAGAAGCCATGGATGTCGTGGGTCTGCTGTACAGAGGCTAGTCGTGTGCCACGTGTTGCCGTGCTCAAGATTCAGTCCCAATTCAGTTGCACCAAACTCTCTGCTAAGATTTGCAAGTCAGCTCCAGTCTTATGAGTGCAGTGATAAATCGGTCACTTAATACAATCTGAGTGTCTTCACATCCCTCGCAATTGTACTAACTCTCCAGTTTGACATGAGCATTTGTTTGAATGATTCCAGTTGCAGGAACAAGTGATGTGCCGAAATACTTGACAAGAAATTTTGTTTCATTTTCAGGATGGGTTGTCTTCGCGGTACTGATTTCTTACTCCCAGCATTAATCGTCACTTTTCCGTCACTGTTTTGTGTCTTCTTATTCAGTTATTGCAATTTCTTGCCTCGCACAAACAAACCTTGCAGTGTTGGTCCGCTGAATGGTTACTCTACCAACCATTGACCCACTCTAGTGAAACGAGAATAAAGTTGTAAAAAATGAAGTGTAAAGCTTTTCATATCATTGGACAGAGCAGAAAGGGACCCTTCTGTTGCTGTACGACCCGAGTGTTGACTTGGCTCATTATTTTCCAAGTCTGTATAAAAAATTGGGCAGTTTTAAAGCGTTTCATGGAACAACATCTTTAAACAGAGCAGCAAATGGTAACGGGCGACTTTATCCTCATTTCAAAGGGTCACATCACATTTATCCAGGGTTGTGTGATATTCATGTGTCTGCAATCACATTGAAATATCCAAATCGAAAGCCATTTTCATTGTTTGACTGTGTTAAAATGATAAAGGTGGTAAAATGTAATACCTTTTAGTTTGTAAAATTGAATTTCAGTTTGCTAGGTTCCTCTCTTGTAATCTTTTACTGCGAATGTGATTTATGTGTTGTCACAGCTTTCTGCGATTGGCTTATGTCAGTTATCAGTTAATATTCAAAGTAATAACATTTGCAGAGCCGCTGCCTGTGTTGGAGCCCAAGACGAACAGCACAACAGAGAGTGTGACAGTTGGGTGGTCAGCTCCCGACTGCCAGCTCACGGGATACCGTGTGGTGTGCCGTCTTAAAAACTCTGATTCCCAGGAGGCAAAGGGAGGTGAGGAGGGTCAGTCCAACGAGATGCCAGAGAAAACAGACCAACCCAAGGCAGAAGACCCAGCCGACAGTCCAGCCAATGAGAAACCAGAGAGAAGTAACGAACCCAAAGAGACAGAGGACCCAGCGTCCAGTGATCCCGGCAACGAGGGTTCTCCTGCTGATGAAACAGCTCCCTCTAGTGTTGAGAAATCGCCTGCCAATGCCAGTCTGTCAACAGAGGGCAGCAAGCAGGTTGTCGAGGAGAAGAAGGTTGAGGCAGATGTAAATGAGGTGGAGTTCACCGGATTAACTCAAATGACCGAGTACTCGTTTGACATCTATACCGTCTGCAGTGATGTGGAAAGTGAAGCTGTCACAGTCGATGAAAAAACAAGTGAGTACTATTTCTGTGTATTTTAGGAGTGCACCTTTAAATGTCCACAATGTTACTCATTATTTGTCTTAATCAAATAGACCACATTCATGGGGAATTCATGTTTTTATCTTGTTCCCTGAATTTACCACACTCAATGTAGTCTGTTAAATGGTGTGGTGCCAGACTATTTTGTGTTCCAAGGCTCCCTTTCAGGTTTTCTTTTAACCCCTTAACGCCGGGATTCTTTTGACCGGGATTCTTTTGACTGCGACTGCTGGGCTGCAGTGCAAAGCTCTGTCCAGCAGCAGGCCTACAATGAAACCGCAGCTGCATGGTGAATAGAATGCATGTGTGGTATGCACTAATCAGCACACAAAGCCGCGGCTGTCGAGTTCCCGGTGCGAAGGGGTAAATGTGGCTTAAAACATTTAGATATAATTCATTACAAATTTTAAATTTTTGTAAACAAAACCTGGCAGGAATTTGGTTTAAAATTTTATTTTGCCACTGTTGCTTTTACTCTCTGGTTCCCAAAATGAAAAGTTTCACATCACTTTCAATTCAAGATGGCCGACACATGCCATACCGTCTATTGTTCTGAATGTTATGTAAAAGATCTTCCTGTTTTCTTTTTCAGAGAGAGTCAAGCTTCCTACACGTGAGTACATAATTAATCTCAAATTTACAAATTCCTTTGAAAGCCTAGTCAAACTGAGACCAGCTGAGTTTTCTCAGTCAGAAAGGGAATTCTTACCGAGGAATATGTGGTGTAATGAAATGGATACATTCTCATTATAAACAGAGTTTAAACTTCTGCTCCAAAGGCAAAGCTGCCATAAACAGAGGACTTTGTAACCTCCCCATCACAAGTTAGGGGGGGAAACAAGGATTCTTGTTAGTTAAATTTTCTAAAAGATTTTTCAGGAAAAAGTTTTGAAGGAAAAGCATTACCTACAGGGAATGACACATACATCAGAAGGGTTTCCCATATGGTAGCTAACTCTATAGGCAGAAGTAAGGTGGAAACCTCCAAGATGAGTTTTGGAGAGTGGCATAGGAGGATTTTGGTTAGCTGGCGTGACGATTTGATTGGTTGCAGAGGGTGAATGGAAGCTGTGGATATCCACCGACGAAGACTCCAAGCCACCTCACAACGCTCGTGCTCACATCGTCGTCTACGGCGAGAAGGGCATGTCACCTCCTATAATGCTGACTGAGGAAGAGGAACATGCGTACTTCCAGGCCGGAAACACGGATGAATTCAAGGTGGAGCTTTTACTTAGAGGATGACATTGATTTCACATTCTCAGACTGTTTGCTTTTCTTTCAGTTTTTGCCATTAAGGGTTGCTGAATAAGATGTGACGAATTAGGATATTTGAAAAGAAAACATTGAGGTTACTATACCAAGAGCCCACCCAAAAGAATCATGCAGCATCACCAACTCATTCACAGTTCAAAATTTCAAATGGATTTTTGTCCCCTTTGTAAGCACGTGCATCTTTGAAGACATGTTAAAAGAAGTGCTCTCGGCCTGTTGCCGTGACGATTTCGTTTGAAGATACAGATGGAACTAATCATTGCTGAAACTTACCGTCGCTGACTCATTTTGAAACATGAAAGTTAAGCTCGAGTGTAACGACTCATTTTGCTGCAGATCAGTGTTGGTGACATAGGAGACATCTACAAGATTCGCATTGGTCACGATGACGACACCGAATGGCAGGGTTGGCACCTGAAGCAGGTACATGTACATGCATGCGCGACAGGCCTCAGGAATGGTCCCAGACTTGACCAACTTCTTTAAAACTTCACTGTGGCTCTAACTGCTGCTGTGAAAATCCCACCTTAACCCTCGAAAATCCTTTTCTGCAAAGTGGAGGAATTTGGAGGATTCAGGGAGTATGGCAAAAGTGCATTGCTGATTTTGAAGAATGCCATACGCGAAGGTCGTGGATTAGACCTTATGTTGTTTGTGCTCAGTCAAACACAAATTCAGCCCGATATTTCTTTTGAATCAACTGCACAGCTCAAGAGTGCCATTCGCACTGCCTCAACATAATGATAGGAATTGCTGGAGGATTTTGAAGGATTCGGGCAGTTAGGCACACCTCCAAATGACACTTTCATGAAATTTTGGAGGATTTGGGCTGAATGCAATTTTGAAAATCGTAGGATTTCGGAGGATTCAGGATGGTTCCTAGTAAAAGGGCCTAGGGAGTTGGGGTTTTAATGATGCAGTCTTGGAAAGAGATGAGTGTATTTTCTCAAGGTGAAGGGTTTTCTGTACAGATTGCATCATAGAGAATTTGTTTTGTTTTTCTCACACAACTAGGTGAAGATGGTGGACCAGCATTCGGAGGAGGAGTTGGTGTTTGAGTTTGACCGCTGGATGTCACGGCAGGAGGACGACTTTGACGTCGTGCGCGAGCTGCCGGCTGTCCGGGAGGGTCAGGAGACACTGTCAGGTAACCGTGGCAACATACTGTGAAGGCATCGCAGTCAAAAGAAATTCACGTTCTTTGAATCATGCGCACAGTTGAGCAATTAATGTCCAGTTTGACACAAGTGATGTGTCCTTGCTCAGCTCCCATGGGTTGACTACGCAGCACCCTCTGTTGTTCATGCATACGCTCAATAGCATCTTCTTGCGTTGTATCTCGTCTAATTGGTTTTTGTTTCTTGCAATAATTTTTTGGTTGGTTTCTAGTCAATGTCTACCGCGTCTGTGTATCCACTGGGGATCACTGGGCAGCCTTCACGGATGCTAAGATGTGGGTTGTTCTTCACGGTGAGCGCGGCGACACAGGCAAGAGAGTCCTGTACCAGTCGCTGAATAATCCTGTCAAATACATGAAAGGACAGGTAAGTCAACCTGACCCACTACACACCTGATAAGCACATTAGCTTTTTCAGTGGCGGAAGTATGCTGTAGTTAATAGACCCTTGTCCAAGGGTCAGGTGGTAACAAACGATCAGAAGTTCACGTAAGTCCAACATTGGCAAATATTGTCACATTGGCAAATATTGTCACATTGGCAAATGTTGTCACATTGGCAAATATTGTCACATTGGCAAATATTGTCACATTGGCAAATATTGTCACATTGGCAAATTTCTGACAGACAAGCGAATTGACCGTTCTGGTGATTTGCCGATTTTTATCTCACAAAATGAAGTATAGGTTTGACAGCAGTGTTGCTCATGGAGCCCAAAATACAAATCAAGAAATGATTTCAAAGACCAAACGTGTATCTTTTATACACAGAGATCAAAAGTGGTTTGAATTAAATAAAGAAAACAAGCACGCAATAACTGCTTAACTGGAAACATGTTTTTCTCAAAAACAGTGGAATTTCATATTTTGTCAGTTTGTCAGGCATGCAACGATATGCTGTCCATGTGTTGACTGATGTCAGACCATGCTCCTACCCAGACTTGGCCATTTTGTCTCTGGCATGTATTTCCTACGATGGATGGGTCCTAGATCCATGCCCCGTTCTCAGCAGTGAATCTGGGCATTTACAATGTAAATGAGAAAAACGATTCACAGCCGGAGTAACTATAAACTGATGGAATGAGCTGCAGAATTGAAACTACGGCAGAAACAGAGACTGGAAATTCATGCGTGCCGTTTTTGCACCTCCCAAGGGAGTTACCCATTCTCCTGTTTTACTATTCTCCATGAAATTCGTTGCGGTGGGACATCGCTGCAGTGTTTCAGTCGAAACCATCATAAGACCAGACACAAGACCAGTCACAAGACCAGACACAAGACCAGTCACAAGTATCAGCGTGAACAATGACAAAGGAATGCCTTTGTTGCAGTTCATTTGAATAGCTTGTGACTTGAATTCAGACGGGAGGTCTCGTGCTGATCTGGTGCTGGTCTGGTGTGGTCTTGTGAAGGTCTTAAGTGGTCTCAACTACAACACTGCATTGCTGTTTACACGGCAGTTTTGGAATAGCCCGCAAAGTCTCTTGATCTCAGGCGCCCGAAACGATAAACACAAGTTGCCAGAGGCATCACTGTTTGCATGCTGTTGTTTTGTCAGATGGATGAATTCAAGGTGGAGGCAGTGTCATTGGGCGAGGTGTCTATGGTGGAAATCGGACATGACGGCGTGGGCTATGGTACAACATTTCATTTCTTGAGAAGTAGTTAACCTGTCACGTTTTGTTTGTTACATGACTGATCAAATCTGGGCCCAATTCAGTGGATTCAAAGAAAATGGTTAATTTTCGTACTATTAAGTAAAAACCTGTCACAAGTCACGAGTTAGTTTTTTTTTTAGGGTAGCTCAGCAAATCTGTGACTTTAGACCATGTGCTAATGGATGGTGCCTGGAATTGTCACTTCTAATTCAAGCAGAAATGCTTTGTTCACGTCGTACTGTAATTCAGAACCAGGGTTCTGTGTTTTCTTTGCAAGCACATGATTTTCTTATTTGTGGACCAGATGAGGGAACATCGCTCTTTGCTATTGTTGCAAGTCAGGGTTCATTAAATTCCTTTCATTAGCTCTGATTTTTCATCTCAGATGGAACATTCATTCACGGAGATGCTTGATTGGCTTAATTGGTTTTTTTTTTTGGTTAATCAGGTGCCGGCATTTTCATCGACTCTGTTACCGTCCGCGAAAGCGAGGCGGCGGACAAGGAGTACCTGTTTGCATGCCACAGCTGGCTGGACGACCACATGGAAGACAGACAGACAAGCAGACAGCTCCAACTACTCGGTAAATGTCAGGCTAGTGACTCATCAGATCTCTGCTGCCGAGATCGGGCTGCCTCATTGGTCGAGAACTGCTGAAGTTCATCAATAAATTATGCTACTCTTACCTCGAGGAAATCTTATCGCCCACGATGTACCGGGTTGGTTTTGAACCAGGGTCACCCAGACATGGTTGGCAAGGAGCAAGCACCCCACTGTGTTTGTCTGTGAGATAGAATGTTGCAATCTGTGCCGTGGGATAGAACGGTACTCTTGCAAGTCAAGTGCTCTACTGTTGTATTGAGGAGTGATCCTTGTTCAGTATTTCTTGTTTTTTTCTTTTCTGTCAGGTGTGCGGCCAATTGTATCCGACAGTAACGATGAGCCAACCCAAGGTAAGGATACCTCCGAGGTTTTTTGCCAACTCTAACTTTTTGATATTCCGCCATGCAGTCTTGTCACGGTCGACAAGAGTTTCCAAATCTTGCAACCAAAGGAATCAGTTGGATTTGTCAGATCTGTAACTAGACAATCATTTGTAGACATGCCAACCAGACTCTGAAGAAGATGATACCTTGATGGGACATTTCATTTGACAGATCTTGCGTCATGAGCGATTTCCGGATCCATTCACTATTATGAATGATGCAAGCATTATTCTCTTTGGTTAGACTCTGCGGACACTAGCTGGAAGGTCATAGTTCAGACCAGCGACCTCGAGAATGCAGGGACTACGTCCAACGTCTACCTGACTGTGTTTGGAGACAGCGGCCGATCCCCGAGTCACACCCTGCAGGGGAAGACACTGGACACCAACACTGAGCAGGAATTTGATGTATGTTGACAAATGGAGCCTTGTGTCTGTAGCAGCTTGGATCATTGCCTTAGAGGGGCGGGGTTTAGGGCTGAGGAGAGGGAGTTACATACTGATCGTCATTGCTACTTCCAACATTCTAATAACCCCTAGGTACACGTTGGAACCCAAAAAATAGTTGGAGAATGATTGGTTTAAGGGTATTTTCCATTTATATTCGAGAGTAAGGTGTTTGCTCGAAGCCCCAACAGACATAGTGCAAATATCCAAAAACAGAGATAATCAAAAAGGCTTTCTGTGCCTTGGCTGTATCCAAAGAGGAAGTAATTTGGGAAATCATTACCTATTCAATTATGTATCGGCTATTCCACTGCGATGTGTATTTTTGTTTACCTTTGTCACACCAGGTTGATTTGGGTGATATCGGGGAGGTTGCCAAGATCCGTCTGGAGCACGACAACTCTGGTGACAGCCCAGCTTGGCACGTGCAGCAGGTAACTGTTGATATTGACAACCTCCGCGCCTCAGCAAGGGATTGCTTGATTTCACACAGTCACAGTGTCATGCTAGAGCGACTCCCTAGAGCACTCGGGGCCAGTTTTGTCTGGAATGTAGGGTTTCTTTCACGTGGGCACCCAGCGTCTGGTTGAAACTGTTCCTTCCCCCTCCCCCCCAACTGGCCTCTCTTCTCTCTGCCAGCGAGGGGGCACTCTTGCTCGAAGGAGTTGGGGAACGTGCCTGGTTTTTGGGAAGAAGGGAATATGGAAATTAATTATCAGTTGAACGGCTTATTGGTTCAAGATCTCATAAAGTTTATAGATAATGTGCTGAATACTCTTTGGCAGAAACTGAAAAAAATTATGCATAGCGTATATTTTGCAATGGGTCTGCATTTAGATTTTTGTTGTTAACGTGACTTCCTAGAGCCTAGTTTGTCAAAAGGACTGTTCTCCATTGTGTGTATAGTTGATAGCTGTTAACAGAAAGGTGTGATTATTGAATCAAAGGAAAGGGTTCCGGTGGGCTTCAGATTGGACGTGACGCGTGATTGGTTTATCCCTGCAGGTGCGACTGGTCCACGCGGCTAAGCCTGAGCTGGTGTTCCAAGTCAACACCTGGCTGTCGTCCGACCAGGGCGACAATCCCAGCACCGTAAAGGAGGTGGCTGCCATCAGGGCCGGTGTGGATCCCCTGCCAGGTATGGGCGCCAGGCAAGGCCCGTTTTCCAATATCCTCCTGGCTCGGTGGCCGGCTTTCTCCCTATCTCAGACACCAGGATACTGTTTCAAAAGCTTGTGTTTCGGAAATGTCCGAATTGACTGGTTACGGCTGGGGTTGGTGCACACGGCAGTGGAAAGTGGTTTAAGCGGCTAGCCAGTGGCTTCCCATAGGTGCAGGCATTGTACCTAGTCACAGCCGTAACTTTCGGCCCAATCTTTTCTCTCACCAATTGGCAACGTAGTGCCCTCTGTAGCATGTGCACAAAGCCAGTGCCATTGAAACAGTGCTTATTTGATCATATTTTAGCCAAAGCTTTTGTTCTGTTTTTCTGCTCGTCCGACCAGTTGTTGCCAGAAACCTTTGTGCTCAAAAGTTGCCAAGACTTAAAAGAGGTAACTATTTTACTAAACTAAGCACTTTTATTAATTTTTATACTTGGGATTTTTTTAGTGGTGAATTACACAGTGCAAGTCCAAATCAGGGAAGATCCGGATAGCGCATCGACAAACCCCGACCTCTCCATAGCGCTGGCGGGCGAGGCAGGAGAGATGGCTAAATGGGAACTGATCAGGACAGGCAAGCCAGTCTGCGAAGATGGCAAGGTCAAGGTAAGGAGACAAAGCTGTGATCAAATTCAAGGTTGGGCTTGAAGTCAAGAAGCAGCCGGAAGGCCTTGGCCTCAAAAGTTAGCCAGCTTACATCCACTTTGCATGTAATAGTCCTCTGACTGCTCCAAGGCCGTTTATAATTTGCCAGTCCTTCCTTCTGGCCACACATCCGGGTGTGCCGACTGACCACCCGGCTGGCCACCAAAAAAAGGTGCCAAGTTGTTAGCCTATTGGTCACTTGACTGGCCGCTGCTGTTACTTCTGGCAACAAAACCGTGGATTCCTGAAGCTCCTCAACAGTTCATAATTCGGAACAAAATCTTCACCGAAATGATATTGAGAAAAAAAAAGTCCTTGAAGCGGAAAAACCCAGAGAAGATTGCGGGCCAAATGTCATAACGATGAGCAAAAAAAAGCAATCCAAACTATAGAATCCCCAGTGGGATTTGAACTCTGGTCGTGCATGCGGAGCTTTTTAGTAGGGAAAGTACCACTGCTTTAATCTTATTCCAAACCCATGCAAATCCCCCACCCTTTACCCGTTACTAACCACCCAACCGGCCAGCTTTGCCAATACAATGCCCAACTGGCCTTCCCTCGGTCCAGCTCACTAGCCATTCGGTTGACCCTCGGGATACTTCAATACTTCACCTCTGTTGCTCGTAGGTGGACACTTTCAGTTTTGATGCCGTTTCTGTGGGCCAGTTGGAGCGGGCCATTCTGAGCATCAGCTCCAAAGAAAAGCAAGACACCTGGTTCGTGGAGAAGGTCACCGTCCGAGAGGGAAAGTACGCCACGACTCGCGGCGTCTTCCCTTGCAAGATGTGGTTCGGAAATGCAATCATTGGCGAGGACGGAAGCACAGTCCTCCAGACCGATCTAAAACCTGAAGGTAAGCCGATATGTTTCCATCCAATCCGGCACTGCCCTTCTCCATTGCTTACTAACATGAATGATCCGCTTGTTTGAATGACCAAGGGAAGGATTTCTGTCGGAAGGGAATGGGGCCCCATAATCTCGAATTTTATTCTTGACGGCTCCCACATAAATCAGGACAACTGCTCTAGCGTCAGCTCAGAAGGTGTGGAGGGAGAAGTTTTTTCATCCATCATGTGTGTAATATTGCGGATGAAATGTGCGTTGGCTCGTATGTATCAGATTTAAGAACCCGTGGGTGCAATATTTTAATTGAGGGGAAAAGTGTATTTCACGTAAACTCTGTGAAGCTAATCTATGAATTGTTTGAAATCCCAGCTGTTCCGATTTTTACTGACTTCCTGTTAACTGAATGCATATTCTTGAACGATTTCACACTCTGCATGGAGACTTTTCAAAGATTGTTTTTGTAGCGAAAACGCAAGATACCTCTCACAACTTGTAGTTTTTATATTCGACTGACTGAATGGAATTTTGTTTAATGCCCACACAGATATGTTCCGTTTGAATGCCAATCTTGTTTTGTGTAATGGCTGAAAAGAAAGTAGAACGGAATAGCCTTTTTAGTTTGGCAAGAGAATGATGTTGTCGCTCGGACTTTTTATGTCAAGGCACCCCTGTTTTGGAGCATCAATTAACAGTCGAAGGCAAGTTGACTAGATATGGCACTGGCATATTCTAATCTCAAGCACAGACACTTTTAACGTAGATCACAGATCTCACAAACTGATTGAGTGTCGCACAAAACTGTCTAGGATTTATTACAAGCGTACTTTCGACACTTCTTTTGCACAGATTTGAAACAATTTTGCACCCTGTACACTCCTGAAACACCCCGGCTTTTACGTAACCACCACTCTTGTCTTCAAATCATTCACATTGTAAAACTCTCTGCATCTTCTTTATTGCTGTCTTGTTACAACTTTCAAATAATTTATCAAGAGTAATGCAGTAGGCACAGTAGTTGCATTGAAGAACGGAGGTATAATCGTTTCTCCATTAACCCTAACAGTCCTCAGTCCTCCAACAGGTGAAGGATTGAGGAGTGTTAGGGTTAGTCCCAACTCATTGAGGTTTTTTTTGTGGCGAAATTTCGGGAGAATTTTTGTGGAGTCCTCCAGAAATTTATGGCAAATTATGTGGCCCTTAACGATCTGGATCGTAGGAAAGGTTTGACAGATTTGGGGTAGATATGGGATTTTAAGTGCCTAGTAAACGTTGAAATAAAAATACACTTACACTAATGGTATGGTGTGTACAGTATGTGAGTTTTTCTCTAGACAGTTTTCTGGAGTTTAAAGTGTGGTTGCTTAGTGCTTTCAGTGAGCTTGTGAGAAAAACTGCGTCCTTCTTAGGAGCAAGTTTCTCAGAGTATTGATTCAGGAGTTTGTCGAGGTCAGCTTGCCGATACAAAATATCTGTAGATGTTGTAAGCACTAGCAGTGGCGTTTTGATTACCATCGGCAGAAGCTGCACATGTGATCGTCATATCAGCTGTTACATCAGCCTGTTACTTGCAAGCACCGTCGTGTTGGTGCAACAAGGTCGTATCTCGTGTACAAAACGAATGAGAGTTACGACCTTCATGCGGGGAGCACTTTGGATACATGTAGCACTTGTTCAGGCCGAAACCATTTTGGCCAGAGTCTGGTGCAGATATTTGATGAAGGGCCCTTACAGCTACAAACCATCATGGAAATAAAGTTAACTGAATGAGCCAGCAGAATTAACCGCCACTTCTTGCCATCAAAGTCTAACCACTCAGTGCCGGGGAGCGCGGTGCCATAGCCGTTGGCCATATATGCATGGCCAGGATGGCCTTGTAACAAAAGACCAAGCTGCTTGGAATTGCCAAAAGTTTTCAGCACAGAGTGCTGGCATTTTTTGAGGTAATCCGTCATTGATTTGAAACGGTATGCCACTGTTCGCGGCATTCAGCACCCGCGGATTATCAGCGGGGACAAAAGCGCTCCAGCACTTCAGCGATGAGCAATACATTACCGCCGCATGCGAATCTGGTCGCATTTGTAAAGCCACTCGCACTGAACCAATTTCAGGAACAAAGGAAATTGTGCAACCCCGCACAATCTGGGTCCTCTCTACTGGCTGCAATACTCAGGTTGCCTGTCAGATTAGAGTAGCCACCAGACAATCATTTGTGTGGGTGTAAGTAAGTAAATGGGCAGCCTGGAAGGCAGGCTTTATGATGCAGTGTGATAGACACAAGTGAGCGGTATTGGTTCTGTTTATCATGTCGTGGACTTTGACAGTAGGGGGCTTCAAGCCAGACTAGAAGTGAGTGCTTTGCTGATTTGCATGTATTGTAAATCAGTTTTGAGTAATTGTTCTCATTTCACAAAATCTGCCTTAAGCAGAAGCACCCCCTCATTGGTTGAAAAGAGCCATGTTGGTCAGGAGTGTACATTTTGCTGGTAGTGACGCGACGGTAACGCTTGCATATCCTAGTCGTTCGTGAACCAGCAAAGTTCTATTCCGACCAAAGGAACCTCCGTTGCCAAGACAATGACACCCTGTGTTGGTCCAGCTCAAGGCTCATTGCACTGCAGTGTCGTTGTATGTGACCTTATAGAAACAGTCAGTCGTAGATTAGAGCCGTTGATCAGGTTTTGTCGTAAAAATGCGCTTTGGAGTTGATGGCAAAATTTTGTTGACTTCATAAAGGGGAGGAGGTGGTTCCTAAAGACAAGGAAGGGAGTGAGGAGGATGACGGAGAGTCTTCATCCAAGGGCAGATGGACCGTCTGGATCACCCCTGGCCAAGACGATGGAATGGGCACGGATGCCAACCTCTCCATACAGGTGTACGGGGAGAAGGGAAGGAGTGAGGTCATCCCATTGCGAGCTGAGGGGGATGACAAGGCAAAGGAGGACAATGAGGGGCAAGGAGCTGATGAGAGGAAGGCAACGCCTAGCAAGGAGAATGAGGCTGAGACTGATGAGAGTGCTGATAAGGCTGAGGAGAATGGAGATGGGGTGCAAGACCTAGCCTTCTCTCCAGGCTCTACCAAAGAGTTTGATGTAAGAACTAAAACAGCACAGATGCAGTTGAAAGAGGGGCACCGACTAGGCTTTCAAATCACATTTTAGTTCATTAAAGAAAACTGAGTGAAGTTAGATTTGAATCACCAACCTTTGAAGGACTGCGCCAGCACTCTATCCAACTAAGCATTCCTACCTTGTACGTGTACAACTTACCTTTCACCATTTTGTCTACATCTTTGCTCATGGTTGGTACCCCTAGTCAGATGCTAAATAAGAAGTAATATGAGGAATGCCACAGTTTTGGGATGCTATTATCTTGGCGATGATCATGTGCAAATTTTACTTGGGACTTGCCATAGAAAGCAAAGCTCATTTACAAGTAAAACGCAGCGTGACCTTGATCAGATCCATCGAAAGAGTATGCTCACATCTGGTTATTGTTAACACTCCTTGATGTGCAGATTGACGTAGGAGAGATTGGACCAATCTACAAGATCCGTCTCTCGTTGGACTCCTGTGACATGAAAGATGATACGCCAAGCATCTTCTTGGACAAGGTGAGACAGTTCAAAACCATTCTGAGTACGGGAAATCCCCAAGTCCTTTGGCACTGTTCAAAAGCCATGGGCTCCTGAAGAAATTTCATGTGCCTGACTTGTGCGAGCTGGCTGTTTTTTAGCATAGCATGCACATGAGTGTAGACCTCTATTATGGGGGCAGCCTTGCTTTTCTACCATTCAAAGCAATGTGACCAAACTGAGGCTGGAAGGTAAATTAGTCTGTTCCCCTTTATCGATAGTTGAGATTGTTTTAGTATTGCCAGTGGGTCAATAGGGAGCAAGACAAACATGGCAGTATCGTGATAAATGTCTGTACTGGTAAAGCCTGTGTTTCAGGTTTACTAGTTCTTAAGGCTACGTTATTGGAATGGGAAGGAAGTACTGGCAGTTGGGTACGTATTTGTACATTTACTTTCATGATTGGATGAAATAAATTGATTTCTGTCTTGCCTTGATCAGGTGAAAATGAAAGACAAGGGCACAAACCAAGAGTTCCACTTCTTCATCAACCGTTGGCTCTGCTGCCCTGACGACACCAAGCTTCTGCCCACTGAAGCCAGCCCTGTGGAGGCCCCAGAGCCCGGGGCAAAACAAGAGGATAAGAGCGGCAAGAAATCCGAGGAGAAACCGGGTGATGAGAAGAAGACGACCTCCAAAGCCGGGAAGACAAAGGACCACAAAGAGGAGAAAGTCGAGGATAAGAAGCGAGAGGAAGAGGCAGACAAGGAAGATGACGAAACGAAAGATGAAGCAACAGAGCAGATGCAGAAGACTCAAGCCGGAGATGAAGCAGTAGATTGTTACTTAGAGCTGCCAGCCATCAGGCCAGATATACCTCCTCTACCAGGTAAGTCTTTTGTGGATGCGTTTCTCACTTTTTAGAGCCAAATCTTGAATTTACTTTTTCGCTGGTTTACTTTGTAGATAACCAACACAGTAATTTTCTTGCTATCGAGCAAAACTCGGGTGTGGACCAGTCAAAGAATACAGACCATTGTCATTTTAACTGGTAACCTGCACTCAGTTTTGAGCAGATCCTCCCATTACTGAGCAAGTCTGCAATACTGCTTCACTAGTTAAACCCTCCCCCTGCGTGACCATCCGTGTTGCATGCAGTTTCAGCCTTCTTATTTGTCTTGTTACTGTAGTGCTTACATACGAGTTGTCAGTGCGCACCGGCGACAAGGGGGCTGCCTCGCTAAGTGACGTCATCTACGCCACGGTGTATGGAGCCAGAGGGGACACCGGCTGCCGGATACTACGCAAGTCCAACAACCCAGTCATGTTCAAGCAAGCACAGGTTAGTCAAGTGAACGAGGCGTTGGTTGACTGTTGTGTCTACTGCTCGACTTTCCCATTGTGATATATTAGCCATAAGTTGGATTGGCAGCCAGTAGTTAGGTGTTGGATGGATTTGCTCGGTAGCCGGGATGCATGTTATGCAGAGGTTACCGGGCAAAACTGAGCAGTTGAACAGTTTTGGGGATCAGACTTTCCCTGTGCTGTGATTAACAACCACTGCCATGGGTTAGTTATGTCAGCAAACTTTAGGTGAAATTCAGGAACATGTGTCTTCTGTCTCTCGTGCACCTTGCGGGTTGGGGAGAATAAATGCGTCCCTTGTGCCTGTTGCTTCTTGTTCACAGGTTGACATATTCGCCATAGAGGCCGTCGACATTCTGAGACCTTCCAGCATCACCATAGGCCATCACTCAGAAGGGTTTGGGGCCGGCTGGTATCTTGACACCGTCACACTGAAGCAGTCGGCACTGGCTACTACTCAATACGTCTTCCCTTGCAAACGGTGCGTTGGTGCCACGCGCAGCACGCACACACAGTATTTGTAGAACTTATTTGCGACTGAATGTACACAACCAGAAGTCTGGTGTGGATCAGAAAAATGCATTATCTAAGCATGAGAGCATATTTTAATGGGTTTGTCAGGATTCACAAAGCGCTGGTCCTCGATTGTGGCTTTTTGACCAATTGGTACTTCATAACAATGCATCGGTGAAGTGCAGAAATTAAAATCCTCGATTATCGTGATTGTAATTTCAGGTGGATGGATACCGGCGTGGATGACCGCAAGCTGGAGCGCACCCTCCCCCTACTCGGCGAGGTGGCCTGTCCCCCATCCACAACCCCCGACACCAAAGGCCTGTGGCAGGTCAGAGTGAAGACCAGCGACCAGCCCGATGCAGGCAGCACGGCTAGAGTGTGCCTGGTCGTGTACGGCGAGAAAGGGCAACGCTCCACACATCGACTAGAGAGAGAGGCGTTCCAACCAGGATCGGAGGAGGAATTTGAGGTAATTCATTCAGACATCAGAAAAATTCCCGCGGGTTAATGGATACCGTTAGCATGTCACATTGGTCAGTAGTTTGTGTAGTCTTACGACGTTGGGTAATTCACGATGTGAATTTGCCGTTACTGTTTTCAGATAAATGTCGGAGACATTGGAGCAATCAGCAAGATCCGTCTCCAGCACGACAACTCAGGTGATAGCCCTGCCTGGCATGTCAATTCCGTAAGTGTCAGATGAGCTTTGAAGCTTTTCATGGTGAAGGTGGCGAGTTAGATAAGAAGGTTTACGGCAGCACCATGTAAGGAGATCTCTTTCTGAGCATGTATGGTTCTCTCCTGCCGACAGACAAAGCATGCTGTCCGAAACATTGAGTACCCTCCGGTTCTTTTCAGAACCCCACGTGGTCAGTAAAGTGTCATCGGTGAATGGCCTGCGTACATTCCAGACTGCTAGTCACCGAATAGTGTTTATTGGCTAATGATCAGTGATCTTAGCGGAATAGTTTGCTGAGGCACAGTTGCGGACATTCAGTTTAGAAGTAGATTTGAAAAGTAAAAGAATTGTAGAGAATGAAGTTCATGGAGTTAGCAAAGCCCGGCTTGAACTTCAGCGACATGCAGTTGTGATTGTACTCTTCGCAGCGTTACCTTTGTGAAGATAGTACTGTTTCAATTACAGGTAGGGATGAAGGACGTTGATTCAAACGAGGAGCTAGACTTCAGGTTCGATTGTTGGCTGGCCCGGGACCAAGGCGACGGCCAGCTATGCCACGAAGTCCCAGCTACAAGAGAGGACAAGGATCCCTTGCAAGGTATTGGTTTTGTGCACAGACTGCAGAGGGCGCTCTTTAGCCGGATGACCTAATTGAGTGAAGGGCATTAGGATTTTCACTGCTACTTGCCTATCCTCTATCATTTTGCATTAGTGATCTGGCAATTGAGAAGTGATCCCGAACTGGACTGGAAAGGTATTGTAAATATCACGTTTGCTTCTTTTTTTCCTGTGCAGTTTATAACTACCAGGTCAAAGTTCACACCGGTGACCTAGACAACGCTGCGACAGAAGGCGCAATTCACATGACCCTACAGGGCTCTATAGGGGACAGCGGCGAGCGGCTGCTGACGACTTCAAACAACAGTCAGAAGTTTGGAAAGGGACAGGTACCGGACACACCATGTCTTTCATATGTACCAGCAGTGGCAACCCCTTTGAACACTTTTAGACCCTTTTTTCCCAACCTTCTCCCTAGCAGTATCGCCACGCTCATCTTGGATGGTAAATTCAAGAACTTTGAACACAGATTTTAAACTTCAGAATTTCATTACCTGAACAGGTTAGGGCCAGACTTGTTAGTGTGACACATCAGGAAAAGGTGCTGCCTCGGCGTCAGTGAACGCTGTTGCTTCAAGAATGAAAATGTCGTGGCCATGTACATCAAGTTTTTATCGTTTATTATGAAAAAGGAAGACTTTACTGCTCGAGCACCAGCTGTGTCTCACACTGAGTTTCTCAATCTTTTATAGCGAACGCTGTTAGGGCTTCGAAAAATTGGATATACCTTTGGATGAAAGTCTTGCTTACCCCTTCAAATATGTTCGGATTTTAAACTTTTGGCTATTCTAAGCAAATTGAAGCTATATTTTACCCGGTTGTGACCGTTTCCCTGTCAGGTGGATATGTTCACAGTACAGGCTGTAGACCTCGGGAAAGTTCACACCATCACGGTGCGTAACGAGTCCACTGAGCCGTCCCAGGCCTGGTATCTGGACAGGGTCGTCGTCAAGACATCGCCCAAGGCCGAGCGGGAGTACGTCTTCCCGTCCTCGCGCTGGATCGGGCCGGTGGATCCAGAGAGTGACGAGCTGAAAGCAGCTGAGAATGACGCGGAGTTGCCCGTACAAGGTTTGTTGACATTAACGTGACACCCTGATCTTTACTGGTCCTTAAATTTGCAGTTTGCCCCTGGCACGCGGGCAGAAGTTGTACAAGAAATCGGTTGAGAATCAAAGCCGGTTTCATCAGGGGTGAGACTTGTCAGGATTTTCTTGATTTTTAGGATTTTTCTAACAATCTCCTTTTAAAATCTGGAAAATGCAGAGGTTTTACCATTCAGTAATGTAAATTACAAGTTGATACAAAACACAAGACATGGACATTTGAAGGTGTTCCTTTACAATTAGGCAAACACAGATGTTTGCCGTAGCTAATATAGTCTCCCTAGGTGGAGCCCACAAAACCTGCAGTGATCATTCCATGGATATTTTAGTTTCCTCCCATCTCATTCCTCAATTATGTTGCAGTGATAAGGTACAAAAGGTGCGTAGTATTTAGTCAACAGTTGCCATAAAATTAATCTCCATGGAAACCTAATGACACTTATCCCACAATCATGTACCTGTACAGTGAATATAATTGATGCTCTGTAAATAAACCACTAACAGTTCTGTTTATTTTCTTTTCAAATGCAGAAAAATGGAAGTGCACTGTCCAAACCAGCGACCTCCCAGAGTGTGGGACTGATGCTTCAGTGTCGCTGGTCGCCTACGGTGACAGGGGCGTGTCAAAGGTCATGTCACTGACCAACGGGCAGGAGGGCAACTTTAAGCCCGGCAAGAGCACCGTGTTTGAGGTGAGTTGGTCAAGAACTTTAAGTGTTGTTGGTGTGCATTTAATGTAATTTGCCCCCCCTCCTAAATAAAATCAGCTTGCCTGAGTCTTTAGTCCTGTAGCTCCTGCCTTCTACTGAATACTTTATTGAAGTTTCCCCCATACTTTCAGAGCTCTCTGCAATGTGTTGGCAGTTATTCTACAGAAAGGTTTGTTCTGCTTTTGTCTTTACACATATACTCCTGCATCACTGTGCTCATTTCGTTCGTAGTTGGAGCCCGGTCCTTGTATCGGTGACATCTACAAGATAAGAGTGGAACTGGACGACGGCAAGGATAAATCCTGGCACTTGAAACAGGTGAGATAGTAACGAAATGAGGGATGTGTTGAGCAAAACAGCTCATGAAACTTAAACTGGACAAAAGTCCGCCATGGTTCAGGAAGTGGAAACGGATGTACATGCAAGACACCCAGATTATTGAAATCAAACTCACCAAACTGCTCTGCTTGGAGAAGTTCACAATATGAGGGTGACAAGTCAGGAATGATTTGCCACAGACTGCGTTTGAAGCTGCAAACGAAAAAAAATGATCTGGTTTCGTCTTTCTGCCAAGATTGACCTGCAAGATTGTTTCTCGGACGAGAGCTTGACGTTCGAGTACAACGGATGGCTGTCCCGCATTCAGAACGAAGGGAAGGGAGACGTCATCGCCGAGATTCCAGCGTTGAGGCCTGGCGAGGAACCGTTGCCCAGTAAGAAGCTAATTGACGGCATTGTTGACTGATATTTTTCAAACACAAATTGATGACATCCTTGTCGACGTAATTTTCAACATGATGGGAAGGGTACCGTATCGCTGAGCGCAGGACCGTCAGAATCAACGCTGTATATTGTTGTCTCTTCTTAACTTGAAGGTGTCATGTACTATCTGCAAGTCTTCACTGGTGAGGCCGAGGATGCGGGGACCGACTCAGAAGTTTCAGTCACGCTGTTTGGCGAAAGAGGGGACAGTGGCAGGAGACTTCTCAACAAACCCAGGGATGGCGAAAAGGCCTTTAATGAGCCCCAAAAGGTATTTCACTCACCGAATGTCCGTTTTAAACAAGAATGTGAGTTGTCACATTGTCTTGATTGCTTGAATCAAGCTAATCTAACATGTTTTTTTGCAGTTCCAAATATTTATTTGAAACTGATGAGCAAGGATAGTTGCAGTTTTGACCTTTAGGGTTGACCTTGACAGTTTGACCTTGTTAACAGCACCCTGTGAATTTGTTGAACTTTTCTTGCAGACGGATATCTTTGACCTAGAAGCCGTGTCTCTCGGCAGCATTAACAAAGTCCTGATCCACAAGGCGTCGGGCAGGGCGTGGTACCTGGACCGACTCATCATCAAAGAAGGGGAGTTTGCTGCCGCGGAGACAGAGTTCAAACACGAAGGGTACGAAGAGAAGGAGGGTTGCCCAGCTTGGAATGTTCGGGTCCCTCTCACAGCACCCCTTGTTGGAACGCAGCACGGCTTGCATTGTTTTTGTTGCTAATACGGGCTGTGTTGGATCATCTAAGCTGTTTGTTGATGTTAATCTTAACCCAAACGGTCCTCAGCCCTTCAAATTTAACTTAAATTGGCCAGTTTTGGGGACCTTTTCAGCGGGGAGTCAAGGACCAATCTTTCTGAAAACTGCAGTGCTTGGAAAGACAGCCATTATGAGTACAGCTGTGAAAGATCTAGTCAAACTTGGGGTTCTTGCTGCCAATAGACATGTTGTCATTATGTGTTGGTCCTTCTTGCTGAGGCTCAGTCTCTGTTTTTTTTCCCTGTTCAGCTGGTTAGGCAGCAAGGAGAACCCAGACCAGGCAGTAGATACTGAGTTGGTACCCACCACTGAAAGACCCAGCAACACTGTAGCTCCATTACCTGAGGGTCAGGAACCAGTCCAATCCAGTGAGTTACATCAGCATATTGCATATTCCTACCGTACGACAAATGCGTGCGACTCACCAACCCAGCCGCTTATACCCAAATTAATGTAAAGGCTTACATGAAGAGAGTAAATACAGTCAGGTACATAAGAAAAGCGTTTAAACATCGTGTATTACATGCAGAACAGTTCTCCAGATAACGGTGGCGGGAGATGGTAAGCTTTCCTTCTTTGTACATTTCGATTAAATCTACACTCCGTTTCTTATTCAGAGGGCAACTGGAAGGTTTTTGTCACCACGGGCGAGGCAGAGACTGCTGGTACAGAGGCTAACATGACCGTGACGGTGTGTGGGTCAGAGGGCACCAGCCAGCCCATGCCCCTAGCGCAGGATGGTCAACCGACCAAGATGGAGCCTGGACAGACTCAGGAATTTGAGGTGAGGTGTTTAGATGAAACTTCCCCAAAATAAGGGAGAATTTTTGTGCTGTAAGATTGCAGATCGTGACTTGCTTTCCAGAACTCTCATTTAATTCTGTAAGGACACATGGCAAGGTTGTATTTGATATAGTTCGACTTGTTGTTGGCCCAAGTACAAGGGGTCATGTAAATACTGTGCGGGCAGTTCTCCGTTCAAATTATGCCCATATTTTTCAAGTTTTGAAGAAGTGTTGCAATAACTGTTTGTTTATGATGTGCTGCGTCCAGGTGAATGTGGGTGAAGTTGGTCACATCTACAAGGTGCGGCTGGAGCACGACGGAACCACCCAGGAGTCCGACTGGTTTCTGGAAAAGGTACGTAATTGTAAGCTGTGAAGTCACAGAAAATTGTGTCGTCCCTCCCCCCGGACACGCGTGGGTTTCCTTGCATTGACCCGACATGGTAACTCTCTGTCCAGATCAAGATGAACGACGTCGACACCAAGGCCGAGTTCAGCTACACCGTCTCTCGCTGGCTGTCCAGGCATCAAGACGGTTGCAACCGAGTCATCGAGATCCCTGCAATCTGGCCCGAAAAGCCCATACCCGAGGGTGAGATTTCATTGGGTGGAAATTTTATTGTCTCACTGGAGAGACCAACAGTAGCAATATAGCAAGGAGTACGCTTTCAGTCGTTGACGGTCTTGAAGGCAATGCATGTTGCGTGTTCTATTGCATTTTGATTTGACTTTCTTTTCCAGTTGTAAAATACAAAGTCCAAGTTTTGACCGGTGACTTGGACGGTGCAGACACCCAGGCCGACGTCTACCTCACCCTGAGGGGCGAACACGGCGAAACGGGCCGGAGAGACCTGGTCAGAGACCCAGGGGACCCGACGGCATTCAGCAAAGGGCACACGGACAAGTTCACCGTGGAAGCCGTATCACTGGGAAGAATCGACAAGTGCGTCGTGGGACGTGACGGAGACCAACCAGGTGTGTGACTGTGAACCAAATTTCTGCTCACATTCAGACATAGGCACAGTTTTTGTTTCCCAGCTGCATGCTAAGTGTGGGTCTCTTCACTAGCATACCAAGTGTCATCAGAAACTGCTCTTGGAAGCACGGACAGCACGTGAGTAAAGCACTCGCCTCTCACCGCAGTGGTCCTGGGTCCGATTCCCAGCCCAGTGAGTAGAGTTGTTTGGAAGTTCTCCCCTGCTGCGAGGGTTTTTCTGCAGGTTCGCCGGTTTTCCTTCCTCCTCAAAAATTAGCACTAACGATCTCTTGCCATTGCTGTGTGGTCAAATATGGGTCATCGGGCAGCTGCCCAAGGCACCTATACAAGAGATCAGCTCGGACATGTTGTAGCTACACCCTTCGCAATTCTGCCTAGCAGCTGCAAGTAAGGATGATTACCCCCTCCCCCCCCGCCCCGATTTATTTGTCTGGATGGCATTTACCATTCCACTTTCTTTCTGTCTCCAGAGTCAGGTTGGTTTTTGGATAAGATCATAGTGAGCAAATCTGGAGAAGAGTCTGGGGGAGTCACCTTCCCGTGCAACAGGTGAGGATCAATTAAGTCTCTTCGATCTTCTGATTGTATGAATGGAGAAAAGCAGGATTCTTCAAAAGTGGCCCCGACACTGTAGCTCGCAAGCCTGAAGAAACCAACGCAGGGAAGATAATGAACCCAAGAGAAATATCGGACATGGCGCCGAAAAACCTCAAACCAAATTCCTGCCTGGATGAGATTGGAACCAAGGTCAAAAAGTCTTGTAGAGTTTTGGAATTGTCTTGTTTCCCCCGGTTGCATGCCGGAGATGTACGTACCTTCAACTTGTGCCGTTATTGGGTTTGGTTTTTGTTCTGCCCTTGCGTGCTGTAATCTTGCATCGCATACTCATTCCACTCTCCAGGTGGCTAGCCGCGGACAAGGGCGACAACGCCACGGAAGTTGAGCTGGACCCACTCCCGCTGAGCGAGGGTGCTGGGGATGGCGCAGGGGATGGCTCTGCGGATGCCCAAGCCGACGCGGGGCAGGAGGGAGAAGAGGCGAAGGCCGACCGAGCTCAAGACGACGAGGCAGAAGATGGCGAGGCACAGGAGAAAGATGATGACGGCAAGGCTCCAGAAGGACAAGACGAGAAGAAAGATGACCAGTGATTGCTAGCAGGGAAAGAGATGTTTAATTCACCGGAGGAGTTTAGCAGTTGCAAAGCTGATATTCTGGGCTGATCGCTTTATCACAATGGGTATAAATGAGGTTTTTTAGATCGTGTAATTCTGTTGCCTCTTGAAAGCTCTTTCCATCCTCGTGTGAACGTCGCGTGAACAAAGTTGCACTTTAAAAAAGTGTGCATTGGTGAACGTTAGTATTAAACTAAAATGAGAAGTGTAGAGTACGTCATCAAAAAACTCAAATTAACCTCCAAACAAGATGGTAGCAAATACAATTTGACAAGTTCTGAGAATTAATTTTGACTGTGTCCGTCTTCAGTGCTTTCATCAGGGGGCACCTTTGAAGTCTCTGCGAAATCTTTTACACAAACTTCGTTTGGAAAGAATTACTTTACCTCGACCGATGATGATTGTATGTGTGTTTGCTGTGAAAAAAAAATCACGTCTGATACGTAATGTTGCTTTTCTGAAAGCCAAGTTTTTCATTCTGATTTTGCATTGACATGTTGTTTTGGAGAGCACTGCCGTCCACGTATGAAATTCTCTGTGCAATATATCTGACTGTACTGCAGTTTTCAAGTAGCACTCGTATCTATGTGTAAGACGTTAGGTTCTGTTGTTGGGTCGGAAGGACTTGAGCAAATGACCGGTTTGCTTAACATAGAAGTTATAGCTGTGCAGGAAAATACTTATAGAGATGTATGCGTTATATTTATGAAAAACGAAAAATAAAAGTAAGTTTCTCAATTTTTTTTTTTTTTTTTGGGGGGGGAGAAGGGAATCACATACTGTGCATTGGCATCTGAAAAAGACAAGGCAAGGAAGCAATCCTAATTTGTACCCCACATTTAAACCTCAGCGATCCTATCTTGTTACATTTTTAACCACACTGCATTTAAGCTTTTTATATTTAGTCAAGTTTTTAACTGTTTAATAAGAGATACGCAAGAAACGTTTGGCACCTACAGTCCAAATGAGTTCCTTCATCGTTCAGCAAAAATTACATGTATGTCCGACAAGAATTGGTCCCCATTAGCATGTTGTCGTCAGTTTATTGTCAGTCTGGACATTTGTATCTGAGCACACACTTTTTTCAGATACTAAACTGGTGTTTGTGCAAGTTATAAATTTGTCCCTCCGTTGGATTCATCTGAACCTCCCTACATTTGTCAGAAATCCACAATGTTCTACTTGGACAGATTCTGAAATGCCAAGCTCTAAAACTGAACATAAGAAATCCACAGCCCCGTTGTTGGTTGTTGGCTAAAGAATAGACCATTGGTCTCCTTGACAGCGGAGTATTTGGGAAGAGTCTAGAAGGCTTTTCATTACAAGTAATGAAGGGGTCAGAGTTCACCTCAATGCAGCTTGCTTTTCGAGTCGGCCCCACTGTGTACATGTATTCCCGCGTGACCTTGAAGGCTTTTAATTGCAGAGTTTTTTTTATATAATATCTCATTACTTTGTACAGAAAGTTTCCAGCCGCACTTTTTTGTAACGATTGATAGCATCAAGATATTGATAGCAATAGTACACATGTAGTAGTATTTCTTGAATATTCATCATGTATTCAGAGAATCTGAATGTGTGTACATGTGATGATATAGTTTTGATGTGCATATCAAAGAAGCATATTTTTAAGGATACTATTAGATGTTGGTATATTGTAAATAATGTTGGTTTTGAAGAAAGCGCCTCTATTATGTACAGATTATGTAAATTTGCGATGAGATTTCTTATATTTTGCCTTATTATGAGAAAGTATCATGGATATCGATCATATATGCACATTTCAATCTTTAAATACCTGTTACAGATTTTCATTGAGTTTAATTTCTGCTCAGGTAGCAAAAAGTGAATTAACTGGGTTTTTTTTTAACTTTATAAAACTATAAGGACTGCAACAGCGAGGCTTTGGTTACCATCCGTATAAACAGGTATCACGCTCAAAGAAACACAGTGTTCGCATCAAGCTATCCAATGGGCACATTGTACAGTGCCTATTTATTGCTCGTTTTTGCCGAGAGGCTGGTCATGTCTTGCAAGCATATCCCACCTTACAGAGCAATATCGCTTGTGCTGTGAAGTTTACTGTTAGCAGAATAAGTGTTGGTGTTATAATACATTGCTTGGTGTGTTTTATGTAGTTTTTAGGTTTTTTCCCCAATCCTCTGTGATCACAGGAAACTGAAATTTTTGTGCAATGAATGCTACCCGTTGATTGACAATCAAAACAAAGATGGACAGCAAACTTCAGTTTGTCATCTTTTGTTCATTGCTGGATTTCACTGTCTGTCTGTTCTATCAACTGTACACTGTGCACATCCCAATAGTCGGGGAATAGTACATGGACTTCCTTTGAGGGGCATTTTGAGAAGGTTTGAGACTGTAGTTTACATGACTTTCATGACGGTAGATTCGCCCGTGTCTGAACTAAAAGGCACACCGAAACTGAATTTCCTGCGTCAGAATCCCCAAAGGGATGGGATGCCTGTCCCTCTCCCTAAAAAGAAACTCTCAACATGAACTGACATTGAACAAGTGTAAAGGCAGCCATTCGTGATGGTAGCCATATTGGATTCCCAGGATGCATTGCTAACAATCTATAGTTTAGTGTTGGATGTTTGGTATAGAAACTGCCAAAGTCAGCAATGCTGGCTTTTGTGGTTAGACGTTGCCAGTTCTATTTATTAATGTCAGTTAAGACCTGCACATCTGGACTGATTAGAATTTCATCTTTTCCCAAGCAGAGAATGTTGCTGAACCAAATGTTCAATGCTCAGCAAGGTTCGCGGAGAACCTGTCAGTAGTATAAAGGCCATCACAGTTTGCCTGGTAACCGCTGTGCTCAGTACAGTTAATGTGCTTACACAGCACCTGTCCCACAGCTGTCAGCTTAATTCTGTTGCCATGAGCATCTTTTTCATTGCACCGTAGCTTTGTTTTATTGGAAATCCTGCAGAATTCAGGTTCAAAAGAGGGACCTTGACACAGTCCCAAAGTCCCCAAAATTCAAGACAAACAGGAAGTGTAAGAAGGTAGACTGGCACCCTGCATGCACTGTAAGACCATTCAAGCACTAAAGCTACATGATCCAAATTCAGTAGATGTGTGTTGTACCTGGACTCCTTTGTTGCACTTTTGTGCTCTAGTCATTGCTACCAGACTACTGTGTAGCCAAGGTTTTCTTCCAGAATTCTAGTCCCGTGCTTCAAACACACATCAGTCTAGACATTCTCTGGCAAAGGATGTCAAACGACAGTTCAAACTTCACACTGGGCTGGTGGAACACCGAGGACTTCATATTTGCCTTGCGGCCATTTCTGGAGAGGATTTTCTGCTACAGAGTAAGTAAAGTTGTTTTGAAGGTCCTTTTGCACACTTGGTCTCGGCCCGTGCGGAGTTTAATCTTTCAGTGGCTTGCCAGCATTTGGGGAACTCGCTTAGCGTAATGTAATTTAGTTAGCTGAAAATCCTTACACTAATACACGACATACGCAAGGTGAATTTGTTGAATAAGCTTTATTTTACAGCTTTCAAAAGTCATTCATACACCTGTTGCTCTGTACAGTGACTGCAGTCATTCTAGTCGGTTTTCTTATTTCGTGACGAGTTCCACATGCCCTCCAATGAGACTTGATATTTCTTCAGTCCCACATACGTTATACACGATTCACAAACACATCTATTTTGATAGGTAATGACAAAGATGTATGTAACTGAAAGGAAAAGAATATTGTGGTCACTCAACTGATGGAGTCAACAGTCCAGATGTCAGAAACAATTCTTTAAAACGTGTCGATGACTAAAAATAAATGCGCACAGAAAGTAATTGTTGGCCCACTTCCGACGTTGGCTACGAGGTGTAATGATGATTTTAATATCCAAATGCATTTACATGAACAAATCAAATCGACGGGAATCACGCGGGCTATATTTTACGGCTAAATGTAAGATAGAAGCATATTTCAAACTGTGCATACCACCCAAATTCCATTGCATTGATGCTGCAAGGCTACTGATTAAATAACGGCACATAAACCACTGAGGTCCTGAAAACCTTTCCTGGGCATTATTTTCTTCCGTTTGACGCAGTGACAGAATATGTCCGAGTGGCCTAATGTAATTTGGCATTATATACAAAGTTGAATTAATGGTTGCAATAGATTTCTTAAAACAAAAGCTTAGTTCGGGGACAATTTGGCCCATTCTGTACCCGAACTTTCACTTCAGTTTTCTTGGTACGCGGCTAACAAGGGATACTAACAAGAGAAAATTACAGAGCTACATATATCCGTGGATATGACACAGTGGATCACCTTTTCAATAGAAAAACAGGAAGGGGTGTTCGGAAACCCTGCATTGACGACACTTCTACTTGGGTGAAGTTACGATGGGTACTTTTCAACGATCATGGCATGGCCCTGCAGATGAAAAGAAGACATGACGAGTTGGCCAAGACAAGCTGTGAATGGCTCGGGAAAACAGTCCCTTCTGTACGGCGGGGGGGGGGGGATGTCAGGTTGGTGCAGTGGCTCATTCCTCGCCTTCAACCTCTGCGACCCGGGTTCGAATCCCGCCTAGGCCAGCATGTGGATCGGGTTTTCAGTCCCTGCCTGATTCCTTTTCCCTGGAATATTTATCTGGGGATTTCCTCCCACCTCTAGAAATGAACATTTCTTCATAGTCTTGTTAACTGTCGCTTCATCTTGTAATTGGCGCTAAATGCGCTGTTGAATGAACTTTAATAAATGAATACCAAAAATGTTGGTATTATCTGACAAAGATGCAAGACTGGAGTTGCCAAGGAGTTGATAAAAGCATCGGGTTTGTCCTTTTTCCTCTCCAAAATGCTTTGCTTGTACAAAAGCATGACAACTGTAAAGTGCCTGATGGTTGTTTCCGGAATGCTCACCAGAAACGGCATGAAGGGACAACCTGCTGTATTCTTATGAGAGAGGATTAAACCCACAAAATTGCCCGGACCGTCGGTGTAAAACTGCCCTTAATTTAACCCCCGCTGTAGCTGCTTCATGCCCAGAGCCTGTGCAGCCTAAGACTAACGCCAACTTAGATACTTACGTGTCCCCCTGCAGCGCACGCCGCGACCAGGGCGTACTGCCCGCCCTCCTTGTGGAGCCTGTTGGCCGCGGTGGTCACCAGGCGAACCCCCGTCGCAGCGAAGGGATGCCCGATGGCCAGCGATCCGCCCCAGGTGTTCAGCTTCTCGAATGGCGGTGCTCCAGGCTGGAGAGTAAGACAAGGCCGTCGAGACTGAGCTCAGTCACAATGCAGGTCTACATCACAATTGAGTACTCAGCGGCTATGGCTACTTGGACATGTCCTGTGACTCTATTTAGAGAGCATTTCAAGTCTCGGAAGGTCCCTGCTCCTTTTAAGAGCAGATCTTTTGCACTGATGTCATCCGTTTCCCACAACCCCTGATCTGGCATCTCTGACATACCCCATGGCATGCTAATGGCAAACATTGCAGCCATAGCCATTAGCCATGAACACCACTCTGGCCTGGCGTCAGAGTCTTCCATACTATACTGTGTTCAACACGCCAAATGCAACACAGCCACTTCACTTTCCTATTGTCCAACTGTACTTAATTGGCATCATCACAGACCCGTCAAAAATCCACGCTATTTCTCCAGCTATGCTTTATAGAGAACCGAAGTGTGACGTCATTTTGAACTGCAAAAGTGCAACCCAAACGAATGGCGTACGCATGCGTTGGTTCACACGCTGTGCCATTAAACACAATTGTGCGTGTGACGTATTCACTTCGGTACTCTATAAATGGGCTGGTCGAAAACAGCCAGGTCACGTCTAGTAAGCACTATGACTACTCAATTTCGCTCACCAGGCTGACTGAATTGGACCAATATGATTTCGGCATTCTCACCTTGCCCTTGCGGCCCATGTAGTTCTGGGCGAACCAGTCCGAGTCCAAGGCCTTCATGTTGGCCAAGATCTGGCCGGCAAACGCCTCGTGGTACTCGAACACGTCGATGTCGCTCAGCGACAGGCCCGCCTTCTCCAGAACCTTGGGTGTCCCATAGGCCGGCCTGGTGGCGGACAAACATCACATGAAACCACTTCTAGTAATTGTGCACAACATAGTGCAACGGCTTTCCTACAACTATTTCAGCAAGGCATTCATCCTGGTAACATTTTATAGAATGGCCGGTAAAAGTCAAGATTTGAAAAGATAGTCGTTTTCAGAGTGTGGCACTAGCATGCTTACCATGTATTTGTTTTCATTAAAAAAAAATTGATTGCAATTAGACGTTTGTAATTATAGCTTCATGTACCGTGGCGATTTCCAGAGCAACTTTCATGTGCTATTCCCATTTTGCATTATGCTTTGAGTACTGACCCAAGCAGAAGTTGGTCTTTCGGGTCCTGCGCCACGAAGACAAAGTCCCTGAGGTAAGCCTTGGGCTTGAGACCCATGGCCTTGGCCTTCTCTTCCGTCATCACCAGGCAGGCTGAGGCTCCATCGGTCTAGACGACAAGGGGAATGATCAAGATTGTCAGTACGGTCAGTTGATGACTGATGGGAGCAAGCAAGCCTGCTCGTTACTCCGGGACACCCATGGCCACTGCGTGAGTGGAGAGTGGCAATTACAGTCAAGCGTCCTGCTCAGGAACACCAACATCACAATCCCAATTTGGGCCCGGACGCACCGTTGCACACTGTAACAACTGTACCATGGGGCTGTCATTGCTATTGTAACAATCGTCCATCATGAAATACACACCAAAATTTGGGTTTGGTATGTGTCAATTCAAAATATGTGACAGATGAAATGGTTCTCAAAGATTTGTTTACTCACAAGGAACGATGCGTTAGCGGCCGTGACAGTGCCATGGGGCCGGATGAAGGCTGGCTTCAGCTTGGCCATCTGGTCCAACGTCGAGACCCGGATGCCGTTATCCCGTTCCACCACTTTGGTGGTGCCCGGCACCTGGTACGTCAGTCGGTCGTCCAGCAGGCCCTCCTTGGTGGCCTTGTCGGCCAGGGTGTGGGAGCGCAGGCTGAACTCATCCTGACGGGAGACAAAACAAAAATTTCAATTGGCTTCCCCAATCTCCATCAAGACAGTTTCTCTCCCCGATGAATTTTGGCTGCATTCGCACCGGCACAGCTTTCCGTGGCGACAAAATTCTCGAGAGACTCGGCCCATCAGGAGACAGGAACAGAAACCCTTGTAGTGGCACTGCAACCAATGGCATGTGAGGAGCTGTGAGGCCGTTGCCTAACCTTAAACATGAAATACAATTTCCAGTCTATCTGTCATTAAAGCCATGTCCGAATCAACTGGCTATGACCAGCGATAACGCACATGTCTATGGAAAAATGGCTAAAACCACTACTAAGTGGGCTTTCATAGGTGCACGACTGTTCCTCGTCACAGCCATGTAAGTTGGACATAGCCCTGCTAGTTTGGACATAGCACCTTCTCAGGCTGTCTCCAAAATCTGTTGTCTAGAGCTAGGTATATTTCTTTGCTCCATTGGAGATAAGAAGAGATGCGTTGACAGTTGATGTAGCCCTAGCTCTGAGAAAATCCTTTTCCGGTGCAGCCTCGGTCTCAGCTGATCATTTTTTTTTCCCAAACCTCCACTTTGTCTCTGATTGTTACTTCATCGAGACCTTCGCAATCAATGTCAAACATTCAGTGCGTGACTTGAATGATATTTCTTCAAACCTTGGCCTCTAATTACATGATTCATGAGCCGGAAAGCTGACGCCCAAGTCAGGAATGAAGCTGAGATTTCAAACCTCCTACAAAATGACAATCACTCCTAATATCTACCTGTTCCCTTCGGGAGACATTGAAGGCAGCCGCAAGCCTGTCTCCGGAATGACCCATGGTCTCGCTCGTCGAGAACTCGGCCACTGCCGGCAGCTAATGAAACAAACAACAGAGTGAATTGAAGGGGCCAATGAAATCAAGTCGAATCTACTGAATATATTTCATGCTGATATCTATCTGTGCCTTTGAATTCTAGGGAAGATCAGATAGCACGTTTCCAGGTGCTTGGCAGCCCAGCCACAAGGTCATTTTTGAGACCTTGCAGCTCCGATTTAGGGAAAGTTGTGGTCTCTGTTGATGACTAAATTTGCCGACTGACTGACTGAGCTGCTCTGATGTGCGCCCCTCGCTTGACAGAGCAACAGAGAAATGCATTGACAATTTGAATCCATAACACGCATGCACAAAAGAAGTAAACAGTGAACGTTTCTTCAGAATTGGTGTTTGCCACGCACGTGGCCCAACTTTTACCAAGGATTTAATTTTCAGATTAAACATGCATGTAGCATTGTGGCTTGTTAGTATATAACTGTACGAATTGGCGGGGTCAACAGTTCATCGGACCTGCACAAGGACTAACCTCTGGTGCAAAGGCCTTCATGCTCAGGTGCTTGGCAGCGAGTGACAGCTTGGCTCCGGCTGTCTTGGCCTGAGAACAAAGCAGGTGGGACAAATGAAACAGATTTAGAAATCTGAAAAGTTAAAGACGAGTGTCTTAGAAACGACGGCTGAATAGGTACCTTGTTCTGGGCCAGCATAAACTTGCGCATCTGTCTGCTATGGCGAATAGGAACGTCCGACATGAACTCCACACCGCCAGCAACAAAAGTATCACCCTGGTCCGAGTTGATCATGCCAATGCCTGGAAGCAGAACGAGTGATCAGTTACATGAATGATGGAAGACGTCAATGGCAGCAAGCAATCTCTAAATGCGCTACCAGTCCACTCAGATGTGGTGATAGCCACACTGGACAAGATGCAAGCTCCATCAACTGTGTAGAACGGAACGATGTAACAAAACCAGCATATAATGGTGCCTGTCCTGGACACGAGACCCTTCCACTCACCCGTGGCGATGGCCACGTTCGACGAGATGCAGGCCATGGTGACCGTGTGGCACGGAATCCGGTCGGAGAACCCAGCTCCCAGAGCTGCCTCCCGGGCGATGTTGCTGGTCTTGACTTCCTGGATGACAGTGCCGTAGATGATGTTGTCCACAGCATCTGGAGTAGGGAAAAGTTAACCAAATCATCTCACAAACCGTTCAAATTCCTCATTTAAAAAAAAAACCACCATGTTGCCAGTCATTCATAACTAAACAACTATATTTCAATAAGAGGGTCAATGACTTCCTGATTCCAAAACAAAATTAACAGAACAAGACTAAAGTGAAGAGGCATATTTGCTACAAAGTTTCCTGTGTCGTTCGAAACCCCCTGCTGTGCAGAAAGCCAACGGCACAATCTTTGTACGCAACTATTCAAAGGTCATAGAGTCCCAAGGAAAGAAATAACTAAAACGGCTGAGCAACAGAACAATGTAAACTCCACCCTCTACATACTGATGAATTTTCCAGGATCTCAGAGGGTCTGGATCGACAGAATCTCCATAACACAGCCTAGCGACTGTAGCAAACCAAACTTTCGGGCTAACAGTTAGAAAACACCCACCTCTTTGGATATTTGTCTTGTCCAGCAAGCCCCTGAGATACAAAAACAAAGATAACATTTAGCTATTTCTACCTTCATTTTAAGGCTCAGTACTGTCCAATTAAAGTCATTCATATCAATTCATCTGTACTTATGAAGCACAGAGACGCAATTACACTGTAATGCAAATTTATAAGAGACCACTGCTCATAAATACTCACTGTAGAGATCCCCTTGCAAGGTCATGAGGCCACAGATCCTTGTATCTGTTGGAATTGTAAAAAAGCCAAAGTGAAGCCTGAAAGACTCTTAAAATGCTTCGGGGAAAAATTACAGCACATTGTGAACCTTACACCTGTCCGCTTGGCCCATGTGACTAAAGAGCGTTAAGGGAGATTTGATACAGGTTTTGAAAGATGGCAGAAAAGAAAAAACCGGGTAAGCACAGCGGAATCCTTTAGGGTACTTTGGCAAGGAGCCCTGCGGAAAGCAACAACGCATCGCAGCTGTCAATGACAGAGGCTGGCCTAATTTACATGTACAGAATTCTAACAGGTCAACAATCCTCAAGGCAATATAGCCTCAGGGCCTGAGGTCGTCAACCTCCACAGGGTCCAACGCCAGTATTCTTCAACTGGGCAATGTCTCTAAACAAGCAGTCGATGCTGCTGTTGACTACCCATTGTAACAGACCACTTCATTTTGTTAACGATGACCTACTCTGTGCCAGACATGAGGAATGGCGTCCTGACTCCTTCAATGAGAACGATGTTCTTTCTGCCTTCCTTGGCCAGGGTCTTCTTGCTCTTGGCAGCAACATCTCTGGAGGCCGAGGTACTCAAGGCCTGAACTCCACCTAAACCAAGCAAAGGAAAAAAAAGGTAAACCTTTAAAAGAAGCATCTTATTTGCCTGTTCTTAATCGTCTTCAGTTGCTATCTTTAAAGCAACATCCCTGTCAATTACTTGAAACGTTTACCACATACTTTGAGCACAAACAGCACAAGGAATTGTATGCCATAGAGGCATACATGTACAACACTCTCCTTCAACTCAGAGAAGTCCCTTTGGATGGAGACAAAAATCAGTCCCCTAGACACGCTAAAAGAGAAAATGTCTCCTTGAAATGGGACTGTTATTATCACTTTTCCCCTTAGTTTTTGTTCAGGTAAGTTTACTTAGTTTGTTTTATGAGCTTTGTACCATGTCACTAGATTTACAGCATGTTTCAGGACAGTCTACGTTTGCATGTGTACGTGTTGTGGTGTGCAACCTTTAGGATAGTGTTTCTGGGTCCTACATACTGCAAGGCCGAAGGGGGATGCTATATTTGGCATCCGTCAAGGGCATGGCAGTGATGGGAATATTGCTGAGCTTTAGCAGGGGCTTGATCAGGGTGACTTTGTATTACTACGGCCTACATGTACATTACAACCAACAAACCACAAACCTTTCTTTATCATTCTCAAGGCCACTAAAGAAACATTAACAGTTCCTTCAGAAAAAGGCACAATTTTCCAGAGAAAATGCAGACATCATAATTCCTACAGTAGGGCCTAGTTCATATGTACATACCGGTACATACTACCCCCAGAACTGTGGGGTCCAACATCCGCCCCGCTACCATAGAAAATGAGCCTTTTACGCCGTAAGCTCTGCATGGCATTTAACAGGGCACGAACAGGGATTTTTTTAGCTGCCTAGCATGCCTAAGGCCTACTTCAGTCAAACAAAGATCATGATCGACATGATCATGTTATTTTTATGACTCCAACCAGTCGTGCCAGTGCACAAATATATAGGCCTATATCAAAAGTGTTCATGTAGGTCCTACAATTGCTTTATACATAAAATTAAACTGCTGTCTAGCGCAGTCATGGCAGTAAGATCTTGCGAATGGCCCAGGCCTAAGCTACTGTAAGTTAGTCATATCGCAATTGGTGAAGGCACATTTCCGTACTAGCCGACTTCTTTCTACTCACGTATTCCACCTGAAGATCCCAAAAGCTGGTACAAAGAGGACGTCCGACATCTCTGAAGTAGTTGTGTAGCCATGTTTGATGCCTTACATATGAAACAGATTTACAGGATGTAAAAGTACCCTTGATTCTCAGAAGTGCAGGGCAGTTACATGTACATGTACATGTATGAAAACTATGATGCACGTCAATCGAATCGGAACATTATGCGCGACGTCGATTAATAATTAGACTTGTTCAATAGTCTGCTTTTCTTAATCGTGACGAGAAATTATTAATTTACTTACTAATCTCAAATTGTTTCCAAGAAAAGTTTGGACAAAATGCAATTTGTAATTTTTCTTTTAACAGAATGGAGGTTTGAGGGACTTGAAATAACGAAACGATTTTATCGTGCAGGAAATTTTAAACGGGAAAATGTGAAGTTTCCTGCCAACTGTACTCGTGCGTATTCATGCATGTTCGAAGATCGGCGGTCAAAGGTCAATCATCATTGACTGCATGCAGCGGCTAGCGAGTATGGCGGCCACACGAGTATTCGGAGCTCTGAGAGCAGTTTCTCGGACAAATTTTACGTATACTGCAGGTTTGTAAAACAGATTAAATTTATACAATTTAAGTAAGGTACAGTATTAAACTGATAACACCACATAAGAGCATTTCCTGTTGCGTGGTGCAGAAATAATTTAGGGCAAAAATTGCCGGTAGCCCGCACAAGTTCAGACGTTTCTTCACGTTCGTGTGTAGTTCAACAACATTATGCGTGCACTTTGTCATGTTCGAATATCGCCCTCAGTGTGAATTTCTGTTTCGCAACTGGATCCATTTATTTTTGTTAAAATGCTAATTTTGCCCTGTTTGCTGGATTGTTATTAGACTTCGCAACTGGTACAGTGGAAGTCTCTACCAGTGGGTTTCTATGCTCCGACCCGTCTGACATGTCTGAACCCTCCTTTTGCTGCTGTAGGCCTAATCGTCAATTTTACAGTCAAATATTCCTGCCAGTTCCACTTCTCCTGTGCTGTCTACGTCTGTAGCCTGCAGTGTAGGCGGCCTACATAGACATATATGCCACTTGACTGATTTTGATTGATGATTAGGACAACTGTGTTGACAATGCATCTTTGCAAAGGAGGGTTAGGCCTGAATTTACTTGGGCCTAGACTGTTTACTGTTGGGCCGGTTGAGCGCTTTCTGTGAACGTGGTGAAAGTGTGCAAATTTAAAATTTGTGTGCGTAATTTTAAATTTTGCGCAACCACAGATATTGCCGCAAACATCGCGCACAGCGATAAAAACTGCGTGGATACATGAACCACGGGCAACATTCGTGTGTGAGAGACTAACAGTGACATCATTCAACTTCAAATTTTGCATGATTTTTGTCGGGTCTGTTTCATGTGATATACAGCCTGGCATGTACTTATGTTATGGGGCTGGGGCACGGCCACAAGAAATTCAAGCATTTGGATGAATATTGCCAATGTGAGAGCAATTAAATTCCCCTGTCGACATTTCATGCAGACGTTTCTTCCTTCTGAGGCTCTTAAAGAAATTCCTTGTGAGAGAGAAAATAATTCCCCCGTTGACATTTAATTCGGAATATTCTTAGAGCCGTTTGTTATGTATTAGAAATATATCTGCAATAAAATTAAAAGTAGGATCCCAGACAAAATCAATAGCAATCAGGGAAAATAAGGATTTTGAAATGACCCCAAAAATTACTAATTTGTGCTGGAAACCTAGCCTTGACTCAGGGCAACAGTTTCCCAGCTTCACTGGTGCCAGATAGCTAGAGACCTTGAAGGGAATGGGAATCCCTGTGCCGTCAGCTGCCTGAGTGCCTGCCACGGCCGGGCCCGGTCAAACACCAACCATCATGACTCCCTTTCAAACAGCACAGTTCGAGGCACAAAAATTGGGCACGTGTGCAGATGTCAAATATGTGCAACCTAATTAAAATTGCTCAAGGAAAAATGCACAAGCTGCGTACATTTAGAATTTGCACACTTTCAAAGATTGCGCTGAACAGGCCTACATACTATTATAGTTACTGGTAATGATAGCCGTAGGACCTAGACCCGTAGACAGGGCTCAGCTAAGTGTACAACTCTGTAGATACAGGCTACAGTCAGTCTGTGTAAATGCTGCAAGTCCAGCGAAAATTCGTCCAGAGTGGGGAAAACGTGGACTGTGTATCATAATCTAAAGTGAAAAGATTAGTTACAAGCATGGGCAGAGTATCGTCAGCTAACTAGTAATGTGAAACATCTACACTGTATGAATTCATTCTTGGTTTTATCATTTACATGTATGTATGTGTGTACATTGTGTATTTGCAACACAAATTTACATATCAATAATTTTGTAAAGATGTGGATATATTGTACCCTTTGCTGCCTTAAGTGACCTTGGCCATCTTTTCCAATCTTCTGAAGTGGTCCCCCTACTTCAGGCAACTTTTCTTCGGATCAGCTGATTCCCTCATTTTTCACTTCACACTGGTCCCATTAGGGATTGAAAAACACTGTACAAAATGTTGAAAATACTGGAGTTTCATCATTTTTTTGTGTTGTCAAAGTTGCATGCCGGCTACTTTTATTAGTTAGGAATTTTGAGCAGCAATTTTTTTGAGAGAATTACCACATTCTTTACCAGATTTTCCAATGCCGAGGCAGCCATATTAATCATGTTAAATCAACTGATGTTTTCCTACCTCCATGGTCCTACTGATACCAACCTGTCTTGTATTGGTTCATTTACATGTAGATACCTGCATAAAATCAGTGCATGTTATACATGTATATATCTTATGTGCATTTGGCAGTTTTTTTGGTAACACCTGTACGACCCTTTGAGCAGCAGTATACATGTACGTTAGGCCCCGTACATTTTTACATGCCAAATGTGCCGGGTATGAGTAACCAAAAATGCTTCATTCTGTTTGCTGCTGAGGTACTGTTGGAACAGTTCTGTGATAACATTTGCCCTGGGAAAAGGGTTGCTTTGGTGCTTACGGTACGTACACAGTAAGTGAACATCTGATGTGAATTGTGTTCTAATTCTGTGTTGCCAAAAAACAAGAAAAGCTTGTGATTAAACAGCACATCCATGTACAAGTACTGTATGTACAGTAATTTAAAAACGTGCCAAGATTTCAGTAGTACATGTGCATGTCTGTTATATATCACCATACTTCCAGTCTTGTAGTTGAGTACTTTCCGGGGAACCACCGTGCTCTGCCATATATTGAACTGGACATACATGTACGTGTACGTAGGTCTTTGATGGTAACACCCCAAAGGTACATGTAAGACTATAAACACTCCCAGTGTTATAAAACTTAGGCTTTAAGAAGTAAAGTACTCAATTGAGTACTTTCCTAGTACTTTTGTTTGAAAAACTTAATTTTTATTAAACAGTGATAGTCTGACATCCTCAGTTTACTTTGTAATCTTACCTCTGTGCATGTACATGTACCATCAAATGCCCATGTGCTTCAGCTTTGTTCCCTCTTAGCTAGTCAAGTATTTGGCAGAGAACTTTCTCAAAAGTACTTGACTACCGTGTTAAGGCTTTGTCCTGCCCTGCCCTCTCCATTTCGGTATGCTCACCAGTCCCCACCAAGTTGGAAAGCTTGAGCTTGGAGAACAGCATTAATCGTGCATGCTGTCACTCCAACACATTGGCATGAGCGATTAGATTACAGGTACATCCCCAAAAAACAAACATTGTAAGGAGTGCGCCGGTGCGGTGTAACACAATGTACAGACTTTCTTTGACATTGACTTTTTTATGAGTCAAACTGTTCACATACACATGTACATTGAGGGAGTTCTACATGTAACAGTACTTAACAGGCATGCAGCTTTTTCCTGGATAAGCTGGTTTCCAGACTTCTTACTTCCCACGTTTGCCATCACAAATTGAAAAACATTCCAAGTGTGAAATCTTGTGCAGTTGTGAATTTCCTGTCATTTTCTGAGTTACTACGTGTACATGTAGTTGCATATATGTGCCCCTCTCCCAGCAGTGAGGTCCACATGAACAATGTTAAATCAACTAAATGTTTACCAAAAAAAATAGTTTTACATGTATGGTACATAAAGTAGAACTAAGGAAAATCTTTATTTTACTTTATCAAATTAGTGTTACAAAATTAATCCCACCTGCAAAACTTGATGAATTTGCCAAGGCCTCTGTACAATAATGTCCAGTTCGGCGGTGCAACCAGTGAGAAACTGAACGGAAGAATTTGCTTAACTGGAGCCTCTGTCATTGAAGTCTGTCGTAATTTAACCCTGTGCAGTCAACGGCAGCAGAACAAACTACATGCTACATGTACATGTACATCACTGAATTGGATCTCGTAGTGACTGGCAACCACAGATTCCAGGCTGTTTGGCCTTGGAGTTGACCCATTGGATCTTGTTACAGTGGGCCAGCAAGCCACTTTGATAAATGATGCAGACTGATGTGTCTGGCAGGGTTTTTAGCCAAAGTAAGCAGGTGCTTTTTTTTTCCTTTTAAATACATATAGTGTGACTTGCACTTTAACCCTAACCTTCCCCAATCACACAGAATTAAACAGTAGTTTAAGTGTTGAATTCTGTGGGGATAGGTCTGGTAGGCCCATAACAGCTGGCTTTTGCATTGGGTTTGGCATACCTCAGAAAAACAAAGTCCAACACCCTCTGTGCAACTTTGTGTGAATGGGGAAGGTTAGGGCCAGCAACCCTTGGGGGGTTAGGGCTAAAAATAGCAATTTTATTATGTTAATATTAAACAGATTGAAGTTGTTCTAGACCTTACAAAGCAAGCATACATGTACATGTACATAATCTACTGGTACCGGATGTATCAGACTAACAGTTCAAAGCAAAAGGAAGAAAAGTTGTCGTTTCAGCATAAGGATGTTGTCCTGTCTCTTTACACATTCCTATTCCTAATAGTCAAGCACCAATGCCTTTGTGGAAACCAAAGAATTTCTTCCAAAAAAAATCATTTATGATTTAAACCACCAGGAAAATACGAGTACACAGTTTGATGCGAAAATGATCCATTTGGCTTTAGAGTCAACAATAGTGTTTACAATTACATCTCTCTTTTTTTGGGGGGGGGCGACATCTTCATTGGTCTGTCAGCTGAAAGGTTGGCCTCTTACCGTTGCCTTAATGTACAGGTAGCTTCCAGAGCATTTCAATACATGTACATGTACGTTGAAGAGCAAGGGTTATTTGTCTGCAGAGAAACCTGTGCACTGCTGCGGTGCACCGCCATAGTGAGCTACACCTACGGCACCTACAAGCCAGTTTGGTATTCCAAAATGCCTCTGCATGCCCAAAATACATGTAAGCGCATCTCATGTCATTCAAGAACAGCGGTATGCACAAACAACGTACATATACATGTATGTGCCAGAAAGGCCATGCGTCAACTCGCACTTGAGCCTTTGTCTTGAGTGGCATTGTCTGGTTTTGAAATGTACATGTACATGTACCTACACTGGCTCATTATCCCAAGGGGTCTCTGGGATCATGTTTGCAGTGTAAAGTTCTCTCAGCTACATGTAATGGCAAGGTGGTTGCAATAATCCTACTCGGCGGCAGAGTGGAACTCCAAAAAGCAATGGCCCCTGCACAGGTGGATGTTGCAGCTGACACAGCCCGTGCGCGTCATGATGGAGTTCCCGTTTTTGGTCTTGCGCCCAGTCCTGCGACACTGGACGCACGTCTTAGGGTTCTTGACCTTCATCCGGATGCAAACATGGTTTGGACCATTGATGGCTGGAACTGGTGGCACGTCAGCCTGGTACGCTGGCGTTCCCTCGGCAAAGCCAGCAATGAGAGCCGTGGCGATGTTGACAGTGAACATCCGGTGGTTGAGCGGCATGCTCAGCGAGCCCTCGGTGAGGGCCTTGTAGCAGATCCAGGCGTTCACGCGAGCAACGTCGATGAGGAGAAAGAAGACCTTCTTCCAGGCCCTGAAGTGTCGGTTGCAAGACTGGTAGGAGCGCAGCTGATTGGAGTGCTCCACCCCGCTTTTGAACTTCATGAAATCGATGAGTTGGGTGGGGGCTGGGATGCTTGTGGATGTGACCTCCGACGTGCCTTTCTTCCTGACGTTTCGCGTGATGAAATCCTTCAGCGGGTCCCGCTTCCCCTGGTGGCACGTGGAGAGGAGCGGCATCACCTTTACATCTCGGTAGACAACCATTGTCATCTGCCCCTGTTGCCAGGTGTGGGTGGTGCCTCGGGGAGCTTTCAGCATCATTTTCATTATGCTGCTTTTGTTCTTCCGGGTGTAACAGTCATCCGGCAAGCCCTTAGACGACAGGCTCACAGTGCCACAGAGGTACGTCTGGTTCACCAGCAGGTCTTTTGCAAGGGTGGTGGATGTGTACTGTGTTCTGCAGAACAGCTGATGGTACCGTCCCAGGAAGGGCTGCATTATCTGGAGAGGGACCTCCAGCCGTTTGTGGCCCGACTCCGAATGCGCCATCATGCGCAGAAGGTATCCTGTTCTGGACTCGCAGACCGCGTAGATGTTGGAACCCAACTCGGCTTGGCGTTGGGGAAAGAAAGGCTTCCTACAGTTAGTCTTGATCAGTACCTCATCCAGGCAGAGCTCCCTTCTTGGGTTGTAGTTGGCCCTGCAAGCTTTGTTGACGGTATTCCAGATGAGCTTGACCGGGGCAAGCAGGCTGTCTTTCTGGCCCTGGGCTTTCTGGGCCAGTTTGATCGGATTGGTGCAGGCCAGGTGCTCTGAGATTATGTTGAATCTTGCCCGAGTCATCGTGGATGCCACCAGGTTATTTCTCAGTCCGGGATGGGTGGACCAATCATCATCATTGTTGATGTTGGAGTGCACACCTTGGATCATGCGGATCCCCACCCAGGCTTTGATCTCTGCCGGGGTGGTGTTCTTGCTGAAGTTTGGGTTGGACTGGCCAGCTATGTTAGTGTACCGTGCAATCTGGGAGAAGAGGGACATTGGAAAGAAGCTCACGAAGTAGGCCAGGGGGCTATCGTCTGGCGGCCGCTCCATGGTCGGACCATATGGCAGGCAACCTTCGAAATCGTGCACAGGTACATTCTTTAGGTCTCTGGTCCAGCCGCGACCGTCCCGTGAGTGACTTGCACCACCCTGGAGCCAGTTTGCAACACTCACCGAGTTTTGCTTCTTTTTCAGTGGCTGTTGCTTGCGTGCCCTCTTGGCCGGAGGCGCCTCACCAAATGAGGAATCGGAAGATTCCTCCTCTGATTGTGTTGGAGAGAAGTCACTCTCTTCTGAAAAGTCACCACTGCCCTCCTCGCCATCCTCCTCATAGTCTATTTCCTCCTGCTCAAACTCATCAGAATCCAGTTGTTCCTGTTTGATGTCATCCAAGTAGAAGTAGTCAAATTGGGAGCCAGAGGGTAAGCCCGAGCTGCTTGGGCCGGGATCAAGGGCCGGGAACGCGAATGACCTTGTGGCAAGACCCGTCGATTCAACCGCCTCTGTCCTTGTGGCTGTGCCACTGGGAAGATCACGATCCTGGTCAGGGGCCGCATCACCAATCTGGTCTGTGCCTTGAACGAGCACTGGGGTCAGGCTGTCCATGATGATGCAGCAAATTATTGAGTCACTTGGCACAAATGGGAAGCTCCAGCACAGATGGGAAGCTTCGCTTGATGGACAACAGCACTACTGCGTGGCAGTGTCAGCTTGGCCAGGTAGCTCAACTAACTGCTAGTTTCCTGGTATAGTTGCAAAGCTTCTGCCAGATCGCTGATGGCCACGATTGGCTGTAAGGACATGGAAGACAGTGAGGCTTAGATATGACTTGGGGTCATGCTTAAGATGGAGGTAGTGGTACCAAGTTCAGTGATCAGGCATCCCACATGGAAAAGCAATAGGTGGGCATCGTCATATGGTCTCTTCTTTTCCACTGTCCACTTTCTCTTCTGAACATCTGCCTGTAATATAAAATGATATGAATACATGTACATGTACTATACATTGACATTTTACAGATCATGGTAAAAAAAAAGAACAAAAAGATGTACATTGTGGAAACTATTCTAAACACCCCACTTTTCAAATATTGTTTGTTACTAGTACTTTCTGAAATGTTGCTGGACTTCTTTGTTTATATCAGCCAAAATAAAGATAATCATTTCTTTCTGGGGAGGGCAATGGTTTGAACTTGGTCAGACATTGAAGATTTTATTAAGTACGGGGGATACTTTAGCAAGTTTTACTTTGATTATTCAAAATCATTTTACTTCACACTCTACCATCATTGATGTATTTTTGCTGTGCGCAGTAACTTCAATTTTTCTTGTCTCCTACCATGCATTCAAAAATGTGGAGTTTTTTTACCAGACATTTGAATGTCATACATGTACGTACCAAAAATATTTCTTTTTCTTTTTTTTTTAATTCCAAAAGATAAACAAACCAGAGAAAAATCTCTGTGAAACACCATTTGAGTCTCGTTTTAAAGAACACTGTTACTAAAAATTCTGCCATAAAGAACATATTCTGAGAATTCCAATGTCTTTAATTTTTTTTTTCTTTCTCTGTTTTTCCACGCTGTACTCTTATGACAAAGCCATGGTGATCAAATTAACTTGTATGTTTCCTGCAACTTTGTTACAAGGAGATTGGACTGTAAAGCCTGTCAGATTTTCTGTTTGTTTGTCACAGTGTTTCACGTTTTACTGACAGGCAGAGTAAGGTTAGCTGACCTTCTCAAAAACTATTTGCCTGACCTTCTCAAAAACCATTTGCCTGCCATTGACCACAAGCAGATGGCAAGCGTGGTCCACTCCTCAACCGTATTTTCACAGCTAGAAAAGGCCAAAAAAGGTCTCCGGTTTCTGGTCAGGGGCTGGCTCCAAAGTGGTGCAGCAACACAGCTTTTTTTTTTTTTGCCCTCACTTTATTTCCTAGAAATGATGTACACATGTATGGACATGTACATGTATGGACATGTGCTTGTACATATGTACCGCCACTACCAACACTGAAATAGACAGGCGCCCTCACTATCGACCGTTAAAAAGCATTTTCAGCTTGTAGTTGTACACAGGACATAAGACCACTTGTTTCTGTGGTTCCCAGATGTAAATAAACAATACAGGAATCACATCCAAAAAAGAGTGCCTGACTAAATGTGTAGGGGCCTAGAAGGACTCCTTCACTGTGCCTATTATTCAACCGTACCCCGTCTAAAACATGTTAAATTGTGCAGCAGCGGGATTCCAATCCATCAAGCAAGTCTGGCAGCTTTTCGACATCGTTTTTATACGCAGGTCTACGGCGACACACACACTGACCAGAAACAGGAGACACTTTTTTTTGGCCTAAAGCTCCTTTGACTCAGAATCTTGAGTACATGGACGTGCCCACAACACTGTGGCCTCTTCAAGGTGTTTATGGACCATTTCTTGCAGATCTGTCTCTGGCTGGGTCAAGGATTCGTTTCTAGAAAATAATTCCGAGTGTGAAAAAAAAATATTTCAAACCATGGTCGAAACACTACTGAACATGCTTAAAAAAGTAAATAGATGTAAAAATACACGAACCTCTGCTCCTTTTTTTTTTACACCAAAGCAGCAAGTTTGCAGTTTAACCCTCCTTCGGTTTTGCAGCACAAATATGCACGAGCGCCCACAGTCACTTTCTTGCATGTGTTTTCTATGTGGAACACAAACATGCACAGGTTCAGTGTGTACACAGTAGGTTGCCAGCACAAAATGACCCAGGGTCTTTTGTGCAGTCCTCTTCACTGAGTTTGGTTTACTGCACAATTATGCACAAGAAACAGAGGCACAGTTGTTGGGCAGCTCAGAGGTGCAATTTGATATTCCAGTGAGGGACAGTTGGAGCATAGAGCTACAAACCAGCTTTGTGGTTGGAGCCTTGTTCAGCAGACACAGCGGTGCTTCTTTGAGCTTTAAGGCAAATAAGCCGGTGGGCAAACCAAAGCTGACCTTTCTGCAAATTTCTGCTGTCCATGCAAAACGGTAGGCAGAGTTTGGAAACGAAGGATTTATTATTTCATATGGCGAAAGAGACCAAACAAAGGTTTACAATAAGCCAAGCCAGAGCAACATACACGTACATGTACCTTTCTACAGCTATAATTATGCAGTTGAATTGTCTGACAAAACAGGAAGTTTTCTCTAATCACGAACTCACACATTACTTTACCAGAGGGTTGATACGCTGCAAGTGTGACTTACACAATTTTTCTTCCTTCAGTTTTCCAATCATGCTAGGCCCTTATTGCTGTTATTAGTCTGTTAAGTCTAAATTTGCCTGCTGGTGCATGCAGTGATGACGGTCAGTGGGCAGTCAGGGCAGCGTGTACCGGTACTGTATTGTACTTCTACTAGGCCTACCTGTAACTTCACAACCACAACCCAGACAGGAGGGTCGGAACTGAACCGTGCTGTCCAGCTGCTGCATCAGCAATTGTCCACTTCACTTCACTCCCCAATACACAGGCTTCACTGCACAGCAGAGCCTTTGTGAGAACCCACACTCAGCCACAACATGCTCCAACAGTGTACGCTAAACCCTACTGCTTCACCACATGAGTTTACCCTTTGCCCTGTGTGCACAGTGTCTGTCGGGTTTTGATCCCCCTGGCTTTACAGTCACTGAAGGCAGATGTTATGCAGACAAGCAAGCACTGAAGGCCAAGGCTTACATTGTGCATGTACTGTGCATGTACAAGTTACACAATGTACTGTATGTACATGTACATATACACTGTACCTGTACATGTGTGTGTATGGCATTGTGGGTGTACGGATCAGGCCCTTCATGCACATGCACACTGTACATGTACAGTGTACATTTTAGCTCTGATATTGGTCATTGAGTAATAACAGTGTCCACTGTAACAGCATCTCGTAACAGGATTGTAATAGGTTTTGTGCTTGAGTGTGGAGTCGCCAGCCTCCACACTTGATTGGCTCTGTAGGGTTTTGTTGGGTTAAGTAAGGGGCCGTGTAATCAGTGAAGGGAAGGGCTTATTGGAAGGAGGTTTTCTGGAAAGACATGCATGTACATGTAGATTGTAGAGTGTCTGTGTACATGTTTACAGCAAAATGTTGTGCTTTATTCTTCAGAAGAGATTTGGGTGTTTTTTGCAGAGAGGGTTGTGAATTTCATTTTTTTTTTTTTTTACAAATCAAAGTGCACTTCCCCATTTACATTGTAGGTGGATCTTTGAGGGCATTTTGTTTTGTTTTTATCCTTTTTTTTTCGTTAATTTTATTTTCCACAAAATGATCTCAGACATAAATTTCAGTGTGAATGTACATGTACAGGTTTATTGTAGGTATAGTTCTTATTGTAACATTGTTTTGATATTTCTTGTTAAAATTTATCTTATCGTGTAAAATTTGATGTTACGATTTTCAACATTATTGTGAGAGATTTATTTTTTTCTGCAAATGTTCATATTGATGAATTTTAAAAGTTTAAAATGGTAGATTTTTGAAAGTTTATTGTCAACTGGTCCCTTCAGTGACTTTCCTGCTGCCGACCCAGTATTTACATAAAACCAATATAATAATAATAATGGGCATTTTTTCAGCTTCGGGATTTTTTGTGAACAGTGAAATTATCAGTGAATGAGCTTTTAAGGTGGCTGCATTCAGTCTCTTTAAAAGACGTTATTCTACGCATGCGTTCATATATTCTTGCATGTACATACTCTAACAAGGTCAGGATAGGCATTAGTCAAGCTTTTCCTCACACATTCTCAACGGACAGTACTTCTTTATGTCCATATTAGTCATGTTCATTACATGCACACATGTACCGGTAGATATTGTTATGCAGCGAGAGCGGAGAACCGTTGTTACCCCTTTTTTCAAAACTGTTTTCTCAACAGGTTCCCACAGCATGGCTTTGCCAAGATATTTTTCAGTGTCGTCAACGTATGCAGGTAATTTGAGGTGTTTCTTTCTTCTGAGTTGAGAGACAAAGAGATGGCTGGAATAGAGACTATGCGCCTATGGGTGTCACCAGGAGTTCTTTCCAGGGGATTGTAATATTTTGAACCTGGCAGAGCACTCAGCAGTGATGAACTGAAAACCTGTTAAAGGGACCATGATATGGAAATATTTGACCAAAACCCTCGAAATTACTGCATTGGGTTTCAATTAACCTTATTTGAAATATTTGTGCTGCAATTTTAACCCGTGTTTTGGAGCATTTTTTGTTTTTATGCTAATGCGAATTTGCATATTCATAAGGAAAACTACGAGGTCATCCAAGGCACTGAATCTCAATGTTGCATCGATTTGTGCACAGAAAATTTCTAGTTTTTTTAAACACTGCTGTCGTAGATTTCATTTCCTTTGACATTTTATTGTTGTGTAAGTATATGGCAATAAGCCAGCAAGCGACCTTTTCACAGAAATGTTTTCAGATAGCAAATATGGAGTTGACAGTATGAACATGAAAACATGCAACCTGAACCATGTCTTCCTGGATTCACATCAAAGCAAAAGCACCCTCACTTGTCCAGAAATGCCTTGGTCAAGTTTGAATGTTTAAAAAGTGCACTTTTCAGTTCCCCGTAACGCAAAAAAACAGTCCAACTGTCTTCATGCATTGCAGAACGGTACAGAGATACACAAAGAGTGTTTCTAAGATAAATTCATTTCCTGGATCCTTTAATGGTGGAGGTGGGAGGAACTTTTGGGTATTATTAAGTAATTTTTAACCCTTGATTTTTATCGACTGTATTCCATTTTTTTTTTGGTTTTTCTCCCTTTTTTTCTTTTCTCCTTTCTCCATTTTATTCATTCTCTTTTGTCCCCCTAACCCCTTCGGCGATGCCCATGTATTTACCCTCTCCAGACCCTCTCTTTCCCTTACACCTGCAGGTGCCAGATGTTGGGTTCATGTTGAATTCTGCACGATAAGGTTCACCGCATCCGTGTCGGGTTTTGATGATTTCCAATTTTATTTTTTTTTCTTTGTTCCCTTTTGCAGCCAACAAGCATGTCAGCTACGACGTCAAGGACGGCATCGCTGTCATACGGATGAACTCGCCTGACTCCAAGGTGAGGCCAGCGACATCAGCTCTCACGCATGCATATCGTCATCAGGGTTTGTTCCCCAGGGAACTGACAGGTGGATGTCGGGTCAACGAAGTGTCACCAATGACGCGGATGCACAAAACAGTTCCCCTTACACTCCTCAATCCCCCAATTTCAATGTGATTTTGCATAACACCCGAGGGGTTAGGGACGTACTTGGCAACAGTTCTTATTTATATGAACAGCTGCCCCAGGGAATGATTTAGGAAAGGTTTAATGACTAAAAAAAAAATTCAAAATTGTTGAGGAAATGTTGGTCTCTCATCTTTTTTATCGACTGCATTTGATTTCTTCTCAAAGCTCTGCTTTTTTCTTGTTTTTTTGTCCGTGCACTTTCAGTGTACAACTGTTGTCCCCTGGTACAGAGGGCCAGGTAGGATGGTTCAGTGCCTTGTAGAATGGCGCAACTTGTAGCGAATGCTGTTATTGTTGACTTTGCGTAAACACAGTGAGGCAGTGACCCACTTTGTGCAGGGCTTGGAGGGTCTGCAGAGTGCTGGAAAATGAATGTGGTTAAACGTACTCTCGCATCCTCTGCAAGTTTTTGGATCCAGTGGTTAACACTAGACTTGGCGTTCAAGCGATTTTATAGCCTCAATCATGTGACATGTTCGCTTATTCACAACGGATCAGGTCAACACCTTGTCCAGAGAGTTCAACAGCGAGATCGAAGGCGTGATGCAAGAGATTTGGCAGAACGACGCCGTCAGTGGGGCGGTTCTCATCTCCTCCAAGCCGGACTGCTTCATCGCTGGTGCTGATATCAAGTAAGGGAGAAAAAAAAAGTCTCGTTTTGCAGATGGGATTTCCTTGTAGTAATCTAGCTTATGTTAAAGAAATACAGGTTTATTTCCATAAGCTGGAATGGAGTACCCATAGGAGACATGTATTTCTCATATCGCAAACCAAATTTGATCAATAAAAACCAGTGTGTTAGTCAATTTTTAAATTTTTTTTTTTTATTCCAAAGTGCGTGTACATAAAGTGGACGCGTATCAGTTGCTATTGGCTTGATGCATGAACGAGCGAGGGTGCCCTCTTGCCCATACTCAGCTTTCCTTCGGGCCGATACCACCAGCTGGCATTTTAAAATCACTGGTTCACACGTGCCATTCCTCATTTACTCCAAGTGCGGTTTACCAGTGCAGATGGGTAAACTGGTTCCCGGTTTCCTCCCTTGTGTCTTCAAAACCATCATGTCTGACTTCATATATATGTGTACATGAAGTAATGGAGGTGGGAACCAGGCAGTCGGCTCAGCCTTTTCTCTGTTGTAGCCTGTTGTACATGTAGGAGCCACGCCTACAGTGCTCGGCATTGATTTTGAATTGGAAGGAAGATTATTCCATGAGCATCCAGCACGCCTCAGACAAGTCGGGTATGCAAGCAATGTAGAAATATTTCCCAGTACTTGGGTTTGTAGCAGAAATCAGCATACATGCTTTTTGTTCACGTCACAACACGGGTACATATATCTCTCAAGCCGCTGATCTGTTTCAAAAACTGTGTGATATTTTCTAATTACAGTGGTTCCCGCCTCCATAACTCCCTGCACACTGTACGTCTTTTTAACACGGTTACCAGTTCAATAAAAGTCTAATTTCAAATTCATTTCCACAGCATGCTAGCTGCCTGCAAGACAGCTGAAGAGGTCAGTCTAAGTTTCATCCATTGCCCTCCCATCTGCCCCTCCCCTGTAAAACTCGCGGTTCTATTCTTCCAACTGGAAGATCTGTGGGAAAAACTTATCAGTCCTGCTTGCCCCTTGCCACTTTTCTTGGCATTCATTTTCCAGCTTCACTCTTTCCAAAGATTGACAGTCACAGCAGTTACGTGCACTGTACATGGCAACCGTCCAAATCTTGAGGGAAAAACCACACAGAAGTCGTGCCGTTTTTAACACGGTTACCAGTGTTTAGTGGGTGCTTTGTTACCCAATGGGGGCGTTTGACCTTGCCGGCACCGTACATTTTTTATCCATGTGCGTATGGCATGGCACTCGTCGACCTACATGTTGTAGCCTCTCTGCCACCTATCAGCGAGAGTGCTTACGTGGCTCTTTTTTTTCTCCGTCCAGATTACGGAGTTATCGACCAGCGGCCAGAAGCTGCTGGCCAGGGTGGAGTCCAGCTCCAAGCCGGTGGTGGCAGCCATCATGGGATCGTGCCTGGGAGGAGGACTGGAGGTAGGGAGTCTATTGCCTTTTTGTCCAGCTGCCACCGTGGTCTCGGTAGACAGTTTGAAGGCCGCGTTCAAAGCGGGCCTCTAGAGTTATGGCTGCGGCCGTTGTCAGCACCTGCTGTCTGTGTTTACAACTGGTGGAGACATAGACGTAGCCTTAGACGACTGATTCAGGCACGGCTTGGTCACTCTCTGCTGTAATGTCGTCCGCAGCAGATTTTGGACAAACAAGGTTGCCCAGATGGAAGATAAAAATACTGTTGCATATCTCTATGACTGCCAGAGTTGTGCATCACATTTGACCCTTGTGACCATACATGAATGTGCATAGTGATTGACCTGCCCTGCGTGTTGCCGCTGTGCTCTTGCCCCGCCCTCCTGCCACGCGGGCGGGAGACACTTCCGTCGCGCACTGCAGCCAGCCTGCTTGCGGCTGACCTGCACCAGCGTTGCATCCTTTCGCATTACGTATGCTGTATTTGCACACAGTCTGCTTAGAGACAGCGGCAGGGTAGTCCTCATTGGTTATTCCTCTAAAGAGTTACATGTATATTCATGATACGAGAAGCCCGAATTCTCTATAAAAGGCAAGGATTTCCCAACTCTTGCCGTCTTGCTGCCTGGCCTGACCACTCGCTGTCGTGCGACACTGACCACGAATTGTTGTGCAATCCGATACATGTTATGGGTAACAGAGTGTTGTGCTGTTCGAGGTAGTAGCCCTATCTGTTCAGGCACACTTAGCTGCGTGGCTGGCAGAGCCTTTAGCGGCCCACTCCCCATGCGGTCAGCCCGTCTGACGGAACTTCCACCCCTTGGTCGGTTGACAAACTTGCCTTGCCTGGTAGTAAATACTTGTAGTCCGATACTCTTAAACCTTAGTTGCAGTACTGAACGCTGCCATGAATCAATGGATGCCACCTTTGCTACTTATTGTACTGTGCATAACCAAAGGAAGAAGTTGTGAATGAACCAGAGTCTAACTGTCACCTGAAAGTCTTGCTTCCTGCCGTGATTTTAATTGTTAACCCCAGTATTAATTAATCCCAATATTAGGAAACGCGACAATACAGTATAAAATGTATAGAGCCTAATGTACAGTATGTTTTTTGTCCTCTCTGAGAAAGATTGACAGGCAGAAAACTTTTTCGGCCATTTTCCAAGGTTTTTACAAGGTTTTTAATGCATGTGATAAATAAGGAATTTTTACTGTTCAAACGGCATTTAAAGTATTCTGAGATGGGACAAATAGATTGTACTGTTTAGGCTGGTAGTCGTGCAGCATTGGGTACCCAGTGCTGATCTTCAGGATGGCGGATCTCAATCGCAAATCTTGCAGTTTGTATGATGTCGAAGCTGAGGCCGTGCTGAAGTGTGTCATGTTATGCTCTCTTGCGTTCCCCCGTCCAGGTTGCGATGAGTTGCCATTACCGAATTGCCGTGAACGACAAGAAGACCGTATTAGCTGCTCCAGAGGTGTTACTAGGCTTGCTGCCCGGGGCCGGCGGGACGCAGAGACTACCCAAGCTGGTAAAAAAAAGGGGGGGGGCTCACTCTCTTGAGACAACAATTAGGAAGACCTCTTTCCTTTTGTTTACAAACACCGACCTCCAGCTTGCGCAGACAGCCAAAGTTTGGATTCCAAAGATTGTATTTTCCAATGAGACTTTTTTGTCCTCCTAGGTGGGCGTTCCTAGTGCCTTTGATATGATGCTGACGGGCAAGAATATTCCGGCAAGGAAGTCGAAATCCATGGGTCTGGTAGATCGGCTTGTGGAACCACTAGGTGCGTGGATAATTTCGTGTCTGATTTGCAAATTCTCCCCACCCCCCCCACCCAAGAATTATGCCATTTTGTTTTTTTAAAGTTGTCTGGTTTTGTTACCCTGGGAGAGATGGCTCCAGTAAGTCGGTAGTTACCGAGATTTCTTCTCAAAAGGACTTTTTAGGAGATTGAATTTGTTTTGGTTCTGGGAGATGTACATTTGTACGATGATTTCTTAATAGTTGCTCGTCCCAGAGAGGAGACTTTAAACTGTGGTAGCCCTCCTTCGGCGCGTGGTTCACACACTGACGGCAGAAGGATTCTCAAAGTGGAAGGGGAGCCAATTGTTAGATCAGCCATTAAAAGCCTTCGTCGGCCAATCCATTAAGACTCGCCCCATTATTGAACCCTTTCCCGGGGAGAGAGGGGGACACTGGCCCCCTGCTTGTCACCGTCGCGTTGACATCAACAGCCATTCAGTGTTGGTTTGTCTTGGTCGGAATGCGACACTCCGTTCACTTTCACAAAAATCTTCACCGGTCCACCCCCTTTGACAGGTCCCGGTTTGAAGTCGCCACGGGAGAGAACGCTGGACTATCTGGAAGACGTTGCAGTGGATGCGGCCAAGTCTGTATACACTCACACTTTTTTGGGTCTAATCTTGAAAATAAAAAGTTGATTCTGTGCACGCGCTTTGAAAGCGTGGAGCCCAGAAAAACAAGCTTTCCGAGCATGGAAGCTTCCCAGCGAGAGACGGAACAAAATTTCAGCCTATGACAGTTAAGTTTCATATTGTGTCGAAGGTACGAATACTGTTTAAGAAACTTTCCTTCAGCCAAAGCCTGTTTCGTGCCCACTGAGCGCTTTCCTTTAAAGCACGATTAGGAACGTGCTTTGATTAGCATGGCACTGTGTTTATGGGCACTCTAGTTTTTACCTCAAGGGTCATGTTTCTTTGTCTTTTTTTTGGGGGGGGGAAGAACTGTGTGATATTTTGGAATAAGGGTTTATTGATGTCATTGACTTCCCCCAATGCAGAGACATTGTGTCCAAGAAGCTCAAGACAGAAAAGGTCAAGGGACTTGCCCAGAGTAAGTGATCAGGGAGAAGTGTTTGTGGCAAAAAGGTGATTTTAAGTCTCCAAGAGCCAAGCTATTTAGGACAATCCCGCAGATCCCCCCCGGAACTCAACCGTCACATGCCCTATTGTGGTTAAATTTAGCATGGATGTTAAGGCATACATTATCTGTACTTACGTGAAGTTTCAATTCAATATGAGCTAGAGTTTTGCTGTAATGGTCATTTGAAGTTCACAACCTTAAATGCGTCAGCCCCACAGGCATGGAGCACGCAATGGAAATACTGTGGATTTTTTAGCTGACCTGTCTCAGAAAAACGGGCGTTGTACGAGAATGGCATCTCCGATGTTCATGAAATCAGTGTCAAACCTCTCAGGTCTCGGTGCTTGAAAAAACGCACTGCAGTGATGCTGAAGAAAGTTCAGGTCTAGGTTTTACAAAAAAATTGACAAAATAGGTCTTTCACAGTTGGAATGCAAAGCAATGGGTATTGCAAAGCATGCAAAGACCAACATGGTGCAAGTGTGACAGCATCGCTTACAGTCGACTGATGGTAATGCTTTGGATGCTCTGCGGTAATACACCAACAAATAAGCTGATGCCGACTGATGTGACTACTTGGGACCCACAAATAAGCATGCCCGACTGATGTGACTACTTGGGGCCCATTCGAGTGAGACTCTCCTAATGCCTGGTTCGTGCATGGTGTTACAGCCGGAGTCTTTTATGCACATCGATGCAAACGCGTGCCGCTCAGTCACACAAGGCATATGCGTACCGCTAGTCGGGTCTTTGTGTATTCATGCAAACCTTCAAATCTTGAGTGACCAGTTAAGAAAAGTGAACTTTTTAGAGGTAGCTGGAATATCAATTCTGGGGAACAGACGGAACCTGACAGTGGGTATACTCAAGGTAGGTGGTTTGCAGTAACACCATGAATCAAGATGAGTATGTGTGTCTCGTAAAGGATCCGGTTTACTCACACATACAAAAGTGAGAGCGATATTTGCTACATGGTATTCCTGCAAACCGCTTACGTTGGTCTTTGTATGTTTCTCCTTCCAGGGGAACTTACTGGAAATAAATAAAAAAACATGGGTTATTTGGGCCAAATGCCCGAAGAGGCCATGACCCGATGAATTTAACTTGCAGCTCACCCTTCCAGCTGCTCTTTCCACTCTCTTGACAGAGCTGACGGATTACGTCATGAGCCTTGGCTTTGTCAAGAACCAGATCTACAAGCAGGTCCACGGAATGGTGATGAAGAACACCCGGGGTCTCTACCCAGCACCCCTCAAGATCATCGACGTAAGTCCCAGTCAGAGTTAGTTTGGGATCATGGCACCAGGCATAACTACCGTCATGGAAAGTGACGTAAATGAATTGTTCCAGAGACTTTCTTGAAGTGTGAAGTGCATATGTGAAATATTTAGACAAGATTCTACCTTGAATGGCGCTATCCTGTGCTAATCAGCTCAAACCAGACCTTGCTTTCAGCCAACTCAAAACTTGCCAATCCATTCCGATTCTAACAATTTCTTCCAACCCAACTTGTGTGATGCGTCTAGTACAATTTTCGCAGTCAGGAATTTCAACCTCGGGCTCCGCAACCCAACCCCTGCCATCTGCCTCGCGGCAGTGATCGACCAGCATTGCAGTGTGCGCTGTTTCCATGGAATGCCCGTTACTGGGCACGTGTTACTTACTCATGTCGTTGTCATTGTTGCCTCGCTCAGGTCGTCCGGACAGGCCTCGATCAAGGACCCGAGGCGGGCTACCTAACCGAGGCCCAGAATTTTGGTGAACTGGGCATGACCCCTCACGCCAAGGGCCTGATGGGACTCTACACTGGGCAGGTAAGTCGCTCGGCCACACTGAAGTTAAAGATCGTCCTGCTCGTGCCCAGCCAAATTTTCTGGGCTTATCAACTTCCCCCGCTCAGCCACTCCCGGAACTACCGATAGGCTTCAGTCCTCGATTGTCTCCCGGGCCAAGTCACTTTACTTGAACTGAAGATATCACCTGATATACTCCTCTCCTGTTTTGGATTCCCCGAGTATTGCGTTTACAGGAGGAACTGGTAAAACTCTTGAATGCAAGTGGCTAGTCTAATGCACATGTATGTCTCTTAGGCTGCGTCCGAATATGTTGTCGGGCAGCGACTGGCGCTAAATCTTGATACCTGCCTTGTAGAAAGACGTGGGGACTCACTGACAACAGGCGTAACCATATCTTTGGAAACCAGTTTTTTTCTCAAGGCCTTAGTTATCGCTGACACAGGGGCTTTTTGTCATGAAAGGAGCAGCCACATTTAGGAGCACTTTTCTGGATATGGCAGAAAGCAGAAACTTTCGTTTTTTGTGGAGAACAATATTTATACTTACATCCAAGCCCCACTACAAGCCTCTTAGCTCCACCCCCTCTTTCCCCAATTCCATGTCTTTATCCCCCACCCCTTCACTGTCATTCTCACCCGACCTTATCCCGCCGCTCGTCACCACGGGTGCTGTTTGCCTTTCCAGGTCATCTGCAAGAAGAATCGCTTTGGGGCTCCGCAGCGCCCTGTGGAGACGCTGAGCATCCTGGGAGCCGGCCTGATGGGCGCCGGCATCGCACAGGTCAGCATCGACAAGGAGATGCACGTCATCCTGAAGGACATGTCCCTGGAGGGGCTGGCCCGGGGAGAGGACCAAATTTACAAAGGGTAGGTGAGGCCCTTCCAAGGGCGCAGCCCCTCTGAGCAATTTCACAGGATCAAAACACATAGTGCAGTAGTGTCTTCCAGAGAGGAGATGTGAAATCGGCCAACCGTTGTTGCAGGCAAGACCACCTGAAGGCCTTCCACAAGTCCTTTCACGAGACCAGTTACAAATCCTATCACAAGACCAAGTAATGGAACAGAATGTCTCACCTCGTTTCAATAACTTGAGAGTTAGCTTGGAACTGATGAGGGACTTTTCAAGGGACTTGTCTATAGCACTGCTGCTAACACCAACTCTCTCTTCCCTCAAAGCCAGCAGTTACTGACAAAAATTTATTTTCGAGAAGACTCATAGTGGTTTGTCGAGAAATTGATTTACCAGGGAAGTCGCGATTGGCATTTGATTTTGCCACCGCTGTGATCCACAGCAACCCTGAACCCACCAAACTACCGACACCTGGTTCAGGACAGAACAGACCAACCACTCAGTTCCAAGAGCAACAAATGGACCACCATTGGTTCACTGTGTGATCTTGGATATTGACAGGCTCCGCATACTTCCCAACAGAGGGGTTAAGGTGGTTAAACCAAAATCAAAAACTCGCTTTCACTTTTCTGGCGTGTTCGTTACATCATTTTGTTTGATTTTTTGTTTCAGGTTCAACAAAAAGGCCAAAAGCAAGAGAATAACTACGTAAGTTGATAAATTGCTATCGGGAAACGAGCTTTTTTTTTTCTGTAAACACTGCATGGCACGATTTGTACTGTTTGAGCGCACAAACATTTCCAGCAAAGCATAGCTGTCTGCCTGCCAAAGTGGCCATCGCCCAGCACTCTCTGTATTCATACATTTTCAACAGTCATGGTTGATTCTCTGAAATCTCTTGATATGGGGGAGGACAGGTTTGAGAGGGACCATCTATTGTCCAACTTGACGGGTCAGATCGACTACAAGAACTTTGGCAAGTGCGACATGGTGATCGAGGCCGTCTTTGAGGACATCAACATCAAACACAAAGTGGTCAAGGAGGTCGAGGCCGTAAGTTAGATTAGCTTGTGGAATGTCTTGTCTTGTCTTGAGGTCAGAAAAACATTGACTTTAAACTTGATTGTCCTCTATCATATCCATTTGTACGATTCAGAAAATATTTGTTTGATTAAGCAAGACCTGCTTCTGTTACTTTATACTGAGCCCTTGTACTAAAATAAGCTCAAACTTTTATTCATTTAGGAGAAATGCCAAGAAATGTCAGAACTGTGAAGTCTTTGTGTTGGGCATCTCCGTGGTAACCCCTTGGAGGGCAACGTTGTTTACACTGCTCCTACACCTGCAGAGTGTTGCACAATTTGATCAACCACATCTAAGCAATCATTTTTGGTTTCGTTTTGTGCAGGTCATTCCAGAGCACTGTATCTTCGCCTCCAACACGTCGGCCCTTCCCATCACTAAGATTGCCCAAGCTAGCGTCAGGCCGGAGAAGGTACACACCTCAAGAGATGGAATTTAAGTCTAAACTTCAGTGTGAAAGTTACACTGGGCTGGGTTCCGACAGTCAGTCACACTCAGTCTTTACCATCAGTAATTTTCTTCACGCCAACGTTTCAGTACATCAGGCAGGCATGTTAACCCCCCCCAGGCCACTCTGAATTGACGTATGTACTTGCCCAGCGCTCTGTTAAATGCAAACAGTCTTCAGGCTCATTGACAACACATCCTCCAAATCGCCGAAATGACTATAAATTCTTATTTTTCAATTTTTAAGGTAACACGACCCAGTTTTGCACCCAGTTCCCTGTGAAAAAGATAAATCAAGGAAAGCAAGGTCCTTTTGAATAGCATCCAGTCTAAAATAACCGACTTTGAGCCTAACGAGTCTCTGGCTTTAACAGGTGGAAGGGCTTGCAGTAGCACCATGCGAAGGAATAAATTTCTCTTATGAGTATGTGTGGTTCAGAAAAGAACCGAGAGTATACTCAACGTTTTGGACTGCGTGCTCAGTCCGTCGTCAGGAGCCCTTCCACCTGTCGCTGTCCTTTACCATGAATAGCCTGAAATTCCATCTCTGGCTTTAAATTACCGATAACAAGCCACGTTAGATACACTTAAATGATATTATCGAGCAAGTGTGCATGGTTTGCGTTGGATGCACGGACAAAAAAAAAATTGCCTTATAAAAGAGCTTTGCTTTTCTAGTGAACTTTTACACAACGTCCCTGAACAAGGATAAGACAACGTGCGTTTTTTAATTAATTTTCTTCGGAACCTTTTTTGTTTTTTCCCCTACAGGTCATCGGCATGCACTACTTCTCTCCTGTGGACAAGATGCAGCTGCTGGAGATCATCACCACGGACAAGACCTCCCAGGACACGGCCGCCTCGGCCGTCAACGTGGGCCTGAGACAAGGCAAGGTGGTCATCGTGGTCAAGGACGGGCCGGGCTTCTACACCACCAGGATCCTGGGGCCCATGCTGTCCGAAGCCGTGCGAGTCCTTCAGGTAGGCAGGGTCGATCTCTGGCGCCTGATATTTTTTCTGTAGTATTCTTCACAAGTGAGCAGATCTTTAGAAGGAATTGTTCAAACAGAGGGACCCCCCTTGGACAGCCGAAAAATACTCCCCCGGCAGGGAACCCCATCGCTTCACTTCATTCAAATGAGCGGATCTTTTGAAAGGATTGTAGAAATGGAGGATCCCCCTTGGACAGACGAAAATAGATCCACCTGCTATCAAGCTTAAAATGAACACAGGCAATAACAGTCCTTTGTATGGTATCTTGAAGATCTCTGATAAAACAAGTCCCAAAAGAAAACTGAACATTTCTGGCAGGAAAGACATGTAGGCTTGTTTTAGTACCATAATGTACTCACCATACTTAGGGATCTCATTCCAAAAAAGGACGACCTGCCCCCCCCCCACCCTGCCCCGCCCCCCGCCCCTCGAGGAAAATCTATGCATCGACCAGTGAGTTTCATTTAGTTGGTCATTTATTCCCGTTCTTAAATTTCTGGAGTTTGCGATTTTTTTTAACCTACAGGAGGGAGTGAGCCCCAAGGATTTAGACAAGTACAGCACCTCCTTCGGGTGGCCTGTGGGCACCGCCACCTTGGCTGATGAAGTGGGTATCGACGTTGCCGCACACGTGGCCGAGTTCTTGGGAAGCTCTTTTGGCGAGCGGTTTTCCGGCGGCGACATCAACGTCCTTACAGACATGGTCAAGGCTGGCTTCTTGGGTGAGCAATTTAACTTTTACGACACTTCATTTAAACCCTTTTTTTTTAATCAGCATATTACGCGTATGATAATCCCCCTATTCCCCCTTACTCTGGGTAAGTGTTTTTGATTTGACACTCATGCGACTTCTCACACTTTACTCGGGCCAAGTCTAAGTAAACGACCCGCCGAGCTGGTTACATGGGGAAGTAACCCACAATGCAATGCGAAAACATGGCAGTTCAGTTGATCACTTGCGAAGGAAAGTTGATGCCATTGTGAAGGGTACAGAAAAATTGTTACATGTAGGGGCAAATTGGCTAAAGTCCGGGAAGTAAGTTACATGAAACAAAGGCCAGATTTTTGCGTGTGGTTGCTTTCAACATGTCGAATTTACATGTATGCCTTGCGCCACCAATTTATGGCATAGCTGCGCAATTTGCTTACGTTCGATTTCACGAAAAGCTGCGTAGCTGCGCCACGTTTTGATGATATTAAACTTCTTGGACGAGGACAAAAACGGCTTTTACGACGGCTGTTCCTTTCCCATATAACATAAAACAGTATTTGAATCACCTCTGCCCGCCATTTTGAAAGGTTTTCGTCGTTTCTTCGTCAGAACCAGACAAAAAGTCTTGCAGTTTTCTCACAGCCAGACAAGTTTATTATTACCTTTCACAACAAAGTTGTTTGTTTCTTGTATAATCCGTAGTAAGTTCAGCAATGATGACGCGTAACTTAAACCACCTAAAATGACTGCATAAGTTACGCCATAATTTGTTGCGTAAGTCATGGACTTACGCAGTGCGTCAGGTCCGTGAAATCGGTCTCAATTTGTTGCATGAAATGTGGCTTAAGTGGAGTTACGCCATTGCGTAAAGTTTGGTGAAATTAGTCTGCTGGAGTATGCTGAGATTGTTTGCTTAATGCTACTGCCATCGGTGTTCACATGATCCGGACATCACAAGTCACGCTCAGGTAACTCATTAACTGGGGTGGCCTGCCTCTCCTGCATCTTTGCAGGCCGCAAGACGGGCAAAGGCTGCTTCATCTACGAGGGCAGCTCCAAAAATCGCGACGTCAACGCCGGAGCCGAAGAGATCATGAAGAAGTACATGATCCCGAAGAAGGGCGCCGACTCCAAGGAGGACATCCAGCTCCGTCTGGCGTCAAGGTTCGTCAACGAGGCAGTCATGTGCTTACAGGAGGGCATCTTAATCTCCCCGGTAAGACTACGGCACCTTACTGCTGGGTGTTAAGAAAGTTGTCATTTTGGGAACTGGGTGTATAGAAGGTAAACTCTATTATTCTTATTGTTTTAATCTGAGACGTGTATTGAAATCAGTTAATTTTGTCAAGTTCTAATAGACTGTATTTGTATGTCGGCCATCTTGAATTTAAAGTGAGGTTAGCGTTTCATTTTGGAAACCTAAGAGTAAAAGTAACGGCAACGAAATAAAAGGTCCATACAAATTCATACCAGTCTACATTGAGAATAATTAAAAATTTGTGATAAATTATATCTAAATGTTTGAAGCCACATTTATAAACTGAAAGTGAGGCTTGGCACCCAAAATAGTCTGGCACCACCCCAATTAGCAGATAACATTGAATATGGTTGGTTCTGGGAACAAGATCAATAATGCATTCCCTGTGAAGAAGGTATTTTGCACCTGGAAAAAAGTATGCTGAATTACTTTCACGGTCTGCTTTTGTCGGTTTTATCCAGGTTGAGGGTGACATCGGTGCCGTCTTTGGTCTTGGTTTCCCACCATTCCATGGAGGTAAGATATGAGGCAGCGTAATGAGGGCCATTGCCTCGGTCATATACCAGTTGTGCCAACAATATCCAACACTGGCACAGCTGTTATAGGAAGAGCAAGCATGAATAGGCAAGATTTTAGCATCAGGGGCATTCAGTCACGTGTTTTGAAAGTTTAGGAGTCTGTTTTTCTGACCTGGGTGACGGTTCTTCGCAGTTCCACCAGTGGCGGTGATGATTTCCCTCAGCTGAATGGATGAAAAGGACTGACGTTGTGGTAAACAAAATGGCAAAATATCAGATCTAAAGCCTTTGAACACGTATTCTTTATACGTGTGGCTGGGGTCTCCGAAATCGGACAAAGGGAAATGGGCCTTGTAACAAAAGACCAATATTGGAGGCAATCCAGTCTTGTTTTGAAACAGTATACCACGGTTTGGGCCATTCAGCATGAGCGGATTACCACTGGGGACAAAAGCGCTCCACCGCAGCGATGAGCCACACAGTACCACTGCATGCTAATCTGGCCCCTATTGAAAAGAGGTCAGCAGTGCACTGTCAGTTTCGTGAACAAAAGAAAATTACGTAACACCGCAAAATCTGGGCTGTTTTTACAAGGCAGCAGGCCTAAAACTCTAGCGTCAACAGATGTTGCCTGTCAGATTAGAGTAAAAACCAGACAGTCCTTCGTGTGGGTGTAACTGTCCAGTAAATGAAGATATGAATTTGTAAAGAATTTTGAAAACAGAAAAAATGATAATTATCCTGTCCCAGCACGAAGTGGTTAAGAATACGCAACTGCGGTGCTGACCGCACTAATGCTGTCGGCCTGGTTGAGCCTGTACGCATAATTTTGTTTTGGGGGATTACAGGTCCCTTCCGCTTTGTGGATCACTTTGGCGCCGACAAGCTGGTGGCTGCCATGGAGAGATACCAGGGGCTGTACGGGGCCGGGTTCGCCCCCTGCCAACTCCTGAAGGACCATGCCAAGGACCCCGCCAAGAAGTTCTACCCGGCGTAGCCTCCCTGCAGTGGGGGGGGGATTGGGTCCCGCAGTGTAGCTTGTAGTACGGTGAAGCAGGCAGAGCCGAGGGACATTCTGCATGATAACCTTTATTTATAAAAAAAAATGACTGTCCAGCTTGTTTTGTTTTTGAGATGTTTTGCAGGAAGCAACCTGGGATCAAATCTGACATGTTCTTACTCGTCACATCACAGTAATGGAATGTTCTTTTTACACCTGAAAGTATTGTGGTAACAGAGTGTGGGGAAAAAAGAAGGACCTTGAAATTTCATTTCTGATTTCTAGGCAAAAACACACTTTCAAGACCACGATAGTGTTTCAGTGACATGTTTGAAAGACAGTCCCGAAAAATTAATTTCGTGCTCACGCAATTGATTTAAGCATCAGAGTTGACCACATGTAGTTGGTTTAATGAATGGAAACTTTCTAGGATGGACTGAGTTGCATTTTGCACATTGTGAGAAAGGTGCTGGAGTTACCCCCAGGCTATTTGTGGAGTTAGATTTGAAGTTCATAAATGTAAATGAAGGTTATGATGCATGCTGGGTAGAGAGACAGGTCCATCTAGGACTACAACTCTTCGCGGCTGAGGCTTATTTTTCAAGTTTAGGACTGTCCATTTCCGGAAGCTCATTCATGAAATGAGTCGATTGCACTCACATGAAGCAGAAAATATCGCTACAATTTCATAAAACTGGGAATCAACACTACTTGTCAGAATGCAAGTATCATAATGGGTCGTTAACTCTAACTCCCCAGAGTCTTATCTTTTACTAGGGACTGGATGAAATCCATCAAAATCCAACACTTGCGGAAAAAAGTCCACCGCAGGCGGGATGGCTTTTGTCGATGGATACTGTTGCCTTGACAATATGCACTGAATGCTCCGCCAGTGTTTCAGGCCATGCCCATCATGATCCATCAACAATTGGTCACCTCAGTCCCTCTGGATCCCGAGTCCATTAAAATCCACTAAGTGGAAATGGATTCTGATGGATTTGGGATGGTCAGGGTTCACCTCAGGCCATCTGGAGCCCAAGTCCATTATAATCCACCAAGTAGGAACAGATTCTGATGGATTTGGAATTGGCTAATGACAGTCCCAACAATGTAAGGAAAAGATTTAGGCCTACACATATAGACACATGTAAATGTACATAGCCTACAGTCTACACGATGTGGAATCTTGGCTCTATTCCAGTAAGTCTCACACTTTAGATGGCAGGGTTGTCTCCTTTGTCAAGCAATGCAATTTAAAACATTTACTTTTATTTGAAGGGGAAGAAATAGATATTGGAAAAGTATTCACCTTTTCAAACAGAAAAAAAAAAATCATTTTGGCGTAGGATTTGCAATTTTTTCCAATTTTGTTGTATTAGCTGTACAGAGTCGGAATATTTCACATTGCAGACACACGGTGGGGTTTATGTGGAAAAGAAACCTCATTGATAATTGAATTTGACTTTGAAAGTTGATAAAGCTCACAGAGAAATTCGTTTCATTTTAGTGCAGTAGAGACACGTACCTTGTTAAAAAAAAAACAGCGTTTCACCGTTGAAAGAATTGTTCTGAAATGTTGTCTGACTTTCAGGACGCAGTGTGTTTGAATTTGCTTTTCTTTATTCTGCAAGACATGTTAAATGGTTCGTGTAGTAAATGATGCTCGAAAGGATCAACTGTGGGTGTCCGGGTAACAAATTTCTGTAATGTCTTTTATAGTCCTTTTGGGAATAATGTTGCTCAGATTTGACAGGAATTTTATTTACTGTGTTTACATACTGTGAGAGAAAAAAAAAATGAGTTTCAGACTAAATTTTGTGTTGGCAATTTTACATTGCTGATCAGAAAATAAACCTAGTGAATACTAAAACCTGAAAGTGTGACGGTGTTTTTAAAAATGAATTATTACAAGTTGAACTGAAACAACTAGTTTGTGTAAAATCCTACAATGGAAATACTCCACCTTTATGCAATCAGGACATCAAAATCCAAACTTCTAAATAGAAAATCTCCAACAAGATAAACAAGACTGCACTTTTATTTTATTTTCCAGAAAACCCACCTTGGACACCCACACCTGCCAAGGCAACAATTGACAAATCTAGACTGGTTTTACAGATCATTTAACAAGCATACAGAAAACCCAGTAAAGACAGATTTTTAAGAAGTGTTTGTACGAAATTTCAGTGCAAACTCCTGATTCCTCTGAACAGTATTAAAAAAATTGACAATACCACTGCTACACATACAGTAGACAGTTTCTCTTGAGGCTGGCAAAATGTTATCACTAGAATACTCTGTAAGTAGTAGTCCGGTTGACCCTGGTCTATTACACGAATATTCACTGCACACCCATTCCTGAACGATCAAATCAGATCTGTGGATGTGACCTAACTGCTATGTTCTAATTGACCTCTGACCCTTGACCCATATTGGGTTTCTGCTAAGAGTTCTGCCCAATCCAGCTCAGTTCCAAAGGTCTTTGTCACACCTTACCCACAAAGTTGGCAGGAGGTTTTATGGGAGGACTTTGCACCATCACAGATGGTCAAAAGCCCAGCCTCCACCAAGGGCTTAACCCTAACCCCACCTCAGTCCGCCAAAATCCTCGGGGTGATTTTGGAAGATTTTGGAGGATTCAGCATGAATGCAGTGTTTGAGGTTGGGCAGTTGGAGGATTCAGCATGAATGCAGTTTTTGAGGTTGCGCAGTTGGAGGATTTTGGAGGCTTGGGGATGTACCCTTATAAGAAGGCCCCAGTGGGTAAGAGTTAATCCCTGTGTTAAAAGAAGCAAAAAAGTGGAACCACTTCGTTGCACAGTAGATGATTTGGGAGGAGAGAGAACAGTTCTTGCCGGGAACAAAATGGCATTGGGAGTTAAATCATCTACAATTAAAAAAAAAATGTTTGCAAATGTTGCAAACATGTTGCAAATTGCTGAGTTCAGCTTGGAGTAGAGTTTAGAAGGCATTTGTGGCATGTTCTGTCAAAACCAGGATTTATGGGTAGAGGTTGGATTGGGAATTTTCCAAAATTTGTTAACTACAGTCCATTTTCAACAATAACACCATCACTATGAAGAAAAAACTTCCATTCTCTAGACAATCTTGACAACCCATTTTCCACCAGAAAAGGTTGCGTTTTTTTGGACGGGCCTGAAAAATTCCGACTGCCGCTCAGGTGGTCAGCTTCATCCACGTGATTCCAGCCAACGACCCGAACAGCCAGATCTTCCAGTACAGCTGCCGGCCATAGCTGGTCCCCACCAGTGGGGCCAGCAGGGCACAGGAGAACGCCACGGCTGGCAGGGTGGACAGCAGTCCCAGGTGAGTGCTGCGACCTTCGCCCTCGAGGCGACCTCGCTTCTCAGTGTTGTTGGAGTAGAAATCTGACAGCATACTGAAATGATGGGGAACCAATATGAACGAGAAGATGAGAGATCTGAAGACCCAAGTTCAATCCCGGTCGAGTGACCATTCGAGAAGATAAATATCTTGGAGTCAGTCCTCTTTTTCGGAACCACTACAATCTTACCCCTGAACCTGTGAATTCTCCATTTGGAATAACTTGGGAAAAAAAACTCGCTCAAAACTGAGTACACTACTTGGAGCCAATGAGTAACCCTACTCAGGAGTTCACACTTCACAAATCATCTGTTCATTTTTGTCTGTTTTATCGTTGTGTCCATGCTGTTTATCATTTCACAAGTCAATTGACAACTGTTGGAAAAAAAACAAGAACATGAAGAACTGCTGCATGGTCCACCCCACAAGGACACTCATCCAGCCCGCCAAAATTGGTAATTTCAAGGACTTGGGAAAGTTTAGTTTTAATAGTGACCCTCTTTTGTTCACTGCTTACACTTTAGGATTTCATGTGGGACACCTTCAGTACAACGATGCGGTTTATACGCCAGTGTGGCTAAAATGGCGACTTCAAATCTTAATTTGCAGATTTCTACGTGATGCGTCTTAAACACCACGCCACTAATATTCCAAAAATTACAGTATGTGAGGACCTTGACTCTAGACACATGATTTCAGATGCAGTTAAGGAATCGACATATCCCCCCCCCGCATGGAACCAGTGAACCATCCAGTCAAAGCCAAAGAAGGTTCCAGTTCTACTATAGTGAACAAAAAGGTCTCTGGGTGCTGGGTCAAGACAGTAGTGTTTCAGTAGTGCACCCAGCTGTTGGTATGTTCATTGTGAGGCCACATTCCTTTGGGGGAGGAGTGCTGGGCCATGTCCATTGATGTAAAGCACAAAAGGTACAATGGACTGCTTTTAGCATCCCACTGATGGTCTGCCAGGAGGGTATATAAGGCCCATGTGACTACCACTGGGCGAGGCATTTCTACAGAACACTACGGCTGGGGACTCATCTCTGTAGCTGGTGTTAGCGGTCCTCGGCGGTTTGATTTGCTAAGGTGAAGCTTGATGTAGCCTGTTTTATGATGTTGTATAAGTTAGCGCCGTCCATCAGCGTTTTTCTTCTGTTTCATCGTGTAAGTTTGCTTCTTTGTTTCCTTATGTTTAATTCCTATGTTGTCGAGTGCCATGGAGACCCAGCCTGGTCAATCTCACCCCTTTCGGAGAATTAAGAAATAAAAAATCTTCATTTTTTAAAAATACTTTTTCCGGAGACCAAAATTAACTTGTGTCTGGTTGAGTTTGTGTTCTTAACTAACGGGTGTGGCCCCCCCATAAAGGGGTTCCCGTTACACTACTCAGAGCTGACAAATCTTCAGACTGGGAACAATTATCCTTAACCATGGAGGAAGAACACAGAAGGAGTTCGAACTGCCTAGGCTATAACACCTGGCCAATTACCGATTTCTGGCATGTCTGGTATGTTCATAGCCAGGCGCAGTGAAGGCTTGCTAAGTACCACATGTTTCACGACCATATCCCCCTTTGTACCCCATGATCATCGCTGCAATTTTTCACTGGTAATCTGCATCCTTAAAACGTTGTGTACTGCAGCATAGGTAGTTCAATATTCATGCCGTCGTTGGTGCTTGGTGTGATCTGGCATCAAATTTTATGTTGCGCAGTTGCTTTTATTAGGCTGTGTGCCCTTAGTGTTCATGTGCAGTTGTTGCCCTTATCGAACGCTTTCTTCTGGACTTATTTTGGTAATAGATAGCCAAGTTGTTTGTGAGATTTTGTGCTTTATTTTAATCAATTTTATTGCGGTATTTACATAAAAAGGTATTTTATGAGATCTCGTGATCACTCCCTGTGATGCAACAGCGCATTTTGTTTTTCGTGAACTTAACTGTCCTGTAGTAGTCAACATGTTGTTGGCCAGTCTTAGCCAAATTCGTACAAAGACTTTGAAAACTGATGTTTTGGAGTGACAAAACGAAATTACAAACATTGCATGGAAAATGGAAAAGTGCATCAAAATCTTTTTAAAAATTATTCACAACGGCAAAAGTAAATCTGTTAGATATTTATTCTTTCTATTTCCCGATCACTGCGATAAGTTTTAGTTAATTGCAAAGAAAACATTACAAATATTCCTACAATATAACTGGCCCCTTTTGTCCGGCTAAGCTGCAGGCAATAATCAGGACGTTTTGGAATGTTTACTATTGTTCGTCTGACCGGGCGGCGATGATCATCACGCCCTTTAATGCGCCAGGGTTGTAACTCTCTCTGTGTCCTGCCTCCATGCTTTGAAACCAAGTTTAAAGGGGAGACTAACTTGTCCTTTTCCTCAAAGAGTTCATGCAGCCATCGATGGCAAGACTCTTCGTCCTCCGGAATCGTCTCCATGGGAATACGCCGGATGTGGACGTGGATACGAGGGCACCGTAACTGCAGGAATTCTGGCAACACAGAAGCAAAGATAAATATCAAAAACTCATGAACTACCTGGACAAATAATTAAAATATGTGGCCCCTCAGTCGTTGAACAACACAGGTATTAGGCCACCTCAAACGGTTTACTGGAAGAACGGTACAAAAATGTGTGAGGACAAGCTATATTTAGACCTTAATCACAAATTAACCAGGCCTGGTTTCGGTCCCTGTCGCCTCATAGCAGTTTCACCTGGCATTCCCGGAGCCGGTCGTCTCTCCACCATTTCCAGGCTACTGCACTCTTCACCTGTGTTGGAGTACGCGATGGTGACGTCGTACACTGCGGCGGTGTGGCCCCGCAGTCCCTGAATGCACATGTTGACCGCCTTGATCCTCGGCGAGAGTACATGATTGGTGACGGCCAAACCTGTAGCATGTGGGCGTCAAGAAAATCCAATGTCGGAAGGTGTCTTGACATTTGTATAGATTGGAACATTTTACAATAGAAAGGACCTGATAACTCAAAAAACTTCCTGTGTTCCTACCAAAACACATACTCTTCCCACTGAAAATGTGAGCTGTTCCCACTGACAATTACCGGTTCTTGAGAAAAGCCAGTTTTACCTTTCTTTGTTGATACTTTCTGTCACTGAGAGCCCTCTTCCGTATGAGACCTTCCAAAGGTTTTCCGCTTACATACCCCCCCCCACAAAAAAATCCTAAAAGATTTTCCTACACTTGACCAGGACTCGGACGGCTCTGTTAACCCTCAACCCAAGAAGCATTTCACATGGAACTAATTCAAATTATTCAAGTCCAAAGGAGTTACCATTTTTGAAAGCAAATGCTTGACTGGCTCGGATGAGATCCCCGTTGAGTGGATTATAGCGAGTCCCCTCAGGAAAAACGATCAACCATGTCTGAAGACAAAATGGAGACAAATTATACAAATGGAGATGTTCAGAATGGACACTTATCGTCCACGGGAGCAAAAACAAGAGTTTCCATCCTTTAAACGGAAGGGAATCTTTCTACATTCACAGTGATGTTTTCATTTTAGTAACTGAGCATAATACTCAATACCCAGAGTCTACTCTTTCCTGAAAATGTGACTTACTGGGATATCATTCTTGCGTAGGACATCCAGTCTCTTGCGAAATTGCTTCCGGTTCTTCTGATCAAACTTCTTGTCCCGCTTGACATAAATACCGCCGTGCTGAAACATTCAACATCAGAAAAATAAACATGGAAAATGGGAGCAAAAACAACAGCAAACACACTGGGAGTTTCACTGTCACAAATGTACAGTTGAAGGGTGCAACAATTCTGGAGTTCTCATCTCATGCAGGCCCCCAAAATGCAACTTCTCAAAATAAAAATAACCCAGCCCCCCTTTCAAACTATGCAGTCTGTGATATCATGAAGACTGTTTACTAACAAGACCAAAAATCTTTGCAAATAACATTTAACTTCCCACTGGACGAAAAAAGTTTGTCTGCAGACTTTAAACGGATTAATCCTAACAGGGCCAAATCCTCTAATTTCAATACGATTTTACATACATCCTAGGGGTTAGGGTTAAGATGGAAAATGCATCAAGTCAGACCAGGGAGGCTTGTCACGTTGCTGTCCAGAGCCTAAACGTCAGGCCAGAGAAGTCTAAGTATATCTCGTTAAAGGACAGCTGCAAACAATTTGTTTTGATACAGACCTTCACAATGCACCTTTGGGTATCAGTTAACATTATTTTCAACTTTTGTTTTACCATTTAAAAGGGTATTTTACTGCCCTTCCGGAGTTTATGCTGAGATTTGCATATTCATGAGCAAAATGGTGATGTCATCCCAGGAAGAAAGCCTAAATGCTACCTTGGTTTGTACACAAAGAAGTCCTGCATTTTTGTAGATTTTGCCGGTCCAAAGTTTCTGTTCTTCACTCGTTTATTGTTGTTCATGTACACAGCAACAAGTAAACATCAATATCTTTCTCAGAAATGCTGTATGTAAATTCTGAACTCACAATTCTAACAGAAAAACCTAGGCACCGTATTAGGTCTTCCCTGGCTGGCATCACAGCAACAGCGCCATCAGTTGTCCCAGAAAGCATGGCTAAATTCAAGTCACAATCTTTCTCAAAGGCAAAAATGATATTATTAAGTGTTTAGAACAGGTGCTCTATTCAATGCACTAACCACATTAATATCAAATTGCAAAAAAAATTATAACATTCATTGCCGCCACACTTTGAGGCCTGACACTGGCCGAACATTCTAAAGCCTCAACCTTCTATCAGCAAACTGGTGTTAACTGGTCGCGAAGAGGCGCAGGGCAATGTACCTATGATTTCCTGCGTAGAGGAGGCTTTTGAAGGATTTAGGACGGCTCTGGTGCACCCCTCGCATACTTACTTGACCGAATTCCCACCCATAGAGGGGCATGTACTTCAAGCCATCCTTCAGGACAAATCGCATGTTTCCCAGCATGCCTCCACGGATGGCTATCATGTCGGCGACCACCCAATCCATCGTCGTCTGGTGGTTGCACATGTAAATCACATTCTCTGACCGGTCCAGGGCTTCCACATCGCCATACAGTACCACCTGAAATTTTAAAAGTTTCTTTTCCAGGTTTTTTAAATTATAGCATACAGGAGGTGGATATATATAATTTCAACTTTGGAGCACCGCATGGCTTGAACCCGAAGTCCATTTGCATAACAACCCCTTGGGGGTGGGGCAAGGGGGCTGTCCCCCCCTACAAAAAAAGAAAATTGAAACAAGAATTTTGTAATGACTTTTTAGGTCATGTTATTGCTTTCAAATGACTCACAGGTGACTTTAGGGAACATGGAACTCTTTCCAAGTGGTGTCTTTAATTTTCAGACATTGAAAGTGCCAACAATTTCTTCAGTAAAAGTAGTAGCAGAATCCCTTGGAGGTGGATTTGTTTATGGATTAAGAAAAATCATTTGGCAAATGGACAATTGTTTCAGAAAACAGTCTCAATATCCCGTCCATTCGCCCCCCCCCCAGCCCGGCTCAAAAAGTCGAACCAACAACACGACACAATTGACCAAGCCAAGTTGAGTAGGCCTTCGCCTGCTAGCATAGCATAGTACATTGTATATTACTCGTGCCTATGTGGTATACATGGAGATTACACGATTTCACATACTTCCGTGCCTGTATAGTTTTCAAAGAAGAACTCAACCAGCCGTTGGTAGGTCCCCCAGAGACAATCGTCCACCGCCCGGTGCCAACGCTCAGGCAAGAGGCACGACACGACCTTCCACCCGCTGAACAGCACGAAGTACGGCGGCGCGGAGCCCATCATCATCACCGCCGGCGCCACGAACTTTAGCGAGTTCAGGTGAGCTATGACACTCAACATTTTGCCGAGGAGGCTAGGACGCGACAGAGGACAAAAAGACGACAATGGCTGTGAAGTGGCGGTTGTTGTCAGGAGTAAAGGGTTCGGTTTGTCCTTTAAGAACACAAGTCCATTGCGTCCACGTGTGTTTCTCCCCTGGGCTGGCTATCGTGCATCAACAGTGTAGTCCGGCTGTATGTAGTTCGCACATGCGTGGGTCACTACGCAAAACTCACGCTGCACCAAAAACCCATTTACGGAGCGGACCGATTACGGACAGACACACTGCAAACAACACGTGGGTGGGATGTATCATGGCGATGGCACACGTGCACGTTGAGTGATACCAATTACCATACTGAGCGCATGGTGGTCGTTAAGCTTTAATCCGTTTATTTTTGCTGACTTTGTGTATCATCCAGACAACACGTAAGAAATTAGTCTCTGAGGAATCGCTGGCACACCTACGCGATATCATAGACGTGGTGGTATGGAGTAAGTGCAATCACTACAATGTATTTTGCTTTTACAGAAATAAATAGGCCTGGTCCTTGACTGAGAAAGGAAAAGACCGTGTTGTGACATGAGTGACTTTAGTAGGCCTAGGCCTAGGCCTATAATGCCCACTTAGATTTTGCATACATCTTGTAAATTGTTTTTTCCTCCAAGCAAGTCGTTGGGTGTGATGATGTGCTCACCCCTGACGTGCAGCTGTTCTAATGGAAGGCAATCCCACATGATATACATGATGCAACAAGGTCAAAAATAAATTTTTCTTACTTAGCCCACCTCACTTTGGCATGCTGTGCATACAGTGTATTTGAATTTTTGAAATGACATTTGACGCGACTGCATCAGGATGATGATCAGTCCATAATATTGATAGGCTGAGCAACTTAGACTCGACGAATTGCCTTTTTAAAGATTCGGATATGGTCCAGGGAAACATGGCAATTAATGTACACACACTGTATACTCATCAGTGTGAAGTCGCCAACTTGGTCTGGACATTCTACCTCCATGGTCTGGAATCAACTCGCTCCGAGTCAACACCATCTGAGGTCCCAATTCAACCCAAATTAAATTTCATTACACCAAAATTTTTCACAGAGGGGATCAGTAGCATGTATGGTTATAATATTATTTACTGTAAATAACTGAATGACTTCGAAGTTTTTCAGCAAAGAGGTTTGGCAGTGATGCAGGAGGAAAGTCAAGGAAACGTCGAAGAGCGGCACGTTAGAGACTCAACTTCATAGGGCCAGCCTAGTGGACTGTACCTCTGTATACGTGGCCCTACTCCTAAACTAGAAACAAGTGGAGGAAGGCTTAAACATTCGGATAAAGGGCAATTCCATGCAAAGGTGGACATGACAAATGAATTTTAAAAATTGTCTTGCATGACTGAATTTGGTATCAAATTAAAGCTAAATGTCTAGACCTTCCAGAAACAGCGACTATTTAGCGGAAAAAAGGTGTTCTCACACTTCTCATGCATAATTAATTAGTGGATTTTCTGTTATTTTCCACAATTTCAGGAACATACTGAAAGCTGTCTTAACAACAGCAATAATGAAACCTAATTTCTGAATTCCGCATTGTTATCATGTTAATGACATATACTGACCACATATCAAGCCCATTTATGATTTCAATTATGTATCTCACATTAACGGCGAAGCAATTAAAGTTGTCTCATTGTGTCACGGCGTTACCCAAAATATGACATATTTCAATTTTATTTAAGATGTAAAATACACAAATCTAGAAAATATTATTCACCGTGCAAATCACACACCCACAGGCATCTAAGTAGTAATATTTGTCTTTATTTATTAATTATAGCAATTAAAATTATGTCATGGGCTGCGTCCCTGTGGCAAGCTTGCTATACAAAACATCCTTTAGGATGCGTCTGTCGTCCATGCGGCATACATGTCCCATCCAGCACAACCGTCTGTGGGTCAGGATGGTAAATATACTTAGCACACCCACCTGAGACAGGACATCTTCATTTGTGACGCGATCCTGCCAAGTGATGCCCAGGAGTCATCTAAGGCAGCGCATGTGAAAAGCATTCAGCCTGCGTTCTTGGCAGGAGTACACTGTCCAGGCTTCGCTACCGTAGAGAAGGGAACTCAGAACACAGGTTTGGTACACCTTCATCTTTGTGTTGGTTGTCAGCATGGTGTTGCCCCATACTCTTGTTAGTTGAGTCATTGCAGTTGCTGCCTTTCCAATCAGCAAATTGAGCTCAGCGTCTAGGGAAAGGTTGCTTGAGATAGTAGAGCCAAAGTAAGTAACATTGTCAACCACTTCCAAGGCGTGGTCTGCGATGGTGATTGGGGGAGTGCTACTGATATCCTGGCCCATGATATTGGTCTTTTTCAGGCTGATGGTGAGGCCAAACTCGAAGCATGCTTCTACAAAGTGGGTGACGAGCCGCTGGAGTGCTTCCTCACTGTGGGCAGTAAGGGCCGCATCGTCTGCATAGAGCAACTCTCTGATGACCGCTCTGCGCACCTACGTCTTTGCTTTTAGGTGGGCCAAGTTGAAGACGTTCCCATCACTCCTATAGTGCATGGAGGAAGATGCCATCTTCAAAAGGCAAAGTGCAACAGCAGTGAGAAGAACACGACGAAGAGTGTTGGGGCCAGGACACTTCCTTGCTTCACACCGTTCTTGAATGGGAAGGGGTCCGATGATGATCCATCGTACTGAATGGTGCCAGTCATGTCATCATGAAAGGATTGCATCTTCATGCACTTTGGGGGGCTACCAGTCCTCTCCATCTCTCCATCTGGTTCCTGCGATGTGTGGTGATGCCACCTGAGGTGGATTTAAGAGGAATGATCTTGATGGCACTAGGACCAAATGCTTTCTTCGTGCCCTCATACATGGCGCAGATGTTACTACAGTCCATGGATATCACAGTTTGGATATCACAGCTCAGGCTCAACCAGTAGTCATTGGCGCACTTGCGCACAGTCTGTTTGGCATTATTGCGTGCTACTCAAAAGGCAGCCAATGTTTTCTTGGAGGGCTGTCTCTTGAAATCAAGGAGTGCGGCTTGCTTGGCAGCAATGGCAGGCTCCATCTCATCGATCCCTGCCACAAACCAATCTTTGTTCTTTCTCACTCTCTTCCCAAAGGTGCCCAAAGGGGCCTCATACACGGCATCACGGATGTGGTTCCATCACATCATGGAACCGTCTGTTGGGCCGTCCACAAGGGTGTCATTAATGGCTTTGTCGAAACGCTCGCGTAGTCCAGGAAATGACGTCCGGGCGGTGTAGATACGTGGGCGACCCTTTTTCTTAGAACGATGGATTCATTTTGGTCGGAGACACACCTTGCTGCTGACCAAGGAGTGGTCGGTGTCGCAATCGGCACTGTGGTAAGTGTGGGTGAAAGCACGTGGTTGAGAAGGGGTCTCCTGGTAATAAGGAAATCTAGCTGGTGCCAGTGTTTGGACCTAGGGTGCCTCCAGGACACTCTGTGATGTGGTCTGGTGGGGAAGGATGTGTTTGTGATGCAGAGATCGTGGTAGGAGCAAAGCTCAAGTAGCCGCTGTCCGTTCTCATTGAACTAGCCAATGCTGAATGGTCTGATGCAGCGTGGCCAGGAGCTGTGGTCTGAGCCAACTCAGGCATTGAAGTCTCCGAGCAGGAACAGGGCTTCACTCGGGGGATCTCTCTGATTTGGGCCTCGAGTTCTTCATAAAATGCATCTTTAGTTTCAGCTGTAGAGCAGAGTGTGGGGGCATAGATGCTAAAGATTATTTGTTGGACCAGAGGAGGACATGAAGTAAAGAAGGAGGATTTGCGCAGTCCCCTGAGATGGAGGCTCGACTGATGACAGGAGGGAGTTACGTACTGCAAACCCGACCCTGAAGATAGAGTCGGCGCTCATCTGGCTCTAGTCCTTGCCAGAAGAATTAGTAGTCCTTCTCCTTGAGAGTACCATTGGAGGGGAAGCAATGTCGATGTTGAGCTTCGACAGCTCGCGGTCAATGATGGCAGTTTTCCTGGCATCGTTAACTTGCCGGAGGTTAGCAGAGGGACCAGGGCACATTGTTCTGACATTCCAGGTGGCCAGCTGTAGGGCTGGTACCGGGTAGTTGCATCTCGCTTTGTTGTTTGCCTGGTGTTGGGTTTGCAGGCTGCTTTTCGGGGGACTTGTCCTAAGCTCCAAGCACCAGTTGAAGCAGGCAGACTATCAACACCTAATTTGGCTGGAGGCTGCCCAGCTTGAGGCGGGCGGTCGTTGACTAATGAGATGCGATGATCCCTCCCACCATCGGAGACAACCCGTAGCACGCAAGCATACGCCAGTTCACTCTGGGCTTATTAATCATAACTGTTGTCTCCCATGTTGGTTCTGTCGCTTTGCAGTGTTGTAGGTCTCAAGACAGGTCCCAGTCTCGAGACCGGTCTCGAGATCAGTTTTTCATGGTCTCAGTACGCTGTGGTCTCGGTCTCGAATGTTTCACGTCTCAACTTTTATCTGGTCTCGTGTGGAGACCTCACAAAATCAATGTAAAATAGCAAAAACCGATACTGAATAACAGTACGATGTTACGTTTAGCGTGAGATTTTACGTTTGTGGAGAGCACAAGTAGAATTGGAATCAATTGGGCTGCATCTGAATCTCCTGTCTAGAACTAGGTCTAGGTCTTTGCTCCATTGGAAATGCGCAACGGACGCGAAGACAATAGACCTAGCCGTAACAATCTTTGAGGATTGGCGTAATCTAGTTCTGGAACAAGTCTGAATACCAATGCACATACTAATCATTGTGAAGTAAATGTAGTGGTATATCTGTGTACATACCAGTGATATGTGTGGGTACGGCACATGTACAGTACAAGCGTTGTTCACATGCATTTTCGACGTTGGGGGTCAAATTTTGAGTAGGATTTGCTATGTTGCTCATAAAGTTTCGGAGAGGTCGAGTTGCTCAGCAGTTATTTAAGTTTGCCTTTAAAGACCATAAGGATTACCTTGTCCCGAAGGAAGGGAATACAAAGCACTTGGCTGAGTGTATTTTCTGCTCCACTTCAACACGGATTTCTGAGAGATCCGGAACTACATGTAGCTCAGCATTCACAAGACACTTGAGTCGGGTCCACAGAGCAAAGTAAGTATTGCACTGTACAGTGCAGGTTTACATGGACATTGTAGCAAACTATTTTGTTTTATTATGTTCTTTTCACTCATTCATTTTATTTATTTTATTTAAAATGTATATCTTTTTCTCAGTTGTGATTGTTTTTGTTCAATACTGATTCCCATTTAGCAAATTTGTCTTCGCTTTGGAGGCCTAGGCCTACATGTACATGTACTACTTGTAAGTACTAGCACCAGCCTATATTCCATATTACATCAGCAAAGGGTGACTTATAAGCCAACTACTGCTGAAAAAGCCCCTCACTTTTTATCTAAATTGTTGATTACTGGTATAAAATTATCCGTTCCAGGTATGAGGAATACCTACGACTTGGAAAGGAGCCACTAAC